>CAJNDS010002708.1:75000-232500 GCA_905221605.1 Symbiodinium natans | reverse complement strand
TCCTTGGCTGCATTTACACAGGCCCTGATCACATCCCGACCCAATTAGGGAGAATCACAAGGCTCCTTGGCTGCATTTCGCACAGGTCTTGATCACATCCCGACCCAATTAGGGAGGTGAATACAAAGGCTCCTTGGCTGCAGTTACACAGGCCCTGATCACATCCCGACCCAATTCGGGAGGGGAACGCAAGGCTCCTTGGCTGCATTTACACAGGCCCTGATCACATCCTGACCCAATTAGGGAGAGAAACACAAGGCTCCAGGAAGATGGCACTGTCCTGGTGGAAGGAGTGCAGGGCAAGACCGCTTCCCCAGCTCGTCTAGACTGCTTGCACAAAGCCTTGCAAGAGCTGAAAGCGCAGCACCGCCTCTACCAGGCAAACCCAGCAGTGGAGGGAGCCTTAACAAGAATGGAAATCATCCTCGCTGGAAAAGTGCAGCCGTGTACAAGCGCAGCGGCAACGACAGACCGCGAAACCTCCCAAGGGCGCCAAACGGGGGAGTCCGGTGGCTCACACTCCTCGGCCTTGGGGGGCGAAGCGCAGCACTCGGAAAACGCAGCGGCCTCTGTCGAAACAATGGAAGAGAAGGAAGACAGGCTAGAGATGACGTACCTGATCCCCAAAGAGCTGAAAGCCCCCAGAGCGGACACTGTGGAGCTGCAGAAAATCCGAAGCACTTCGGAGCTCACGGACGACATGGACGTGAAGTTCTTCCCACACCTGTTTTCCACGGGCACAGGCGGATGGCAGAATGGATATGGAAGCTTCTCCCAATACGCTCGCAAGCTCTCGGGCAACATCAACGTGAGGATCGGCAACCAGCAGGCTCCAGGCGGGAAGACCAAGTACCAAGAGGGCAAAGGTCAGGTGTTTACAGCCCTGAGGGACATCCCAAAAAGCACCTGAGATTGCTTATCACTGAGCATTCTTTAGAGAAGAGAGCGCAGCGCAAGGCTCCTTGGCTGCATTTACCGGCCCTGATCACATCCCGACCGAACTAGGCAGGGGAACACAAGGCTCTGTGCCTGCATTTACAGGCCCTGATCACATCCCGACCCAATTAGGGAGGGGAATGCAAGGCTCCTTGGCTGCATCTGCACAGGTCCTGCTCACACCCTGAAGGGAACACAAGGCTCCTTGGCTTCATACACAGGCCCTGATCACATCCCTACCCAATTAGGGAGGCCAAGGCTCCTTGGCTGCGTTCACGCAGGCCCTGATCACATCCGACCCAGTCAGGGAGGGAATGCAAGGCTCCTTGGCTGCATTTACACAGGCCCTGATCACATCCTGACCCAGTTAGGGAAGGGAACGCAAAGGCTCCTTGGGGGCAGCCTTCTTCACTGAAGCGGACATGGACAACGCCGTGCAGGTTGTCCTCGAAGAAGGTGGGGTGGAACGAGGTGAAGCTGCAGAGGACCACGCGGCGCCAGGTGGCTTCTACTCCTCGGAAGTGCTTGCGCAGGTACTGCAAACCAAAGCCATGGCTGCTTTTGGTCGTGTGAGGTGGCAAATGGACCTTCAACCCGTCGTGAGCAAGCACGATCTGGAAGCAGCTGCCGGGGCGGTGCAGAACCGGGACAACGCACACTGGGTGGCATATCGATATTTCCATGAGAAGATCTTCAGGTTGGACTCCCTGGCTCGTACCCGCAGAGCAGAGCAGATACCGGAAGCCGTCTTCTTGGCGGAGCTCGCTCGACATCCCGCGACCTACTGCATCCGAGAGGTCTAGCCGCGGCTGCCATCTCCTAACAATGTTGTGATGCCGCGAGGACACCTCTGGTGCTCCACGCCAACGTTTCACCCCCCCACAGACCAGCGTTCTCACGCGAGATCGCACAAGGCAAGGCAGAAACCAAGGCGCCAGCTCATGCTCATGTGATGGATGGATGTGTGGCAAGACTGGCGCCCCAGCAAACCTGAGCAACAACTGCGCCGCTCTTCTCTGCGGGCTCAAGATTAGAGTTACCCCAAACAAAAGACATGGTTTTCTTTCAGAAACCTATCCAAAAAGCGAGACGAGGTGTCGAAACAATCAAATCAATATCACCATGACAAGACGAAAGACAAGAATTACAAGCATTGGCTGTCAAGAACCAACATGCTCAACTTCTCCTGGCCCAGAACTGCAGACATGGACAGAAGACCACCAGACCTTCAAGCATCAGGTCCGTCTCTTCCACGGAGTTCAGAAAGGTTTTAATGAATTGTTATATCAAATGTTGCCGAAGAGACACCTCCAGCAACAAATCAAATTCTTTTCCTCCCCGAGAAGGCTCAAGAGATCGTGGGACCGAAAATATTGCCCTTTCCACCCCAAATAGTCCGGACACAATATCCGATTTCATAGAACTGAAATCCGAATTTGCAAAAACAATACCAATATTAATTGAAATTCCTCTATATTCTCTGAAATTTCGAGGGGGTGAAATGAACCATTATCATTCTAAAGAATTGCAATCCAAAAAATTATTCAAATTACAAGATATGTAATTCAAATATTCGTGGAACCATATCAATTGTAATAATATATCGAAACTTCGAGGCTAACACCCACAGACAAGGGTCAACAAAGATTCGGGACATCAGGAGAATTATAATGAATACCCTCAAAAAGAACTCCCAGATCTTCAAGATTTTAATTCTGGAGGTTTTGATCAATTATCCAGAAGTCCCCAGATCTTCCAAATTTGAATTCTAAAGATTTTTGGAGGACTTATTCAGATATCCAGTATTTATCAAATCCTTCAAAATTTGAATTCCGAAAATTCCAGAGGTTTTGAATCGATATCCAAAGATCCCCAGGCCTTCTAAATTTGAATCCTGGAGGACTGCAGGAGATTTTGATCAATTATCCAGAAATCCCCAGATCTTCCAAATTTGAAATCTAGAGTTTTGGGATCCATATCCAAAGATTCCCAGGCTTTCAAAATTTTAATTCTTGAGGTTTTGGGCCGATACAGACCTTCAAAATTTGAATTCTGGCGCAAGCCCCCCCACCCCAGCCCCCCATCCCCCCCAGCCCCCCCAAGCCCAACCAACAAAAATGTAAAACATTGAAAGGCAAAAAACAAAACCCGGCAAAACCCCCCAAAACCCCCCAAAACCCGACAAAACCCCCCAAAACCCGACAAAACCCCCCAAAACTCCGGACACAAACCCTATACAATTTCTATAAACCCTAAACCCTAAACCCTAAACCCTAAACCCTAAACCCTAAACCCTAAACCCTAAACCCTAAACCCTAAACCCTAAACCCTAAACCCTAAACCCTAAACCCTAAACCCTAAACCCTCAAGGCCAGGATAAATAGAAATTGTAAGTGTTTCATTACGAGCAGCTCGTGCAATAATCCTTCATCCTTCACAGTGCAAAAATATTCCCCTCTCAGCCCACTTGCCCCTCCCGCCCCTCCAGCCCCTCCAGCCCCCTCCAGCCCCCTCAACCCCCAGCCCCTCCAGCCCCCAGCCCCTCCAGCCCCTCCAGCCCCTCCAGCCCCTCCAGCCCCTCCCAGCCCCTCCAGCCACTCCGGCCCCTCCGGCCCTTCCAGCCCCTCCAGCCCCTCCAGCCCCTCCAGCCCCTCCACCTCCCCCTCCAGCCCTCCAGCCCCTCCAGCCCTCCACAGCCTCCAGCCCCCCTCCAGCCCCTCCAGCCCCTCCAGCCCCTCCAGCCCCTCCAGCCCCTCCAGCGGCTCCAGCCCCTCCAGCCCCTCCAGCCCCTCCAGCCAATCCAGCCAATCCAGCTCCAGCCCCTCCAGCCCCTACAGCCCCGCCAGCCCCTCCAGCCCCTCCCCCAGCCCCAGCCCCACAACCCCAAGGACAAAAGCAAAAAACAAAACCCGGCAAAACCCCCCAAAACCCCCCAAAACCCCCCAAAACCCCCCAAAACCCCCCAAAACCCCGGACACAAACCCTATACAATTTCTATAAACCCTAAACCCTAAACCCTAAACCCTAAACCCTAAACCCTAAACCCTAAACCCTAAACCCTAAACCCTAAACCCTAAACCCTAAACCCTAAACCCCTAAACCTAAAACCCTAAACCCTAAACCCAAAACCCTAAACCCTAAACCCTAAACCCTAAACCCTAAACCCTAAACCCTAAACCCTAAACCCTAAACCCTAAACCCTAAACCCTAAACCCTAAACCCACCTTGCTTTGCCGTTGACAGTTGAAGTTCCTCAGAACATGCAAAGATGTGGGCCTGGCTGCGCATGCTGGTACTCTACCCTAACCCCCACATACAAGACTCCCCCCCCCAATTCCAAAGCCCTAAACCCTAAACTCTCTCTATCATATAATAATTTAAACCTTAATGGGGAACGTGGCCATTGGCAAAAAAACCGTGGCCATTGGCAAAAAAACCGTGGCCATTGGCAAAAAAGCCGTGGCCATTGGCAAAAAAGCCGTGGCCATTGGCAAATTCGCCAATGGCCACGGCAAAGTTGCCAATGGCCACGGCTTTTTTGCCAATGGCCGCCAATGTCATTAAGGTTGGTCGCCAAAATGGGTTTTTCGAACCCAATTCGCACAAAATGCCCCCCAACCTTAATGGGGAACGTGGCCATTGGCAAAAAAGCCGTGGCCATTGGCAACTTTTCGGGCTTTTTGCCAATGGCCACGGCTTTTTTGCCAATGGCCACGTTCTCCATTAAGGTTGGGCCCCAACCTTAATGTGGAACGTGGCCATTGGCAAAAAAGCCGTGGCCATTGGCAAGTGGCATTTGCCAATGGCCACGGGAAAGTTGCCAATGGCCACGGCTTTTTTGCCAATGGCCACGGCTTTTTTGCCAATGGCCACGGCGTTTTTGCCAATGGCCACGGCTTTTTTTGCCAATGGCCACGGCTTTTTTGCCAATGGCCCCACGTTTTCCCCCCCCCCACCCCCCCCACCACCCACCCCACCCCCCACCCCCCCCCCCCCCCCCTGCCCCCCTCCCCCCCCCCCACCCCCCACCCCCCCCACCCCCCCACCCCCCCACCCCCCCCCCACCCCCCCCCACCCCCCCCCCACCCCCCCCACCCCCCCCACCCCCCCCACCCCCCCCCCCCCCCCCCCCCCCCCACCCCCCCCGCACCCCCCCTACCCCCCCACCCCTCCCCCCCCCCCCCCACCCCCCCACCCCCCCCCCCACCACCCCCCCCCACCCCCCCCACCCCCCCACCCCCCCCACCCCCGGCCCCCCACCCCCCCCACCCCCCCACCCCCCCCCACCCCCCCCACCCCCCCCACCCCCCCCACCCCCCCCCCCCCCCACCCCCCTCCCTAAAACCACGAATCACACAATGGCCACGTTCCCCCCCCCCCTCAACCCCTCTGAAGCGCCTCTTCTGGCCCAGACCCCCATTCTGGGCTTGAAAACCTGGGTCTGGGCCAGATGAGGGCTTTGCGGGGTGAGAGCCAAAAAGAGCCACGGTCACCGGGGAACTTTCAGACACAGGCGGTCACCGGGGCACTAATTCCAAAGCAACCATGTGGAAGCCAGGCAGCCAAAACAACCAGCGAGACGGCCAGCACGGTCACCGGGGAACTTTAGATCAGCGCCCCATCAAGCAAAGCAAAAATCCAGAATGTAAGCAATCAGCGCCCCAGCAAGCACGAACAAACCCAGTAAGTAAGCAAGCAGCACCCCGCCCCCACCCCGACAACAAAGAACGAATACGGGTAATTGGTTCTAGGGTGGGTTGGGGATTGGCTCGAACTGGAATGGTTCGAGGGTGGGGTGGGGGAAAACAAAACAGGAGGTTAACAAATTAGTTTTTTTGTCAATCCGGACCAACACTTTTGGTTCTACCTTCGGTCTGGGGAAAGCAAGCGCGAAGACAAGGGACATGCGACAAAGCCGACGAGCACGAAGGGAGGGGACATACGACAAACCCTAAGAGCGCGAAGGGAAGGGACATGCGACGAATCTGTAGACCTTTCATCAAACCATACGAGCACGAAGGGAGGGGACATACGACAAACCCTACGAGCACGAAGGGAGGCATACGACAAACCCTAAGAGCACGAAGGAAGAGGGCGTACGACAAACCTGTAGACCTCTCGACAAACCCTACGAGCACGAAGGGAGGGGACATACGACAAACCTCTAAAATAAACCCGTACATTTCTCAATGTTTTGGGATTCTCTGCAAGCAGAAGAAAAGGGACATACGACAAAGCCGACGAGCACGAAGGGAGGGGACATACGACAAACCTCTGAAAATAAAACCTCAGTTTCTTAATTCTTGGGATTCTCTGCAAGCAGACAAAGAGGGACATACGACAAAGCCGACGAGCACGAAGGGAGGCGACATATGACAAAATCTAAGAGCACGAAGGGAGGGGACGTACGACAAACCTGTAGACCTCTCATCAAACCCTACGAGCATGAAGGGAGGGACATACGACAAACCCTACGAGCACGAAGAGAGGGGACATACGACAAACCTCTAGGCCTCTCATCAAACCCTACGAGCAGGAGCCAACATGACCCCCATTCTGGGCTTGAAAACCTGGGTCTGGGCCAGATCAAGATGAAGGCTTTGCGGGGCCGGGCAACGCAGCAGCCCCTTCTCAGTGTTTCTCATCTTGGGTGGTCCGAGGGTGGGGTGGGGAAAAGCAACTGCACGAAGGGAGGGGACATACGACAAACCTCTAAAATAAACCCGCACATTTCTCAATGTTTTGGGATTCTCTGCAAGCAGAAGAAAAGGGACATACGACAAAGCCGACGAGCACGAAGGGAGGGGACATACGACAAACCTCTGAAAATAAAACCTCAGTTTCTTAATTCTTGGGATTCTTTGCAAGCAGACAAAGAGGGACATACGACAAAGCCGACGAGCACGAAGGGAGGCGACATACGACAAAATCTAAGAGCACGAAGGGAGGGGACGTACGACAAACCTGTAGACCTCTCATCAAACCCTACGAGCATGAAGGGAGGGACATACGACAAACCCTACGAGCACGAAGAGAGGGGACATACGACAAACCTCTAGGCCTCTCATCAAACCCTACGAGCAGGAGCCAACATGAGGCGAGGTCACCGGGGCACTAACTGGAAAGCAACCATGTGGAAGCCAGGCAGCTTAAAGTGTGCCAAACACAACCAACAAGACGGCCAAAAATAGGCAGGGTCACCGGGGAAAACGAACACGAGCAAAGTGAATATGAGCAGAAAGAGAACGAATACGAGCAGACTGACGTCGAGCAGAGAGAGAACGAATACGAGCAGAATGAATACGAGCAGAAATAGAATGAGTACGAGCAGACTCAGTACGAGCAGAAAGACAGCGAAAACGAGCGGACTGAAATCGAGCAGAGAGCCTGCAGAAAAAGCACGAATACGAGCAGAAAGAGAACGAACACGAGCAAAATGAATATGAGCAGAAAGAGAACGAATACGAGCAGAATGATTACGAGCAGAGAGAGAACGAAGACGAGCAGACTGAAATCGAGCAGAGAGAGAGAGAGAGAGCGAATACGAACAGAATGAATACGAGAAGAAAAACAACGAAAACGAGCGGACTGAAATCGAGCAGAGAGAGAACGAATACGAGCAGAATGAATACGAGCAGGAACGAGAACGAACAGATCAGATTCTCTGGGTGGGTGGGTTTTTTTCTAGAGTCCAGACAGCGGCTCTACTAGAGATTGCTCGACCCAGAGCTGATGAGCAGAAAGAGAACGAATACGAGCAGAATGATTACGAGCAGAGAGAGAACGCAGACGAGCAGACTGAAATCGAGCAGAGAGAGAGAGCGAATACGAACAGAATGAATACGAGAAGAAAAACAACGAAAACGAGCGGACTGAAATCGAGCAGAGAGAGAACGAATACGAGCAGAATGAATACGAGCAGAACGAGAACGAACACGAGACGAGCAGATCAGAAAAAGAACGAATTCGAGCAGAATGAATACGAGCAGAAAGAAACGCATACGAGCAGAATGGAAAACAAGCAGAATGACAAAGAACACGAGCAGAATGAATAAATGAGGTTGGAGGACAGGGCTTGCTGAGGAAAAATGTGAACTTTATATTTCTTAATGTTTTGGGATTCTCTGGGTGGGTGGGTTTTTTTCTAGAGTCCAGACAGCGGCTCTACTAGAGATTGCTCGACCCAGAGCTGCTGAACCCTAAACCCTAAACCCTAAACCCTAAACCCTAAACCCTAAACCCTAAACCCTAAACCCTAAACCCTAAACCCTAAACCCTAAACTGAAGACCGGCCCCCTTTCCAGCGATAGGGGCCGGTCGTTAGCAGGCCACCGGCAGGGGCCTGCGGACCCGTAGGCGAAGGCCGAAAGGCGAGCCGTAGGGTCCTGGACCTCAGGTCCACGCGGCGCTCGAATAGGCCGCTTCTGTCAGCCTATATAAAGATAGCCCTAAACCCAGCTGCAAACGACCGGGCAGGCTTGAAAACCGCCCCCTAGGCGAGGACTTGAAATTAAGGCCCGGAATGGGAGGTTTGCTTTTTCGAGGACAAGGAAGGAGGACTTCCTGAGCCCGTTTGCTTATCCGAAGGAGGATTGCTGCGGGACAAAGCATGGTGGGAAAGAAGGAGGATGTTTTGGAGAGCCAGTCGGAGACAAAGAAGGAGGACTTGCATCCCGGGGACAAAGAAGGAGGACTTCTCCCGGGGACAAAGAAGGAGGATTTCCTGGAGGGCCAATTTGCTTATCCCGGGGACAAAGAAGGAGGACTTCCTGGAAACAAGTTTGCTTATCCAGAAGGAGGACTTCCTGGAGGGCCAATTGGCTTGTCCCGGGGGACAGAGAAGGAGGACTTCCTGGATGGCCAGTTTGCTTTTCCCGGGACAAAGAAGGAGGACTTCCTGGAGGGCCATTCCTGGAGGGCCAATTTGCTTATCCTGGGCACAAAGAAGGAGGACTTCCTGGGCCAGTTTGCCTATCCGGGGACAAAGAAGGAGGAATTCCTGGGAGGACTTCCTGGAGGGCCAATTTGCTTATCCCACGGGGGAAAGAAGGAGGATTTCTTGGAGGGCCAGTTTGCTTATCCCGGGAGAAGAAGGAGGACTTCCTGGAGGGCCAGTTTGCTTATCCGGGAAACAAAGAAGGAGGATTTCCTGGAGGGCCAGTTTGCTTTTCCCGCAACAAAGAGGGAGGACTTGCTGAAGGGCCAGTTCGCTTATCCCAGGGATAACGACGGAGGACTTCCAAAAGGCCAGTTTGCTTATCCCGGGGACAAAGAAGGAGGACTTCCTGGAGGGCCAGTTTGCGTATCCCAGGGGCCAAGAAGGAGGACTTTCTGGAGGGGCAGTTTGCTTATGACGGGACAAAGAAGGAGGGCCAGTTTGCTTATCCCGGGGACAAAGAAGGAGGACTTATTAAAGGTTCCGGGGACAAAGAAGGAGGACTTCCTGGAGGGCCAGTTTGCTTTTCCGGG
Organism: Symbiodinium natans; assembly: GCA_905221605.1. Taxonomy (NCBI): domain Eukaryota; class Dinophyceae; order Suessiales; family Symbiodiniaceae; genus Symbiodinium; species Symbiodinium natans. The sequence continues at coordinate 223,095 of CAJNDS010002708.1, read as the reverse complement.
GACAAAGAAAGAGGACTTCCTGGAGGGCCAGTTTGCTTGTCACGGGGACAAAGAAGGAGGACTTTGTGGAGGGCCAGTTTGCTTATCCCGGGGACAAAGAAGGAGGACTTCCTGGAGGGCCAGTTTGCTTTTCCCGGGGACAAAGAAGGAGGACTTCCTGGAGGGTCAGTTTGTTTGTCCCGGGGACAAAGAAGGAGGACTTCCTGGAGGTTGTCACGGGGACAAAGAAGGAGGACTTCCTGGAGGCCCAGTTTGCTTATCCCGGGGACAAAGAAGGAGGACTTCCTGGAGGGCCAGTTTGCTTGTCGACTTCCTGGAGGGCCAGTTTGCTTATCCCGGGGACAAAGAAGGAGGACTTCCTGGACTGCCAGTTTGCTTATCCGGGGACAAAGAAGGAGGACTTCCTGGAGGGCCAGTTTGCTTTTCCCGGGGACAAAGAAGGAGTACTTCCTGGAGGGCCAGTTTGCTTATCCGGGGACAAAGAAGGAGGACTTCCTGGAGGGCCAGTTTGCTTGTCCCGGGGACAAAGAAGAAGACTTCCTGAAGGGCCAGTTTGGTTGTCCCGGGGACAAAGAAGGAGGACTTCCTGGAGGGCCATTTTGCTTCTCACGGGGACAAAGAAGGAGGACTTCCTGGAGGGCCAGTTTGCTTTTCCCGGGGACAAAGAAGGAGGACTTCCTGGAGGGCCAGTTTGCTTTTCCCGGGGACAAAGAAGGAGGACTTCCTGGAGGGCCAGTTTGTTTGTCCTGGGGACAAAGAAGGAGGACTTTCTGGAGGGCCAGTTTGCTTATCTTGAAAACAAAGAAGGAGGACTTCCTGGAGGGCCAGTTTGCTTTTCCCGGGGACGAAGAAGGAGGACTTCCTGGAGGGCAAGTTTGCTTATCCCGGCAATAAAGAAGGAAGACTTCCTGGACTTCCTGGAGGGCCAGTTTGCTTGTCCCGGGGACAAAGAAGGAGGACTTCCTGGAGGGCCAGTTTGCTTTTCCCGGAGACAAAGAAGGAGGACTTCCTGGAGGGCCAATTTGCTTATCCCGGGGACAAAGAAGGAGGACTTCCTGGAGGGCCAGTTTGTTTCTCCCGGGGACAAAGAAGGAGGACTTTCTGGAGGGCCGGACAAAGAAGGAGGACTTCCTGGAGGGCCAATTTGCTTATCCCGGGGACAAAGAAGGAGGACTTCCTGAAGGGCCAGTTTGTTTCTTCCGGGGACAAAGAAGGAGGACTTCCTGGAGGGCCAGTTTGCTTATCCCGGGGACAAAGAAGGAGGACTGGCTCGTTCAAGACCTGGACTTTGTGAAGGGCTGGTTCGAGTCGAGGACATTGAAGACAAATAGATTGATGTGTGCAACTTCGGGTGCTGATCTTAGCAAGACATTGTGTTTTCGTTTTAAAGCATAACAGCATTGAACCCCTTGTCTGCCAGGCCAGTCTATCACGGGGCGAAGAAGGAGGACTTCCTGCTGAAGGGCTCGTTCAAATCCTGGACTTTGTGAAGGGCTCGTTCGAATCGAGGACATTCAAGATAAATAGAACGCTTGGGCAAAGCACCTTCGGCTGCAGACAAGGCTGGGCGACCCAATCCTGAAGTGACTCAAGCTTTTGGAGTGACCCAACGCTGGGGTGACTCAGTTCTGGCATGCCCAGCTCTGAGGTGACCCAGTCGTTGGGGTGATCCATTCTTGAGGTGATTCGGGCGCGGGGTGACCTGGTCTCAGCAAGTCTTTGCTCTTTCTTGTAAATAACAGCGTTGCATTGCATCCTTTGTCTGTGCGCGGACGCTGGAATGAAGCACCAGCCTATCATGGGGCGAAGAAGGAGGACTACCTGGAGGGCTTGTTCAAGACCTGGACTTTGGGAAGGGCTGCTTCGAGTCGAGGACAATGAAGACAAATAGATTGATGGGTGCAGCTGCAACTTGGGCTGCCGGTCTGCAAGCTTTGCTTTTTCTTCAAAATAACAACATTGCATTGAATCCTTGGAGGGCTCGTTCGAGACTGCTAGTCCATACGTGACCCAGAATTTCAAGCGCAGCAGAATACGATCCCCACTGCTGCCACATGACTGTGGTCTGCTGCCGCATGACTTTGTTCGCGCGCAACTGAGAAAAATCATTGCCATGCTTTGTGACTTTACTGAATTCAGCAGCAGCGTGGGGCCGTTCCGATAGCTGTGCTGCGCAAAAGTGAGAGCTTCCAGCTTTAGTAGTCGAGTTTTAGGTCATTGACTTGCAGCAGCCATGGGCAAGTGGGTCCCACGGAAATCGACAGGCAAGCACATCGCCAAGGATGGCAAGGCGAAGGGCAAATACCCTCCAGGTGTACCGTTTTACAAGCTGCCCCTGAAAGCGTTTCTCCGCAGCTGGCCCGATGAGGATGGCTGCGTGCTCCTAACGGACAAGCAAGCGCCGACGGAATACTTCACCACCTCCACGCTGACCGAGCAGCTTACAGCAGAGACCTCGGAGTGCATCGCTCGGCCAGGCCTGGGCGTCAGCATGGCCTCTGCCTCGTTGGAATCCTGCGCAGCTGCCTTGGCGGTGCTTCCTTCATCGTCTGAGAAGAAGTTTGGGCAAACTGGAATTCCAGCTGTCAAGAAGCTCTTGGAGCCCTTGGGCAGTGCTTTGGCGGCCGTCAACCTGTCAAACAAGGCGTGCTCATCTGCATCTTCTTTGAAGCCGCACGCCGAGAAGGTGCTCAAGAAGCTTGGGAAGAAGGAGGCTCTGCAGCAACGGGTGAAGGACTTCGCTCGACTGGCAGACACAGCCTCACGCATGTACGCTGGCGCTATGGCTGGTTTGGAGCTTTGCACTCTCGCGTCCAATCCGAAGGCGTGGGCAAAGAAGATCCCGGACGAGTCCAAGCAGGACAAACCCATCCGGAAGTTCATCCAGAAGAAGACTCTGGACAGTTGCGTGGAAGCCGTCGCGGCGACGAACGCGGCTCGCCTGGAAGCGAAAGCTCCCCGCAAGAAACGGGCCTTCGGAGACAGCAGCGAGGAAGCAGCTGGCAAGGAGGAGTCCGGGTCTGAGTCGGAGAACAACTCCGAAGCCAAGGAATCTGGAAGCGAAAGCGACCACAAGTCCGGCTCCTCCTCGTCTTCCCACTCCCATGGAAGTGATGAGAAGAAGAAGAAGAAGCAGGAGAAGAAGAAGAAACTGAAGAAAGCCGAAGCTCCGAAGAAGCGGGCGACATCGGCAAGGCCGGCGGCCGTTGAGCTTTCCTTGGAGGATCAGGAAGAGGAGGAGGAGGCAGAAACTCCGGGGCTCGACCCGCATCTGTCCTGGGCAGAGTCCGAGGTGGCCAAGTTTGCGGATGAGTTGCAGACCATGGTTGCAAACCAGGACAACAAAAAGAATAGGCTGCCATTGTACGTGCTGGTCGCTCTCCTGGATAACGTGCCCGAGGCCGTGCTGACGGAGCATGGGCTGGCCAAGGTTCTGCAGACGTTGAAGCAGATGACACGCCTGCCGAAGAAGGACAAGCTGATCAATATCTTCGAGACCATGCAGGACATGGTGGCCAAGGCGAAGAGCATTCATGAGCAGGCCCGGCTGGCGGCGGACGCCGGCTCGTGCGAGGAGGGATGACCGCCAGAGGCGCCTGTGGTCATCGAGGCTCTGGAGAATGAGCCAGGAGAGGAGTGAGTAGCCGCAGGCCATCGTGTTCAAAGTCGTGGCAGCACAAGACCAGCACAGGCGCAGCCCACTGTACAGCACCACACACCTCAACGTGCTCCCGATCAGACGCAAAAAAGCGACTGTGTGCCCGTGCCTTGTCACGCCCTGCGCTGCTTTCGGAGCCTTATACTTCTTCAATCTAGCCAGTCTAGCCTGCTGATTGGAGGAACAGGTTTGATTTGTGTTCTCGCTCTGCCCTGGCTCGAGTTCTTGTGCATACTTCGTCGATCTCAGGAGTTTTCCACTTTTCAGAGCCATGCCCTCCGTGTGTCCTGGCACAGCGGCTTCTCCTTGTTGCTTCTCGGCGCAAAGCCCAGGCCGCGCAGCGCAGCGAGGTGCATTTCCTGCATGCGCGCCTTGATGGCAGAGATGAACTGCTGTAGAACTGTCTGCGCAAGCAAGAAGTTGCAAAAGAGGCATGCATTTTTAACCAAGCTGCGTTGCTGCCTGAGGTCTTCTGTGGTAATCCAGATCGTTTGGCCGCGGCCTGTGCTCAGCCACGGTCGCGTGGACACATCAAGCGCTTGCTGTTGGCCTTGACGCCCGAGTACCAACGCCTTGCCTTGGAGCGGGTGCCGGAGGACTTCCGTGGCTACTTCGAGGCAGAGCTGGCCAAGCCATGGGTGTGCGTGGGCATGAATGGCGAGCGCTGCACCTTTGCTCTTGCAGCACGCGGAGGCCCAGCTCAGGTGATGGGTCGCAGCGCACGCTGCCTATTCTGTCGACCTGAAGATCTGTGGCCATTGTGCGCGGCGGAAGCTGGCAAGCGAGAGGCGGGGCCACCCGACAAAGTCTCTTTCGTTCTGTTCTGCGCAATATTTGTAGCATAGAGCGGAACATGAGCGCATATGCACACACAGGTGCTGGGCAAGCTCCGGCGCTTGTCAGTGGTTGCCCGCGCCCGTGCTTTGGAAGAGCGCCTGCCGCCCGACGCGGTGGAATATTTTCAAGCGCAGCTGCAGGGTCCGGCGCCCAAGCGCGCGGCTGGGCGGGGCGGCCGACGCCCGCTGGACAGGCAGGAGCTCCCCGTCTTGTGGAGAGGTGCCCTGGCATCGCGGCAGACAGCTGCAGCCCCGGCGTCGGCTGCGACAAAGAAGAAATATCGAGAGCAGGTTCTGGCAGACAGGGCTCGGGCACGGCGCCGTATGGGCCAGCCTTCAAAGAGAACGCCAGCTGGCGAGGCCGTCGAGAATACCACTGGGTTGCCCCCGGCGAAGCGCCGCCGGCTGGCCGAGGACTTCGAGCGTTGGTGCCTTTTCGACTCCTGGAGCATGTGTGAGAACTGCGGCCTCCTCGCGCCTCGCGACCTCACAGAGAGCACGCTCAACAAGCCCCAGCCACCCACCAATCCTTCAGGCAAGTGCTCCAGATGCAAAGCTGCACGCGTGCAGCCGGTGGTGACGCTGGCTGATGTGCCAGAGGTTCTGCGGGAGCTGTCTGCAGAGGCTGCGCAGGCATTGTCGCCCTTGGAGATCGATGTGGGCCCGGTCGTGCGTGCAGAGCACAAATCCGGCTACCGCCAGAAGACGACCATGATCCGCTTCCGCTGGCAAACGACTACAGTGAAGAAGCGCATCAAGCACCTGCAGGCCAGGCGTAGAGTACACAGGTTTCCTAGAGTACTACTTACAAGTCGATATTTTCAGCAACGCATTTGCTCGCTGACATAGCCAGGACGTGAACATGCGGACGAAGGCCCGCGCAGCTTACGACTTCTTGATGGCCTCGGATGACACACCCTATGCGACCTTTGTGGCCGAGCATGCGGAGTTTCTGGAAGAACACCCCGGCGCCGACGAGCTCACTCGCCGTCGCCGGCTGCAATTCATTGAACGTGTCGGCGTGGAGTGCGCCCTCTGGCCTGGTTTGTTCTGGGATGTGAAGCGCACCTTCACTCACGAGCGTGCCACGGATCCCAGGCGGGTGATTCGGCAGGAGCGGGCAGCCACCTTGGAGGACGTGCTGAACGCCGGTCGGCCCGCTGGGCGTGCAGCCTTTCCTGCTGCAGACAGCGATGAGGAGGTTGAGGGCAACGACGACAGCGAAGAGGAGAGCCAGGTGGCAAATGCGGAGGACGCAGAAGCAAATGACGCCACACGCCACAGCATGAAACGTCTCTTTGCCGCCTTGGCGTTGGGTCGTCTGCTGGGCTACGCTGCGAACTTCGAGCTTCTCCAGTTTGTTTATGACCTCAACCTCTGGAGCAGCATCGGTTCCAAGAAGAATCTGCAGCTGCCGACGCCCATGCGCCTCATGCTCAAGGGCGAGGCCTTCAGCCCTCACTATTGGCGTGGAGTGCACTACGCCTTGCTAGACATGGTGCGGCAGGTCGGCTACCCTCGCATCTTCTTCACCATCGCCCCCTACGAATGGAGCTTCCCCTACCACGAGTGGGTCCGCGACGAGATGCAGAAGATGCTCAAGGAGCGCCTCTTCCTGCCGGCGGCGGAGACGCTGCACATGGTGCACGTCATGGTCCAGGCCGTGAAAGGCTTGCTGCTGGGGCAGACGGGGGGACACGGGCGCAAAGCGTGGAAGAGCAACACCTTCCGCGTTGTTGATGGGCAGGGCCAGGCCCGCCGCCTGCACTTCTTCATGCGCCTGGAATATCAGGATGGCACTCGCAAGGCAGCCACGCAGGACTACCACGGCTCGGGCCGAGTCCACGTGCACGTCGTCATCTTCGTGAAGCCTGAAGACGTGGAGCAGCTAGATTTGGCCGAGACCGTGTCTGCCACTTTGCCCGAAGACGCGGACCTTCGTGGCTATGTCGAAGGCAGCCAGTACGACCGGGACAAGAAGAGCGGCTGGCCTGTCCACGAAGAACCGACTTGCTTCGATCGTGACGCGGGCACGTGGCTCCTGCAACACACGGAGGACGACCATGCGGAAGGCCTGCGCCCCTACCTCGTTGATCTCATGGAGGTGCTCCGCTGCCACCAAGACTTCCAGATGTGCGACGACGACGGCCTGCTCCGCGCCTATGTCACCAAATACGTCAGCAAGTTCTCGGACGCGGCCAGCGAGGAGTGGCTCAACGATGACGCCGACGCCATGAGCATCGCCGCGACCGTCCTCATGCGCTACCGGCCGCTGGAGCCCGAGATGGTGCTGCAGCTCTTCGGCGCCAAGTTCCGCCAGTGGCACCTCTCCACGCAGAGCGGCGGCAAGCGCGACGTGGTGGCGCCTTACCCAGACCAGGAGCCCAAGCTCCGCGAGGTGGAGCTGTACGAGCAGGCGGAATGGGCTCGCGGCCGCATCAGCTTGCTCGATTACCTGCGCAAGACCACGGCCGAGGGGAAGATCTGTCACTGGCTCCAGAAGAAGCACGTGCAGTCTGGCAGCGGCGCCACCCTGGAGGACTTTGCTGCGAACTACGTGATGCAAGGCGAGAAAGTCGTGGCCGCCGAGACGGTTTCCAAGTTCAACGACCGCTACTTTGGCCAGTGGCTCATGCTTCATGTCCCCTTCGAGAAAGCCACGGACTTCTGCGTGCCGGAGCACGTCGCCCAACGGCTTCCGGAGGCACACAAGTACTTCGCCATGGCAATCCTCTGCGAGCACCCGGTGGCGCAGGCCATGTGGCAGGACGACGAGAAGATCCGTGCGGAGCTGAAGATGGAAGCGCACACCAAGGACCACGTGGACACCATCCTGGCCATGATCCGTGCGCACCGCGGCTTGCTTCAGGAATACCTCGATGGCTCCCTGGATGCCCGAAAGGACCGGCAAACCCAGGAGCAGTGCCGCGGCAAGACAAAGGCCCCCAAGAAGAAAACAGGCCCCGTGGATGCCAGCAAGTTCAACAGACAGCAACTCCGTGCCTCGTCTGCATTAAAAAATCTGGCGGAGATGTCTTGTGTAATTTTACGTTCGCGCACGCCTGCACTTATAGAATTCTTCTCTGGCTTTCCGAGGCTTCAAGGAGCTCGTGGACACCGCAGTGGACAGAGCGCTGGCCATCGAGGACGCAGAGGACGAGGGCGAGGCGGATCGTCTGCGACAAGAGGCGCGGGGCAGCAAGGCCAACGTGTGCCTGGGGCCGCCCGGGACCGGCAAGACCACGGTGGTCTTCTCTTGCGTCGACCGTGCCCTTGCCAAGGGCGGCAAGGTGTTGATGGCTTTGCCGACCGCCCAGTTGGCCAGCCGCATGAAGGCACGCTACGGCCACAAGGTGGACATCGACACTTGCCACGCTGCGTTCGGCCTGCACGAGTCTGCAGAGCACGGCGAAGCATCCTTGCTGACCATGTACTCCCTCATCGTCGTGGACGAGCTCTCGCAGCTGGACATGGTCAACTTTGAGAAGATCTTGAAGCTCTGGGCAGCTGCAGAGCGTGTGCCAGCGCTGGCGTTGCTGGGCGACCGGTACCAGATGCCCGGCGTGGGGGAGAAGCGGCCTTGGCACGGGCGCCTCTGGAACACGCTCTGCTACCGGGTGGCCCTCCACAAGATGTACCGCTGCAAGGACAAAGCGCACGCCAAGCTCCTGGCAACACTCAGGACCGGCAAGCCGAACGCCAAGCTCCTCCGGCAGCTCCGCAAGAAGATGGCTTGGCGGCCCCCGGGCCGGCCGACGGTGAAGGGACTCCAGAAGCTCCTCAAATCCAAGCCCAACACGACCATCCTGACGTGCACCAGGCGGGGCGCTGCTGTGGTCAATGCAACTGCTTTGAAAGCCCTCTTCCCGAAGTACCCTCCGCTTGCGACTTTGCCAGCTGACGTGGACTCCAATCCGGAGAACTATGTACAAGGCAAGCTGAAGCCACCTGCAGAGCTGGAGCCCTCCGCCATGCCTGTCTACAAGGGCATGCGGGTGTACTTGACCCGCAATGTGCGGAAGGACGTCGACTTCGTCAACGGCATGGAGGCCACGGTGCTGAAGTACGACGAAGGCACGGGCGGCCTCTTGGTGCGCACTGCCACCGGGTTCGTGGTCAGCGTCTGGCCGTGGACCGACCCGGAGAGGGGCGGCTTGGTCTACTACCCGGTCCGGCCGGGCTATGCGTCCACCATCCTGAAGTTCCAGGGCGCCGAGCTGCCTCACGTCGTCGTCTACCTGGATGCCCCGAAGGTGCCTGCCGCGGCCTACACTGCCATCAGTAGGGTCGGCTACTACAAGGACTTCCTGTTGGCGGGCATCTTGACGGAGGATCATTTCACTCCAGCGAAGTGAGGCCCACAGTTCTACTTTTGCTTAGGGCATCACACGGCAGAATCTATGTGGCAAGATGTCGGCGCCACGCGCGTACAGGCGTTTGTTCGGCGCGACAGAAGTTCTAGACAGGTCTTCGTCTACAGTTCACAGCAGCTGGGTTTCACCTTGCCACAGCTCAGAGTCGGACGTGGCAAACACAAAGTCGTCAGCTTCTTGCGCACTGACATGCAATGTTTGGTAGGTTGGCTTGCTGCTTTTTCCTGTATATTCCAGGCTGCAATCGCTGCTGCACGTTGGCTCAAATCTTGGATAAGTAGCTCGCCTCCCGCATCAGCAGCACCTCTTGCAAGCACTAGTGGTCCTTCACAAGTGTTCAAGCAAGTTGTGGCTGTTCAATCTTGACTCTGCTCCGAGGTGAGGGAGCCAGAAACACAACCATCAATGACTCGGGGTGTTGCAGTTCTTGACAAAACGCCGCAAGCGCACGAAAATACCATGGAGCTGGCAGAAGAGACTGGGCGGCTGCTGTGCTGGCACCTGCCCGACTGGATTGATGGCTTGTCTATCCTGAACTGGCTAGGCACCTGCAGACAAGCGCGCGTGTGTCAGCGCGGGACCTCTTGGCCGGCTAAGTTTCTGGAAACTGTCGACTTCACCACGAAGATGATGGCGTATATGCGGAAGCACCATATCATGCCCGCCAACGAGGACTATATGGATTATGTGCTGCAGCTTCTGCGTGACGACAAGCTGCCCCTCACGCTGCCTTCCCCAGTCGGCCAGCTTGTCATTGACAACACCCATGCAGGGGAATACCGCGAACACGTTGCAATGTGCCTGAACTTCGGAGTCGGGATCATTGAAGGCAACAGCTTCAAAGAATTTCTGGAGGTGCTCGAGAAGCTCGACCGCCAGCACGACGAAGCTTGGTGCAAAGATCCAGCGTTCCAAACTGTACGCGACAAGCTTGTCGAAGGCAACGCGCGCTTCTTCGTGAGTACTGAGTTCTGGGATTCACTACTACGTGGGCCTGAGTACACAGACAGTTGCGAATGCATTTATTTGGTCTTTCAATATCACAACTTCTATTTTGCGCTGTGCACCTGGCCAGACATCCAAACCTTTCTTTGAAGCGCCATCCTGCGCGCATAGTGCAGAGACGCTGGCAGAAGGTACAGACGCGAGAGGCACGCTGCACAGACCATTTCGGTCAGAAACTCTGAGGATGAGGCCTCGCGAGCAGCAAAATGTGCGAGAATTGCAATTCAGTTGCCAAGCCTGTCAGTTGTCATTGTCCAAAGCAATCTTGACTCTCACAGAAGCAACCCGGGCGAACACATTTATGACACTTGATCATCACCTGCAAATGCAAATCCACAAAAGTATCTTATCCCCCCTTGATAGGGGGGTTGGGGGGTAGACAACCCTAAACCCGTACAAGGTTTGAAATTTGGGTGGGCGGGCGGGCATTGCAGCTCATGCGCCGACCCCCAACCACTTCATGGAGGGGGTCGAAGCGCACTCGCAGCGAAAACCCTAAACCCTAAACCCTAAACCCTAAACCCTAAACCCTAAACCCTAAACCCTAAACCCTAAACCTAAACCCTAAACCCTAAACCCTAAACCCTAAACCCTAAACCCTAAACCGTAGCCCAGGTGGCCCCCAGAGAAGGAGGCTGCAGAGGCGGCCCTGGCAAAGCTCGTGGCGGCCGCCGACTGGGCCAAGGCTGGGCTTAGGGCTTCGGGGTTTAGGGTTTAGGGTTTAGTTTTAGGGTTTAGGGTTTAAATTTAGGGTTTAGGGTTTAGGGTTTAGGGTTTAGGGTTTAGGGTTTAGGGATTCTGGGGTTTAGGGTTTGGGGTTTGGGGTTTAGGGAGTCCAAGGTTTTAAGGTCCGGGTTTAGGGTTTAGAGACTCCAAGGTTTAGGGCTTAGGGTTTAGGGTTTCGGGATTCTAGGGTTTAGGTGCTGGGGTTAGGGGTTTAGGGGCAGGGTTTATGCAGAGTTTAGGGCTTTAGGTTTTAGGGTTTAGGGGCTTCAGGGGTTTTACGGTCTTTGGGGCCTTAGGGCTGAGGGGTTTTAAGCGGTTTCGGGGTTTAGGGCTTAGGGTCTTAGGGGTTTTGGGGTGTTCGGGTTCAAGGTTTCGGGGTGCTAGGGTGGTTGGTTCAGAGACCCGGCCCTCAAACCCTAAATTAAGAGCCTCCGGCTCAAGCCGCCGACCCCGCTGGAGCATAGTTGAAAGGTTTAAACGCGCTCGTCAGGTCAAAGGATGCCAAAAAAGTTGATGTGCTTGAGCCTCTGTGAAACGTTGCCAGGGCAGCCCCATCAATTGGTAGGGGGCGGGTAGGGGGGGGCGGGGGTAGGGGGAGGCGGGGGGGGAGGGGGGGGTAGTGGTAGGGGGGGGGGGGTAACACGGGGGGGGGGGGTGCGGGGGGGGGGGTTGGGGGGGGTGGGTAGGGGGTAGGGGGGGGGGGGGGGGTGAGGTGTGGGCGGGTTTTTGCCCAAAGGTCCTTGCGAAACCCCTATGGTCCCGTGATTTATGCGGTGTGGGTCCTGCCCTCCATGGAAAAAGCTGTGCCCGGTACCGCCCCCCTACCCCCCCCCCCCCGCGGTTTGGGGGGTAATTGAGGAAAGAGGCTCCGTTTCCCATCCAACACTCCGCAGGGGTCGCGAACCTAACCCCCTACCCCTAAACCTAAACCTAACCCTAAACCCTAAACCCTAAACCCTAAACCCCCCAAAGAGCTTAAAGCCGACTGTATAGCACTTCAAACCTGGATTGACCCCTCCCAGGCGGACATCGATGCCCCCCCCCCCCCCCCCCCCCCAACCCGGTTTAGGGGCCCAAGGGGTTTTAGGGCTGAGGGCTTAGGGTTTAGGGTGGTTTCGGGTTTAGGGTTTAGGGTTTAGGGTTTAGGGTTTAGGGTTTAGGGCCCAGGGCATGATCCGGCTTCGTGGTTTAAGGGCTTGCAGTGTTGGAGCTCGAGATCTTATTGGAAAATCATAGGCCCTGGAGCCCCATAAACCCCCGTAAGACCCACAAAGCTCCTAAAAAAAGCCCGAAGCCCTAAAGCCCTGCAACCCCAAAGCCCTAAACCCTACAGCCTAAAGCCCTTAAACCCAGCCCACATCTAAGGTTTGAGTTTGAACCATGGGCTCTTAGTATGGCCCCGTATACAATTGTTCATAGGGATCCGAAGTACGGGTGCTTCGTACATAATACATAAAGTGTACATACGGGTTATATAATAGAGTCCCCAAATTCAAGGGCACATACTTCGGACCCCCTTGAACCTTCAACCCTAGACCCTGAACCCTTAACCCTAAACCCTAAACCCGAAACCCGAAACCCTAAACCCTAAACCCTAAATAAACCCTAAACCCTAAACCCTGAACCCAAGTAAGGGCCCATGCGAGCCTAGACCAAAGCTTGAAAGGCTTTGCGGGTTTGGCGGCGCTTTGCGCCGGATCGGGAGGCGCGGCTCTGACCCTAAACCCTGAAGTTTAGGGTTTAGGGTTTAGGGTTTAGGGTTCAGGGTTCAGGGTTCAGGGTTTAGGGTTTAGGGTTTAGGGTTTAGGTTTTAAGGGTAGTATAATCTCCAGTAAGGACTGGTACTATAAGGGGGGAACATCCCAATCTAAATCCCTTATCAAGGGGTTTAGGTTAGCCTTTAGGGGGCCCTAAGCCGTGAAGCCCAACCCTAAACCCCGACCCCTTGGTTAGGAAGTGGGGTTTTACGGCTTTACGGTTTTTGGGTTTCAATTTGAGGTTTTCAGGGGCCTTAGGTTGTATGGATCACTACCCCACACCCCTAAACCCTAAACCAGAGCTTTTAGGTTTAGGGGCCTTGGGCTTTATGAATCATGGTTTGGGGTTTCAGGGCTTTCGAGGTTTTAGAGGTTTTAGCGTTCTTGGGCTTCAGGGCTTTTGAGGGTTTCGGGTTTAGTGTTTAGGGTTTAGGGCTAGTCAAGGGATTAAGACACGTACCCCTAAGGTTGTACCCCTAAAGGTTCCCCTTAATATGTAACCCCTAAACCTTAAACAAACCCTAAACAAACCCTAAACCCTAAACCCCAAACCCTAAACCCTAAACCCCAATTATGCTACGTTACTGAAGACAAGGGTCCCCCAAAACCCAAGGGCCCAACCTGAGGGGTCCAAGGTGGAACCCCTACTTGGAGGTTCATGGTACCTACCTGACCAATTATAACTGTACTTATAACCCTACTTATAATTGGGATAACCCCTATAAGGCCCTTTAGGGGTATTATAAGTAGGGTTTTTACTAACCAATTATAACTGTACTTATAACCCCACTTATAATACCCCTAAAGGGCCTTATAGGGGTTATCCCAATTATAAGTAGGGTGTTAAGTACGGTTATAAGTGGTTAGTAAGTACCATGAACCTTCAAGTAGAGCTAGGGGCTTTGAGGGTTCATCAGGTTCCTGACTTGAGGACTGGGTTTAGGGTTTAGGGTTTGGGGTTTAGGGTTTAGGGTTTAGGGTTTAGGATTTAGGGTTTAGGGTTTGGGGTTTAGGGTTTAGGGCTTAGGGGATTGTGCATGCGTGTTTCTGCGCACGTTCTGCTCTGGCAGCATTGCTTTTAGTGTTTTTTTGTTTGTTTTTTTCCCCTTCGTTTTTTGCAAACGTAGGGTTTAAGGGTTGTAGGGTTGGATGCTCCCCTTATACTAGCAGTCCTTTTCAAAAGGTTTTTGAAGAATGGGGGTCCAAAACTGCCTATGAAGGATTGTTAGTACAAGGGGGAACATCCCAAGTTGTAGGGTTCACAGTTTAGGGTTTAGGGTTCAACAAGACACAAACCCTAACCCTAAACCCTAAACCCTAAACCCCATATTCCCTTAAGGGGATGCTGAGCAGGGTCCCAAACCCTGAGGGGTCCAAGATAGAGTCCCACAAAGCATGCCCAAAACCCTCAGCCCTTCAACCCTTCAACCCGAAGCCCTTCAATCCTAAACCCTTCAACCCTAAACCCTACACACCTCAACCCTGAACCCCTAAACCCCTAAACCCCTCAACCCCTCAACCCCTGAACCCTGAACCCGAAACCCTTCACCCCCACACGCTACACCCTACACCCCTCAACCCTGAACCCTATACCCTCAACGCCAAACGCTAAACACTCCCTAAACCCTTCAACCCTAAACCCTACACACCTCAACCCTGAACCCCTAAACCCCTAAACCCCTCAACCCCTCAACCCCTGAACCCTGAACCCGAAACCCTTCACCCCCACACGCTACACCCTACACCCCTCAACCCTGAACCCTATACCCTCAACGCCAAACGCTAAACACTCCCTAAACCCTTCAACCCTAAACCCTACACACCTCAACCCCGAACCCCCCAAACTCCTCAGACCCTGAACCCTGAACCCGAAACCCTTCACACACCCTACACCCCTCAACCCTGAGCCGTAAACCCTCAACGCTAAACGCTAAGCACTACCAACACCCCAATTCCTAAACGCTAAACCCTAAACCCCCAAACCCCCAAACCCTAAACCCTAAACCCCAAACCCTAGGCCTAAACCCTAAACCCTAAACCCCAAACCCTAAACCCTAAACCCTAAAACCCCAAACCCTAAACCCTAAGCCCTTGAGGAATCTGCTTAGCATGCCAGGCTCTGCCCCGCAGCTTCCGCGTCACGGGCAAGCGCGCTGGGCAACGGGGAGCTCAACTGAGCCCTGGGCTCATGGGGAATTGAGTTCGGGTTTAGGGTTTAGGGTTTAGGGTTTAGGGTTCAGGGTTTCGGGTTTAGGGTTATGGGTTATGGGTTTAGGGTTACGCGGTCTTTGATAGTTTCCTTGTCAGGGGCTCAATTTAGTGCTGAGTTTGGGGGTTGCCGAAGCGCTTCTGCTGTCCGCGTTTAGGAGAACGACTCCACGTCAACACTGGGAGGTTCACGGATGGCTATAACTAGGACCCAGCCTTTTGTTAGGGTTTGGGTTCCCTTATAAGCCCCTTTAAACCAAAAGGGCACCCTTTTTATTCCTAATTAGGATAAATAGGCTCATAAGTACCCTGGCCTAGATAGGGTTTTAAGTACTGTCAACCCTACTCATAACTTCCCATGAACCTCCAAGTAGCTGCAAGGTTCGAACGGCATTGCCGAGTTCGTCGGCGAGGTGGTGACCGATCCTAGACATGTCAAGCTTACAAGTAGTCACCGCGAGAGCCCAACACCCCCCAATTCAGGGGTATACCTTCAATTACCACAAGCTAGACCCTAGTGGTGAACCCTAAACCCTAAACCCTAAACCCGAAACCCTTAAGGGGATCTGGGCTTTATTTGGAGTTGCAAGCAACGGCAGGCGCTGGCTGACAGCATGGGCTGGCAGGTGGACCTTTATGACTACGACTTAGAGGCGCGATGCCCTCAGGGTAGGGGTTTAGGGTTTAGGGATACTTGGGGGTTTAGGGTTAGGGATGCTTGGGAATAACTTCTAACCTTTGGGTACTACAATTTCGAAGAAGCAGCAAAAGATGTATTTTTTCTAGGGTTCCAAGTTCAGCTAAGGGGGTTCAAGGGATGAAGACTCGTACCCGTACTACACCCAAGAGTGCAACCTCAAGGGTCCAAGGTACAACTCCTAACCCTAAACCCTCAACCCTAAACCCTAAACCCTAAACTCTATAAACCCTGGACTGGCAAAGTGGCAATCTTGGCAGGTGGTGGTTCACCTGAACGACGAGCACTTGATTGCGGCTCGTTCGCGAGAAGGATCTCGTGGCAAGGGTTTACGACTTAGGGTTTAGGGTATGGGGTTTAGGGTTTAGGGCTTAGGGTTTAGGGTTTACGGCATAGGGTTTAAGGTCGTTAAGCGTGCATGAAGGAATGGGGCACGACTTTACTTGCTATTCTTGCTGTTCCCCCCCGAACCCCAAACCCCTAACCCTAAACCCTGAACCCTGAACCCTAAACCCTAAACCCTAAACCCCAAACCCGCAGACTCGCCCGAAAGGTCTTCCTGCCGCTTCTGGAGCGTGCGGAGGCCCAGCAGGCGCCGTCCTCCTCGAAGCACTCAGATGACCTTCGGGTTTGGGTTAGGGTTTGGGGTTTAGGGTTTAGGGTTTAGGGTTTAGGATTTTGGTTTATGGCTTAGGGTTCAGAGTTATTTTGGATTTGGGATTTCGTGGCTAGAAGCCTTAAAGCCTGTACATCAACACTGAGCTCTAAACCTCGCCTTTCAAGCTAGCCCTAAACCCTGCGGTTTCAACCCCAAACCCTAAACCCCAAACCCTAAACCCTAAACCCCAAACCCTAAACCCTAAACCCTAAACCCTAAGCCCTAAACCCTAAGCCCTAAACCCTGCGGATTCATGGTTCAGGGCCCCACGGAGACCCAAAAATAGAGTTCTTGGGTTTTGGGCTTTTGGGGTCTTTGGGGTTTAAGGGTTTAGGGTTTAGGGTTTTCTGGGTTTGGCAGGCTCAGGGATGGGTTTTCACGGTCTTCAGGGTCTTGAGGGTTTTGAAGGTTTAGGGTTTAGGGTTTAGGGTTTTGAGGGTTTTGAGGGTGTAGTGTCTGGGGTTTAGGCGTTTGGGAGGGTGAAGCCTCTGCCGGGGGGGGGGGGGGGGGGGGGGGTGAGGCACGTCCCCTCCTCGATCCTAAACCCTAAACCCTAAACCCTAAACCCCAAACCCCAAACCCCAAACCCCAAACCCCAAACCCCAAACCCTCAACCCTAAACCCAAAATCCTAAACCCTAAACCCCAAACCCCAAACCCCAAACCCCAAACCCTAAACCTTTGCGAGAGAGGCCCAGTTCGCGCTGCCCGGGCTCTCGCAGCCAGTTGCCTGGGCCATGGCCAGGATCTCCCCCCCAGGGCTCACCCACAGGGTTCTTAAAAGGGTTTAGGGTTTAGGGTTTTAGGACTTAGTGTTCAGGGGTTTAGGACTTAGGGTTTAGGAGGTTAGAACTTAGGGCTTAGGTGTTAGAACTTGGGGTTTAGGGTTTAAGGCGATTAGGGAAGTGAGTCATATGGTCTCCTTTAAAGGGTAACTATATTGAGGATGTAAGAGCGACTACTCCCTGCGAAAGATGGAGGAATACGCTTCGCTCTTGTCTATGACGGCATCCAACCCTAAACCCTAAACCCTAAACCCTAAACCCCAAACCCTAAACCCTAAACCCTAAACCCTAAACCCTAAACCCTAAACCCTAAACCCTTTCGTGCGCAGTCTTGGGCTCCCTGTTTGTCAGGAGCGTTGAGCCCGTGCCCGGGGATCTCGTCGTGGACCCGTGACGTGGTCGCAGAAAGCTTGGGCTTCAAGCTGCCCCTTTTAAGGACTCGGGGTTTTGGGTTTAGGGTTTAGGGTTTAGGGTTTAGGGTTTAGGGTTTAGGGTGTAGGGGTTAGGGTTTCTTTGAACCATATCCCCCTTAGGAATTATTTCTTTATTTTTTGTATAATTTTTAAGGATTTAGGGTCCAGGGTTGAGGGTTTAGGATTTAGGGTGAGGGTCTAGGAGTGGGTTTAGGATGTAGGGTTTAGGAGTTTAGGGTTGAGGAGTTTAGGGTTTAGGAGTTTAGGAGTTTAGGGTTTGGGGGTTTAGGGTGTAGGGTATCGGGCCATCTGCATGCATGCCAAGGATGTGTGGATCCGGCATTGTCCTCTTCGAGGCACCAGCAGCCCTAACCCCAAACCCACAACCCCGGTGTAGGGTTTAGGGTTCAGGGTTTAGGGTTTAGGGCTATCCTGGCCTCGAGGCGGCGCGGTGCTGGCGCGGCGTGCGATACCTCGGCTTTGATGTGGATGCGTCGCAGCTGGACACGCCGAGGGGATGCCAAACTTACCGTTACCCGAGCCCCAGGCCCCCTGGGGTTTGGGGTTTAGGGTTTAGGGTTTGGGGTTTAGGGTATGGGGTTTAGGGTTGAGGGTTTAGGGTTTGGGGTTTAGGGTTTAGGGTTCAGGGTTTGGAGGGAGTGTTTAGGGTTTCAGAAGATAGCAGAGGAGAAGGACCGGGCCCCATGTACGCCCCTTAGATTAGAATTGGTGAACGTACAATGAGAAGGGCCATGTATTTCCATTATAAACAAGCTTGGAAGATTTGGAAAAATTCCACAAGCACAAATAGTAAGTAATGCAAGCTTTACCCTAAACCCTAAACCCTAAATCCTAGCAAAGTGAGTGATTTGAAGAGCGAATGCTGCAGCGTGAACAAAGCAAACGAACTAGCTCACCAGCGAATTACATCTAGAGCCCTGATATCCTTCGAGGTCGGCCCCTTAATGAAGAAGTCTTCGCCACCCCAAACCCTAAACCCTAAAACCCTAAAACCCTAAACCCCAAACCCAAAACCCTTGGTGCTTTCTGGGCGCTTTTCCCAGACTTCTCTGGAGAGCCAATACACCCCTCAACTAAGGGCTTGTGGTTTAGGGTTTAGGGGAAAGGGGAGGGATCCTTATCATGATTATTTTTAACCAAAACCCCGAAATTAAGGAATGCGGCTTGGACCCGTCTAGCGATCCCCGATTTGATCTGAGCTCATACTTGGAAGCCCTTGTGGGTTAGCAAGTCTACTTAGTTCTCCCTAGAAACCCTATCATACTCTACAATCCCTACAACCCAGCTTACTACTATTTACTTCAGATCCCGAAAAAATGAAAAAAAGTCCTATATTGCCCCTCTCATGAAAAATATGTATATTTTAGGGGGTCATAAGCAATTCGTAGCTTACTGACTCTACTTACTGCTCCCAAGTGCTAGTCACTCGGGATGCCTTGCATGGTTTGCTGGTCGCGGTGCTTCTTTGTTATGGCAGCGTCTGTTGCCACAGGGGTTTAATGTGGGATTTAGGGTTTTGGGAACTCTAAACCCTAAACCCTAAACCCTCAACCCTCCCCAGCTGCTCCCGCCGCAGCACAGTGCTCTAAGTCCTCTCATAAGAGAGCGATCTTCAAAGCGTAGCGGTGCTGCAATGCCGCGCACTTGGCCAGATCCGGGGGTGCCATCTATGGGGTTGTGATATTAGGGGTCCACGTTTTTTGGGAGTCCCTGTTGAGGTGGATTCTCGTAACATTTGGGCACGTTAAAGGTGGACCATACAGAAACGTTTGGAAATTCCATCAATCTGTCCATGTGCTTGAGGGGGCCCCTAAACCCTAAACCCCAAACCCTACACAAACCCTAAACCCTAAACCTCGTACCCACCTGGCCCATTGTCTCGCACAAGGTCGTCAACATGGCGGCAGCGCTTTTACGACGAGCCCGAGGAGAATCAAGTAAAGAAGGCGCGACGGCTGCGCTAGTATAGGAGCCTCAATTGTTGGGTTTAGGGCTTAGGGTTTAGGGTTTCGGGCTACAAGTTTTGGGGCTAATTAGGCTTCGGGGGTTATTGTAGTATAAGGATAAGGGACGCTAAGGGAATACTACTGGTAATTATTCCGACCCCTATATTCGGGTGGTCTACATGACGTTCGCTCGGCTTCTTTCTTGTGTTGCTAACCCCAGGACACCCTGGAACCCTAACACCCCCCAAACCCTAAACCCTCATATCCCCAAACCCCAAACCCCAAACCCCAAACCCTGAGCCCCAAACCCTGAGCCCTGAACCTGCCTACACCCCTGTATTTTATATCTGTGCATTCCCTCCACTTTTGCTTCCATGTATGTTGCACCTACTTGTGTCGCTCAAGCCCTCTGAGTAAAAAGGATAGGCGCGCCCCTGCTCATGGCTTAACGGATAACAACTGGTGGATTTCCCAAACTATAGGTTATCAGCCGTAGGCTCCCCGGAGCTTGCGGCACCACTGACCTGGAGTTTCGACTCAGTGCATGGGTGACAGCCCTGAGCTGGTCCCCACCGAGATAGCAACTGACTTCGGTACAGACGGATTTACAGACGCAGAATCCGCGGAGATGGACCTCTCAGGCACTTTGGCTATGCCACCGTCTGCGGATGGCCGCAGCCTATTGCCGGAAGAGAATGCAGCAGCAGCTAATGTGTTTGCGCCAAACGCACCTTCTCCTTTTATAGGACTAGGAGCTCCGCAGATTCACATGTACCGACAACAGTTTCAGCAAAACATCACGATAGGTGAAACACCTGAACAAACAAGACTTCTCCTCACTGAGTTGGAGCAAGATGCAGAGTCCAGGCACCAGAGGTTCCGCCTAGCTGCTGAAGAAGCCCATGACCAACAAATCGCAGATGTTGAAGAAAGGGCTAACAGGCAGCATGAGGAAGTCGTTGCTAGACTTGAGTCTGAAATTGCTAGCCAAAGGTACAACTTTGTCGCGAGGACCCAAGGTCTCTTTTCAGAACTCCAGCAACAAAGCCAGATAATCAATTTTCAGTCAGAACATTTTTCCGATGTTGGTTCGCAGATCACACGTCTCAGGACAACTCTGGTTGAAGAGGCTGAACAGAATAAGAGGGAAAGCATTAACGAGATTGGGGAATGGTTTGGGAGAGAGCATGATGAGGCAATGAAAAGGTACCGCAGTATAGCCCTGGAAACCGAAGAGCAAATGAGGATCCAAAACATGACCCTCCAAGATGACTTGTCATCAATGGAGCGTGCGCTCCAGCTCGAACAGGACAGGAATTCAGGTATCAATCCCTCGCAGCAAGCTCAGTTTCCCAGTGCCACTGCCCCAGTTGCGTCAGCGCCATGCACCGGGCTTAGTGCTCCGTGTGCCCCTCAGTTTTCAGATCCGAGTGTGATCCCGATGAACATCAGGGCATTGTTCCCAAATTTCAATTTTGGCGGTGTGGCAACTACTGCCACTCCAACAGGACCACAGGGTCCGGCTTCTGCCCCAGGGACCCCAACTGCTTCAGCTAACGTCCCAAATCTAGGAGTCTCTAGTGGTGGTTTGAACACCGGAGCCCCTGGTCTTGCGGCCCCAACAGGCACGCCGGGTGGTCCGGCAGCTACAGGAGCCGATCTAATCGCACAGACGCAGCAAGCGCTGCTTGAAGCCGCCAAGCTTCTTAAAGGAGACAAAAGCGGTGAAGATGACAAACCAAAGGTTAAAGAAGCTGAAACCATCCGCTTGCCGGATTTCCCTAACCCCGAAACCTACCGTGCATGGAAAACCGCAACACGGGAAGCAGTTAGGGCAGCTTCGGACAGACCAGATGAAGCTTTCTCTTGGATTCTAGAGGTGAATTCTAAGAATGCTGATCATGACAAGCTTCGTGAACCCGGTAAGTTTCTCACGCTGGATACCAAAATCCTAGCCGCTCTCACTAAGGTCGCCAAAGGTGAGTTATCTCGACAGGTGCTCACTTTCAAGGAAACCGAGGCGGTTCAGGGACGTGCTGTACGAGGACGCCAGGTCTTGCTTATGTTTGATCAGTACTTCAAAACCAATGAAGAAGTAGGATCGCTCTATTCGGTAGAAGACCTTTTGAAGGTTACGCTGCATAGTGACGATTTGACCACATTTCTGCACAATTGGGAATCAGTCATTGCTGGCATGAGTCATGTCCCAGAAGAGATGGTTCTGCGTGACATCCTTCTTCGGCAAATCCGAAAGTCCTCAAGAGTGAAGTATGATTTAGAAATCTACGACAGGGCGAAAGAGGGTTCTGCCTCACACTCCTATGCGTTTTTGCTGAAGTCAACCCGGGATTTGTTGACCCGTGAAAGGATGCGCAAGAACAGGGATAGGATCGCCAAGTCACATGGGGACAAATTTGGAGCTCCCGTTGTTGAAGGCGGAAGGCCGACACGCCCTCCGTCAAGGAGCGGCCGCGGGAGGGATCGCTCTGCCGGTAGCCAGTCCAATTCAAAGTCAAGGTCTCGCTCTAGGACCCCATCCAGATCTAGATCACCTAGCCGATCGCAAAGCCCAAAGCCAGTTTGCTACGACTTTCAAAAGGGTAAGTGCACCAGGGGTGACAAGTGCAAGTTTTCGCACAAACCGCGTTCACAATCCCCTGTTCGCACTGCCCCGAAGAAGAAACAGGTCTGCACGTTTTGGAAGAAGGGAAAGTGCACTAGGGGAGATAAGTGTCGTTTCTTGCATAGGGAACCGAGCCCTGCTCCCCCAGGTGGTGAAAACGCAGCCCCGGCCCCTAAGGGCCCAGACAAACCCAGGTCCCCGTCGCCCGCGCCAACGCGCAGGAAACCAAGCCGTGGACGTTCTAAGGAAAAGGATAGGAAGGCCGCGTGCTGCATCTCGGTTGCGGCTGCAGCCTCAGCCGATCCTGACGAGAGCGAACCACAAGATGGGGACGAGGATTACTGGGAAGTAGACTTCAAGAGGGGTGAAGCTGTCAGACACCATCTGAAGTACAGAAGCACTATGTACAAGCCCGAAGTGTCATGTCCTGTTGCTCTTGAAAGATTGAAGGGTAAGGCCAAAGTGATCAAGACGCTTCCCATTGCTCCATACACTGCCAAGGAGAACTGGGACTGGAAAGAGGGAAAAGGGGGGACCGGCGATAAGACGCCGTGGACCGGCAAGACTGTTTTCAAGATCAAAGAACAAAATAAGAAGGTCAGGTTTTGCGACAAACCCAAAGTCAGGGAAATCCCTTTTGAGGGAAAGGGGTACAAACATTCCTACAAAGTTCGCAGGTACAATACTTGCTACGCTGACGCGGAAAACTGCCCCAAGCCTGACGCTAATGACCTTCAGGTTGCAATCAGGAACGCGAGGGAACTCAAGATGCTTCTTGCCCGGCATGAGGGGGGAGAGAAGACTGATTGCCACTTAGAGTGTGATGAGCCTGATTCTCTCATGTGTGGGATGTGCAAGCACGTCGTTGAGAGCTCAGAGATCGCTTGTCCAGGGATCGCCACACCCTTAGAATTCCTTGCTGACACAGGAAGCGAGGAGGACCTTATCAGCGAAGCTGATCGTGCTATGTACTTCGGCGAAGAGCCAGTAGGCAATGCAACACGACAAGTGAATCTCATCACTGCTAATGGTAACGTCAAAGGTGACAAATCGGTTAGGATCGACTTCCCGGAGTTTGGCAAAGAGCTAGAGTTCTATGTTCTTAACAGTACCCCTCCTGTTTGCTCCGTAGGCAGAAGATGCATGGAGGACGGTTATGAGTTCCACTGGTACCCCAAAAGGCCGCCTTACTTTGTTGCGCCCAATGGTCAAAGACTAAGGTGTAGAATGAGAGGTATGGTCCCAGTGCTAGGGGGAGGAGCAATGGCCGCTCCAAGCACTAAGGAGGAAGCCTCAGGTTCTCTCGGGCGACCAATTTTGTCCGAGGGTTTTCAGAAAACTGCCGCCCAGTAGGGCCGGCCGAGGCTTTCGCAGGAGCAGCAGAGGAGCGAGATCCAGTGGTCGTGCACCCCGATCCTGAGATCTCAACAGCCATCAATGAGGTGCCGCCGATAGATATCCCCAAAGAGAAGCTTAAAAGACCAGGTTGGGTTTCGCACCCGAATGCTAAGTACTTGATTGTCGGACACAAACCAAAGACGTTTCGTACTGCCACACCAAGGTTTCCACGATGCGAGGTCAGATCTACTTGGTTGTTCAGGGAAGGTTCTTGGGTCAAGGTTGAGGATAAAGTGAACGTCAGGGAGCTTGACAACAAGGTTGCCCGACTGGAGGGTAATCCAATCCTGAGCCTCACTATCTTCGAAGACCCCGAAGTTGAACCTGACAGCGACAACGAAGGAAACGCCCGCAGTCTTGCAGAGGCCGATCTGAAAGCTGAAGCCAAATCTGTTGAGCACTTGTTCTCGCACAGGCCCAAGAATCCGTTCTGCGAGGTATGTCAGCGCGCAAAGATGTTGGCTCCCCAAGCCCGCAAAAAGGGGGGCTCAAGTACCATTGTGTCAAAGGCCTTTGGGGATCACATCACTGTTGACCATATTATCACTCGTGACCTTCGTGATCATGGGTTCCAGGACGAAAGGGTCGCACTTGTTGTTAAGGACGTGTTCACCAAATTTCGTTACGTCTACCCCTCTCCGACTAAGTCAAGCGATCAGTGTTTTGAAGACCTTCTCCACTTCCTAGGTCAAGAAGATGCAGTTGGCGTTTTCTACTCAGACAACGCACCTGAACTTCATGCCGCTATCAAAAGCCTAGGTGTCCGACATGTTACATCCCGCGAATATGTGGACACCAACAAGTCGGTAATCGAAAGAGAAATTCGGACGATTTTGGAAGGGACTCGCTCCAACCTTGTTCAGGCGGGTCTCCCCGACAAGCTTTGGCCGTTGGCCGCCCAACACCACGCGATGGCACTTAACGCAACTAAGAGGCTTGACAACGGGATTGTTCCCTGGGAGGCCAGGTATGGGGAACCGTTTTCAGGGATTATGATTCCTTTTGGTGCACGTGTGTTGTACTGGAACAACCCCAAACAGAACATTCCTGCGAGCTCTAAGTTTGCGCCGACTGGTGTTGAGGGAATATTTCTTGGTTACCATGTTCAGCCTGGCTTCGTTTGGAAGGAGGAATACCTCGTCACCCCTGTCAAGGGTTGTGACTTTGCGTTCGAGATAGGAAACTTTCCCATTCTGAGGTCGAAGCGAATGGAGTTGTTGCCTGGGGATTTCACATTCCCAATGAGATCGGAACAGCTCGCACTGCAGGAGAGCCTCCGTAAGCCGACCCTCTCCGATCAGGACTGCTCGTGGGGAGGCACAGATGGTGCCGGACCACGCGCCCCGTCTGGGGAATCGCCGGACGAGCCTTTGCCTCCGCCCGGTGTGCCTGATTTGGACGGCTCCGATTTGAAGGATCGTTTGTCCGAGTACTTGGACCAAGTGGCTAAGGAAAACGAGGACTACGTTCCCGAAGATGTCGGAGCTGTGGAGGACTGGCTGGGGGGGGACGCTCCTGGATCTTCTAAGGAAGCAACTACCGAGACTAAGGCCTCATCTACTCTACCAAGACATGACCCCAAAACCATGCCTGATGGGAAGAAAGTCCCCAAAGGATATAACTGGGACGGGGTGAGATTGGTTAGGGATAAGAAAGGTTCCAAAAGGCCGCCTGATACCCCTTCGGAATTTTGGCATATGTATTCCAAGGCACAACGGGAGGCTGACATTGAAAGATTCGAACGCAAGAAGGCTCGCGAAGCTGAGGAAGATGCTCGCAAGGCCCTTAGAGACTCCCCGGCCATGCCTGTCATCACCGAGCCTGACCCTGAGCCTCATAGAGATCGCATAGCGTCTCTGTACTGGGCCAAACTTGGTCAGGTTGCGAGTGAGATGTTTGCTGTGGTTGCCAGGGTCGTCGGGCCTAAAGAGATCGAAAGTACTCCTGCTGCTAAAGAAGCCATGGACCGAGAATGGAAGAAACTCGCCGATAAGTCTTGCTGGCTCGAAAAGAAGGTTCGAGAGTACCGGGATGTTGCGGCGGAAGCCAACACAAGAATGTCAAGGCCCATTTCGGGAAAATCTTTGAGATTTGTTCGGTCAAGGGGGATGAACTCCCGGACGGGCACCCCCAGAAGAAATGGAAGGGTCGTAGTGTTTTCCAGGGCAACAACGTCCAGGACGAAAACCACGATCACGCCATTTTCGCCGAACTAGGATCAAGCCCCGCTAGTATGGAGGCCGGGAAAATCATCGATGTGTTTGGTAGCCAACCCGGGTACGTGAAACAGCAGGCTGATGGCATTGCTGCATACACACAAGCCCGTTTTAAAGGCATCGAAACTTGGGTCCGCCTTCCCCGAAACAGATGGCCAAAAGAGTGGTCTGGGTATGAAGATCCCGTTTGCCCACTCAGGCTCGCTTTGTACGGACACCCTGACTCAGGTGGTATCTGGGAAAGGTACTGTACTGAACAGTTAGAGAGTGTTGGTTTTACTGCAGTTCTACCCGATATTTGGCACTCTGTTTTCTACCATGCTGAACTAGATTTATTGCTTGTTGTGTACGTTGATGACCTCAAGATGGCCGGCCCCCAAGACAAAATCAACAAGGGTTGGGAGTTGATCGCTAAGGTGATTGACATGGAACCAGCCGAGGTCTTGGGACGGTACTTCGGATGTCATCACGTTGAGCAAAATCAGGTCCAGCTTTCATGGGAGGACCACCCATTCGCTTATGTCTTCGACAAGAAGTATGCTAGCCCAGCTGCCGACTATCAGGTCAGGCCGAACCGCAAAGAGGACTTTTGGGAGGTCGACGCTGAGTTAGCTGCAGTCGTTAGGCATCACATCTACCCTCGTAGGAAACTTTATGTGCCTACGCAGGATGACGTGTCGAAATTTCCCCACATAAGCTGTCAACGAATCACGGTGTTTGATGATGGTAGGGACCCTATCCATGATGACTTGAATCAGGGGGGCCCCGCGGACCAATCAGGTTGGTGGACTGGGAAAACATATTTCCCTATCACTGAGGTCAGTGACGAGGACTTTTCTCACGCTCTCGCAGCTAAGCGCAATAAACCCAAGCGGTCCAAAGCCGAAGCTAAACGAGAAGCACGACAGAGTAAGTTCAAGAGCACTGAATCCATCAGCCAGGGAAAAACCCCTTCCATGACTGTGCCCGTGAACGTTGTGTACTACGACATGCGAGATTTCTTGGTGTCCTGTGTTGATAGGTACTGTGAGTTGGCCAAAGTTGACAAGAAGTCCCTGAAGCACGTAGCGACTCCTTTCCATGAGAATCGAGTAGCAAAAGTTCTGGAGAACAATGAACCTAGTGGTAAGCTGCAACCTATTGCTAGCCGTGTACTCATGAAGGTTTTGTTTGCTGCGAGAATGGGGGACCTGTTACGCGCCACTCAGGCACTGGCATCCAGAGTCACCAAGTGGTCTCGCGACTGTGACGTTGCTTTGCACAGGTTGATCAGTTACATAAACTCTTCTCTTGAAGTTCGGATGCGGGGATTCATTGGGGATCGCATTCAGGATTGTAAGTTGTGGATGTTCTGCGATGCTGACCATGCTGGTAGCCACGACAGTAAATCCACTTCCGGCTGTGCCCTTTACTTGGTAGGCCCCAACACTTACTTTCCCCTAAATGCTTTTTCCAAGAAACAGACCAGCATCACCACTTCAAGCACGGAGAGTGAGGTTGTGGCTGCCAACCAAGGTATTCGTGCCCAGGGTCTGCCCAGCCTCAGTCTTTGGATTTTCTGTGGCGTGAGGTTGCGAGTAGGACCGCCAGCTACCAAGCTAGGCCGAAGACCAAACCTAATCAAAGGGAAAACGACATCATCGCACGAATTGATCCTGAACTTGATGAGATCCGTTATGGTGAGTGTAGGGCGGATGGACGAAGTGTTTCCGATTTAAACGGCCTCAAGGTCCATCTTAGTCCCAAGTTTGCTGTTCAGCTCCTTGAGGACAACCAAGCTACCATCACTATTCTCCTCAAAGGTGACAGCGAAAAACTACGTCACACCGACCGGACTCAACGCATATCATTTGCATGGATCAAACAACAGTTCGAGCGCAACTTCTTCGACATGATTAATGTTGACACCAAAGAACAAGTGGCTGATATCTTTACCAAACCTTTCGCTGACCGAGGTAAATGGGAACATGCACTAAGGCTCATTGCGCACGTTGATGCCCCTCTTCAGGGGGGACGCCAGTCTAAGGTACACGAGTCCGATGCTCATCTCATCAATAAGCCAGTCGTTCATGCTCACCCTGTGGTGAAGCCGCTGGACGATCCCTGCGCAATCGCAGCTGAGCTTACCAAGGACCGTGACTTCAGCACTAAGGCTTTGTTGCGTGTAGCCCAGGTCATGTACCCCAACAAAACCAAGCGAAAGATGATTAAGCTTGACAATCGCAGCTACTACCACATCTTTGGGCAGTGGTCTTACGGAGGGATGCAAGGGGTGACTAAGGCAACACGTCGGTGGCCTCAGATTGCCCGCTTCCTAAATGGAGTCGTGCAAGCCCATGCTCCTAAGGACTTCACATGGAATTCGGTGTTGCTTAATAGCTGCAGTGGTGCCTCTGTGCACAAAGACCATGGAAATGCTAAGGATAGCATGAGCTTTGCCCTCAGTGTCGGGGATTTCAAAGATGGTGAGCTTTGGTTTGCGGACCCCCTTGTTTCATCTGAAGATGCTATTGTTAGGGTCGGCCCCAATGGTAAGCGCCTTAGGGGTCGTGCTGTGTCCACCCTGAATAAAGCCATCATCTTTGACCCGCGAAATTTACACTGTGTGTTACCTTTCACTGGAACACGTTTCTCCATTGTTGCGTACACCTCTCGATCACAAGACGCCCTACAAGATCAAGAGCTCACTTCTTTGAAATCGCTCGGATTCAGGCTGCCCCCACGCACGGCCAGCGCTGCTACTGCCCGAGAATACTCGAGGCCGTTGGGGTTCAAACGCATCATAGTCGAGTTTTGTTGCTCCCCCAACAGTAAACTAGGGCAGGATCGTAGCGCACGTCAAGGATGTTATGTGTTGCGACTCACCAGTAAGGATGACGTCTTGAAAGACTCTACATTGACTTCAGTTGTTCAGCAAATTAGTACCCTCTGCGACGAGGGGGGAGCATCTAAGCCAATTTTAGTTTATGCGTCGCTTCCGTGTACTGGTGGTTGTCCGTGGAATCGCATGACGCCTGACAGCCCAAAGTGGGAACAGCATCAGGAACTGTTTCGCAAACTCCTCAAGCAGTTCCGAAAATTCATCAGGAAGCTCAAAGAGTACAAACCACATGTTGCTTTCGAACTCCCTAAGGATTGCGACTACTGGAAGTGGGACCATGTTCAGCATATGGTTAATGACCTTGGACTTGAGTTCTACCGTTGCGATGGTTGCATGTTAGGGATTACGAATCACCAAGGATTACCACTAAGGCCTTGGACCATTGCGTCGTCCATTCCATTGCAGCGGCTGGCAGCGCACAAGTGTGATCGCAATCATGTTCATGGCGAGTCTAGAGGCCAGGACCTTAAGGACAGTGAGAACTATTCACATGCCATGACTGATTGCATTCACATTGATTGGAAAAGCTTTTGCGATAGGCGTTCTAACTATGCGGCATGTGCACAAGAACAATTTTCGAGTAATCACAAACACGTTTGCGCTCGCAAAACCGAACGAACTAACGCATTAGCTGCTTGCTGCATTCTTGCGGCAGATTTCTGCGCGCCGGACATGGCAGACACCAACGCTGGAATCGTTGCACCGACGGAGGTCCTGCGCCAGTGGTGGGATCGGCGGTTGTGGGAGACTTCATTGTCTTCCGAATACCGCACCATGGCGCCTTTCCAGGAGGACGAAGCCAGCGTGAACAACTTTTACAAGTACCTGCCGCGGCCACTTGCTTGCGAATATGCCCTCAGTGACGTCAGGGAGGCTGGTTTGGTGGCCAAGATTGGAAAGCTTACCGATCAAGGCTTGGCCATGCTCCAGCCCGAGTCTACTCGAGGCCGTTTGCGCTACCTTGTCATCGTCGCAGACTCTACAACTACGTTCCTCACTGAAGGAAATTGGAAGACAGATCTGCTGGCGGACATCAAGGCCAACCGCGGCAATGCGTTCCCGCATCATCTTGGCGTTGAGTACATTCCTACATGGGGTGCGAATCTCACGCGGCTCGTAGAGCTCGCCGTGGGAAAAGTCACCCAGCTGGAGCGTGAAACTGGCGCCAGTGGTCAAGTGAGCATTGACCTCATGATGATCTGGAACGGGAACGAGTTCGTCGGAGACAGAGGTCTATTTTTGGACCCAGGCTTCAAGAGCAAGACGGAGTGGCTTCGTGGTTACCCGCACATTGCAAAAGGAAGCTGGGACTTCATTGGACCAAAGGTTCTTCGAGAGATAGGCAAGTTGGCGGATCTACAGTCACGGGCGTCAGTGGGGACGGTGTTGCTCACGTCTGCGACCGACGCCGTCAACTACCACCTCCCACGTGACTGGGGCAACATTATGGCGGATTTGCTCGACTACGCCGCCCAACTTGGGCTGGCCGTCAAGCACTTCAATACGCCTGCAAGCCAAATCCGCAAATACGACCATTTTCACTTCCAGGGGACAGTGTCTATCGTTTGCAGCTGTTGAGGTGGTTGGGTTTTACTGCCAGGATTATGGTCCTTCGTCACCAATGCTCCTTTTTCAAGGAAGCCGACATCGATCTGGTCCTGCAGAACTACGGCCACGTCTCGAAGCCCAACGTCAAGTTCGCTGTGGACGTGCAGGTGGAGGAGAAGCTCCTGAACCATTTTCGCAGAGGAAGGGTAGAGCCCACCCATCAGCCACTCGTCGAGGCTGACCCGTGGGACGACATCTACTTTCAAGGACCCCAGGAGCAGTTCCCCGACACCGCGCCGAACCACTTTGTCCACCGGAACTTCAAGGACCATGTTCACCTGGGAGACGGGGAATATGTCACCCGCGAGGACTACGACGAGATGATCAAGAAGAGCGAGGAAAATGCCCCCCGCCCAGGGGAGGCCGTCGTCGTTCCGTCATCGTCGTCATCGGCGCGGGAGACCAAGGAGCTTTTGGCCAGGGGGGAGGTCTACAGTCGTCAGCGGACCGACCCTGAGTCCAGTGCCCCCAAGCGGGCAAAGAAGGGCCCACCCGAGGCTACCTACGACGAGCCCCGCATCCTCCGGAAGCATGGTTGTTGACGCCGTGGGACCTATTCAAGAAGTACAAGAGGAGCCTGATGCTGAGCGTGAACAAGCCCCATTGGTCAAAGAAGAATTCGATGTCCCCATCCTTGAGGAAGTCGAGGGCATCGTTCCCGAACGTCCACCTCTACATGTTCGCTTCAACACGGACGCCGATGTCATTGAGGTGTCGCCTTCAGGAAGAAATCGTTTGACTGAGGGTCTGTTGCAAGTGGTTGCTGATGAAGAAGTGGCCACACGCTCTACGGCACCGACATCGCAAGAGCAGCGCCCTGGATGGAAGAGGGGAATCACGCAGATTCAATGCGTCAATTGTGGCAAGCTTCGTCTCGAAGGTCAGCACAAGTGCTTCCACTGCGGCTACTACGTCACCCGTGGGGCCACACAGGGTGCCTTCAGAATGTGGATGGCGCGTGAGCGCTCCCATGTCTTGGACGCCCTGGCGGAGAAGTTTGGAAAGGACCTTTGGGAGATGGATGCCGCGAAGATTCGCCAGGCCGCCGGGACGCATGATTTGAGGGGACAACAAAGCGTAGATGGCCGAGCTATCATGCTGGCACGCCAGAATCTCAAAGGCATCACAAAGCACGGCTACACGTCCATGGTGGACAAGTTCGACCAGGACGACACCTACGCGATCCACGCTATCAAGGGCGGCTGGACGAGGAGGCGGCTCACTGTTCAGGACTGCGTGGCATGCGCTTATCTCCCCAATCAAGGCCGTTCTCGCGAACAACGTGAATTGGGCTACGGCTCCAACAAGGCCTGGGAGTATAAGAAGGTCAACCATGAGGGTCTGGCTCGCATGGCGTTCTTCGACAAGAATGCCGACGATCTCGTCCTGGCCGGCCTCATCGACGACCCCAACCTCGAACCTATGGGCTACGCTTGGCTCGGCAACTTCATGGGCGTGAAGGAGTTCGCCCGGATCATCCGCGTCACTCGTGCGGTTTCCCACATCCTCACCTTCACGGAGGGCATCATTGGCATCCCGGACTTCAATGAGGAAGAGCATTTGGCAGTCTTTTTGGCCGAGATCCTCTCCGAGAATTATGGTGGGGCAAAAGAGACGTGCCGCAAGATGAAGGAAGCGGCAGAAGCGTCCAGGGCCGCACAGGCGCGGGCAGACGCAAGAAAGGCATCGCAAAATGCCCCCCGATATGGGGAGGCCGATCGTGAAGCAAATCGTGGCTGGTCGTGGAGCGACAACTCATGGTCGCATGATGACTGGCATTCCTCAAGTTCCTGGCGTGATCGCCAGTGGCAGGATCAAGGATCCTGGTGGAGCTCAGGGAGTCGCACTACGGAGCACTCCCGTGGACCTTGGCGCTACGACCATCGAGATCGCAGCTGGTGAGTCCTGAGTTCCGCAATTCTGCTGGAGTAGCTTAGCATCTTGACCATGACGCTCTGTTTTCCTTTCTTTTGAGGTCGGTGCTGAGTGAACCACTATATTGCACGAGCCACCTTTGTATCCCCGCCAGCATTTCAAATTTCTTAAGCTGGTGCGCGGTGATCTGTGGCGTTGAACCTGAATTAAAACTCGGGTGAGCGCACTTTGAACATACAGTAGAAGAGCAAAATGCAGCACGTAGTGCTTGCCGTGGATTCGTTGACTGCGTTTCAGCATTCACACGCTTCAACGAGGGGGGTGTATTTTATATCTGTGCATTCCCTCCACTTTTGCTTCCATGTATGTTGCACCTACTTGTGTCGCTCAAGCCCTCTGAGTAAAAAGGATAGGCGCGCCCCTGCTCATGGCTTAACGGATAACAACTGGTGGATTTCCCAAACTATAACCCCAAACCCCAAACCTCGAAAAAAAACCCTCTCTAAACCCTAAGCCCTAAACCCTACACCCCAAACCCCCAACCTCGAAAACAAAACCCTCTAAACCCTAAACCCTAAACCCCAAACCCCAAACCCCAAACCCCAAACCTCAAAAAGCCCAAGCCCTAAACCAAAGACTGCAGCGGGCTTGCCAGTTCCCAAAGAAGAAGAACGTTCATGCCGCGGCCCAAGGCTGCCTTAGTTTAGGGTTTAGGGTTTAGGGTTTAGAGGGGGGTTTGGGGTTTAGGGATTATGTGGGGTACCTCATTCCCTCATTCCCTACTAAGAACCCGCCAGGCTGGGTTCAGGATTCAGGGTTTGGGGCGTGGGGTTTGGGGTCCCTGTAAAATTTCTGTAGAAAGTGAAGTCGGGATTTAGGGTTTAGGGTTTCGGGTTCAGGGTTCAGCTTAGTTGAGAATTAGGGAGCAGGTGCCTTGTAGGGGGTGAAACGTACTTAAATCTCAAACTCCCTATTGATATCTTGTAAGTCACTTCAGAGACCTTCTCTAAGGGTGTTTAGGGTTTGGGGCTTAGGGTTTAGGAGGGTAGTTACATGGGCCCTTAATAGGGTCCCTTGTCTCCTTTAAAGGGTTCTGAAGTATGGGCCCTTGGGTTGTTTAGGGTTTTTAAGGGGGTTTATTAGGGGGTCCCCTTGTAAGGGCCCATAATTACTCAGGGACCATGAAACTACCCTTAGACCTTTTGCTGACTGTGGGTTGGGCTTGCTTCTGTAACCCTAAACCCTAAACCCTGAATGCTTCTGCATCAGGGTGTAGGTTTTGCCCCAAGACAGAAACCCCACGGGTTTAGGGTTTAGGGTTTCGGGTTTAGGGTTTAGGGTTTTCGAGAATAATTGCGGCCCCTTTTGGGGTCCTTATGATAAGGCGGCCCCTCGTGTTTAGGGTACCCCAATAAAGGGACCACACATGAGGGAACTGACCAAATACCCTTGGTACGTAGAAGGTGGGTTTTGGAGTACTATACTCTAATAGTTTTTTTGGTTCGGGGTTCCTATTATAGCTACTTATCCCCCAAAAGTACTTTTTTCCCAGGGACTACTCCAAGTCGGGTAAGAAGTGGTTCTGAAGTAGGGTGAATAGGTAGCACAACCCCAACTAAAAGCCCTTTGAGGGTACTTCTAACCCTAAGCTCTAAACCCTACACCACTTATGACTCTACTGTGTGCCGACTCTACCAAGTACCCCGATCCTCCGAGTCAGCTCAAGGGTTGTGGTGCCTTACCTCAGTGGTATCGGGGACCGTAGCACTGAAACCTTAAACGGTTGTAGGGCTTAGGGTATAGGGTTTAGGGTATAGGGTTTAGGGTATAGGGTTTAGGGTATAGGGTTTAGGGTTTAAGGTTTAGGGTTTACCCTTGAACCCTGAACTCCTAAACCCTTGAACCCTTCAGCCCTTGAGCCCTTGAACCCTTGAAACCTAAATTCCTTAGAGCCTCAACCCTAAACCCTAAACCCTAAACCCTCAACCCGACCGCACTCAGATGTTGGCTGTTTGCCTGGACTACAAAGGAACTGAGCCTCGGCAAAAGCTGGTTTAGGCTTCAGGCTTTGGCTTTAGGCTTTAGGCTTTAGGGTTTAGGGTTTAGGGTTTAGGGTTTAGGGTTTAGGGTTTAGGGTTTAGGGTTTAGGGTTTAGGGTTCAGGCTTTAGGGTTCAGGGTTTGGGGCTTAGGGATACGGATCCCGGATTTCAAGCTCAGTCTATGCGGGCGCGAAGATTCCGGAGGAACGCTGTCTGTACGGATGTGCCTACAAGATACTTGTGAGGGAAGGGTGGCAAGTTCTACTGTCTGTCCGTGCTGCTGAGGGTGCTAGCCAGAGACTCCAATACCCCTTAGTTAAGGAATTAAGGAACATGTTCAGAAATATTCCTTCAACCCGATAAGGAACCTTCTCATATTTCAAGGAATGTTCCTTAACCAAGGGGGTCTTGGAGTCCCTGGGTACAATTATTGTGACAGGGGGCTTGATTATGATGGGTGGTGCTTTGCTGCGGTTTAGGGTTTAGGGTTTAGGGTTTGGGGTTTAGGGTTTAGGGTGATATGGCTACTGGGCGAACAAGCAAGGCTTCCAGCTATGACATGATTGGTGAGAAACGACATGATTGGTGAGGAACGGAGGTGGATTTTTGGTCTCAAGGGGGCTAGTAGCTCGTCTGTACACTTTGTCCAACATGGGAAACAGTCAGAGCCACACCAATCCTGCGACAGCAGGGGTTCTTCGGCTAAAGAGGAACATTTTAAAGTTCTCATCAGAGCACACCGTTGACTCTGTGCGCGAGAAGGCTGGCTTGCTTGATACAGAGCACGAGGTCAAAGGCGCCACGTTCAATGAGTTCAAGCTGACTTTCGACACGATGGCGTTTCTTTCTGTGGCAGTGTTGTCATGTGCCATCCACTTGTAAAAGAAGCGCCCCTTGCTGGATTCTCTGGCTTCTACAGGGATTCGGGCACGGCGAGGAAGCTCGCTGAAAGTGTCCATGCCAGGTCAGATTCAGCAGCAGTCAGGGCACAAAGTCCAGCAAGTGTTCGAATCGGACGGCGCGGTTACAGGATCACTTTTCGTGCACGCATCCATCCCAGAGGCTACTGATGCAGCCTTCTTCGAGTGATCGTGTTTCCGACAGGAAGACCTGAAATGACCTGAATGACAGGATTTGGAAGAAGGCTGGTAGACTACAGCCAGCCACAGGATATCCTTTCTGTATGGGGGTTTCGAAAAATAGGGGGTGCCCTTTTTGGGGGGTCCCTTGATAAGATGTTTCTATGCTATCTGGGGTTCCCAATTTCGGGAAATACCCATAATATGCAGATCATACACTAAACCCTAAACCCTAAACCCTAAACCCCAAACCCCAAACCCTAAACCCTAAACCCTAAACCCTAACCCCCTAACCCCTAAACCCCTAAACCCCTAAACCCCTAAACCCCTAAACCCCTAAACCCCTAAACCCCTAAACCCCTAAACCCCTAAACCCCTAAACCCCTAAACCCCTAAACCCCTAAACCCCTAAACCCCTAAACCCCTAAACCCCTAAACCCCTAAACCCCTAAAACCCTAAACCCCTAAACCCCTAAACCCCTAAGCCCCTAAACCCCTAAACCCCTAAACCCCTAAACCCCTAAACCCCTAACCCCTAAACCCTAAACCAGACAGCGTAGGGTGCTCAGGACTCTCCTCTTAGCTGCATCGTGGACGGCGAGCGGGTCTGCGAACTGGCCGCCAAATCTGGCATCAAGGACATCGTAAAGATGCTGCTCGCCTGCAGCAAGTCAGCGGCGGATTCCCCAAAGAGCCCCCCTTTCTACCCCTTTATTATGGAATATTCCTTAAATCATTACTTAAATCATTACTTAAATCATTACTTAAATCATACTAAGTACACTGAATTCAGGAATATACCGTACATCATACTAAGGATTTCTTGAAAGTTCTAAGGTACATTCCTTATTTAAGGGGTTTTGGGGTCTCTCTGGGTCTCTATCGAGCTGAGAGGCGGCCTGCGCGGACATGGACGGGCTTGCCTCAAGCTACCCACTTTGCCTTATACCAATCTCTAGTGCAAGGTTTAAGGACTACGGCTTGGGATGTTCCCCCTTATACTAACAGTCCTTAAAAGGGAGTATAGTACCCCCTACTATAATTATTATTCAGGACTGTTCGTATAAGGGGGAACATCGCAAACTACGCCCTCTGAGGCCTTTAAGTGTGGTTTAGGGTTTCGGGGGGAGCCTTCTGGAGCCCCTAAACCCTAAACCCTAAACCCTAAGCCCTAAACCCTAAACCCTAAACCCTAAACCCTAAACCCCCGTTGAGGTATGATGACGGCTCCACGGAGCACTTTCCGTGCATCGAGGAGCTCAAAGCGCAGGCGCCTCGGTTTCAGAGAGCTTAATGGGATTTAGGGTTTTAGGGTTTAGGGTTTAGGGTTTAGGGTTCAGGGCTTAGCTTTCAGGATTTTTAGTGGCTTTCGGGTGAAATTTTGAAACCCTGCACCCCAAGCCCTCTCCCAAGCCCCAAACTCTTCATCCCTAAACCTGTCGAACCCCAAAACTTGGGATGTTCGCCCTCATACTGACAGTCCTTAATAGGGAGTGTCGTACTCCTTATTATAATCCCTACCCTACTAAGGACTGTTAGTATAAGGGGGAACATCCCAACGCAAAACCCTGAACCCTGAACCCTGAACCCTGAACCCTAAACCCTAAACCCTAAAGATCCTGTGTGAGGTTGCGGCGATGGCCGAGCGATGCAAGCCGGGGCACTTTTTCGTCCTGGAACCTTTGGCTGCGCTGGGGTTTAGGGTTTAGGGTTTAGGGTTTAGGGTTAGGGTTTAGGGCTTAGGGTCTGTGTCATCTTGTCTAGGGTCAGGGCTTATAGATACATGGTTTGGGGTTTAGGCTTTGAGAATAAGAGCTTGCGGTTGGGGTTCGCGTAGTTGTTGCTTGCTTAGGACGCATTGTTTGGTTTAGGGTACGATGTCGAGACTTGTTCCCCCCTCCCCCCCAAACTCCAACATCGCACCCAATGGCGATGTCAGGGCATGGGGTAACCAAGGAATGCTCCCTAGACCCTAAACCCTAAACCCTAATGTCCAAACCCTTAACCCTGAAATGGTGTTGCTTAGGTTTTCCGGTCTAGCTTATGGTGTTTTTAGTCTGCTAGGTTCTGCAGCGTCTGGACGTTATATTGGTGGGCATGGCCGCAGGAGCAGCAGCAACCCTAAACCCTACCCTGCAAGCTAGACCCCGCAAAGCCTAGAAACCCTTAAAACCCTGCAACCCCTATAAACCCGCCAAAGAACCTACGAGAAACCCTATTCTCAAACCCTGAACCATAAACCCAAAACCCTAAACCCCTAACCCTAAAGCCTAAACCCTAAACCCTATGCCCTCAAGCTTGTATTGAAGCCACTGGAGCCCGCCCCTGAATTATCCTAATGTTGGTTAGCAGGGAATGAGGGAATTTGTATAGAAACCCCTTAAAGGATTATGTAGTTCCTACTAAACCCCAAACCCCACACCCCAGACCCCAAACCCCTAACCCCAAACCCTAAACCCTAAACCCCCATTCCCTGCTAGCCAACAGTAAGATTATGTTAAGTGCCTTACATATACCCTTTAAGGGATTAGATAGGGTACCCCCAAACCCTAAACCCTAAACCCTAAACACTAATTGTGTTAAGTCTGGCCGAGGCCTATTCTGGGCACGGCACCAACCAGGAGAACGAAGAGGAGCAGGCACTCTGGCTTTGGGGTTTGGGTTTAGGGTTTGGGGTTTAGGGTTTAGGGTTTAGGGTTTGGGGTTTGGGGTTTGGGGTTTGGGGTTTGGGGTTCAGAGTTTAGGGCCTGGGGTTTAGGATTTGGAGTCTGGGGTTTAGGGTTGTCCTGAATGGGGCGAGTCCCCAACCCGAAACTCGAAACCGCAAACCCTAAACCCTGAGCCCTGAACCCTGAAGCCTAAACCCAAAACCCTAAACCCCAAACCCTCAAACCCTCAAACCCTCATACCCTCAAACCCTCAAACCCTCAAACCCTCAAACCCTCAACCCTAAACCCTAAACCCTAAACCCCAAACCCCAAACCCTACACATCTCATGGATCGGTTGCGAGCTCGGCTGCAGTCGGCAGAAAAACAGAGCAAGGCACAACGTTTAGGGTTTAGGGTTTAGGGTTTAGGGTTTAGGGTTTAGGGTTTAGGGTTTAGGGTTTAGGGTTTAGGGTTTAGGGTTTAGGGTTTAGGGGGCGTTTTAGTAGGGGAATTCGGGAATTAAGCAGGCTCCCTGCTTCACCCTTTAAAAGGTATGAGGTCGTAAATAGGGAGTAGAAGGTACCAAGTGCCCTAGCTCCCTACGCTATGCTCTTGGGAGATTACATATTTTCCCTGATTGGGTTCAGGAGGGCCCCTGAACGCCCTTAGAACCCTTGAATCTCTTAGCGCCCTGAACCCTTCAAACTCTCAATTCCCTTTAACCCGAAAACCCTTCAAAACTTCTACGCCCTTTAAAACCCTTAAAGCCCTTAAAGCCCTTTAAACCCCAAACCAAAATTATATTTCAGAGTTTTACATAGGGCCAATCTCGGGCAAGTACACCCTGTTAACCCTAGACCCTTTGAATCCTAAACCCTTTGTACACCCTAAACCCTAAACCCTTAGAACCCTTTAGACCCTAAACATGCTTTTCAGAGGGTCTAAACGGAGCCAACCCCGGTCCAGTTAGACCCTAAACCCTAAACCCTAAACCCGAAACCCTAAACCCTAAACCCCTTAGACATTCGGATCCTCGAGGATGGACTTGACAGCATCATCTGCCTCCGCACGCGCGACGGCGAGGCAGAACGCGGCTTGGAGTTGCTGCCGGTTCGAGGGGTTTAAGGTTGGGGTTTAGGGTTTAAGGTTTGGGGTTTAGGGTTTAGGGTTTAAGGTTTGGGGTTTAGGGTCTAGGATATAGGGTATTGGGTTTAGGGTGGGGTGTTCCCCGTTATCCTAACAGTTCTTAATAGGCATTCTAGTACCCCCTATTCTAATCCCTATGAAGGACTGTTAGCAGAAAAGGGGAAACATCCCAAGGTTTAGGGGTTTATAAGGGGTTTGGGGTTTTAATAGTTTAGGGTTCAGGGCTTAGGGGTTTGGCCGGCTTTATGGCGAATCTGCATCATGACCGATGCCACAGCGGGTTTGGGCGTTTGGGAGGGGGGGGGGGGGCCTCGAGGTCAAGTGCAGTTGAGCCCTAAAGGTTTAGGGGTTTAGGGTTTAGGATTTAGGGTTTCGGGTTTAGGGTTGAGGGTTGAGGCCCTCATAAACGCCAAAAGCAGGATGACCACATGGTCGATGATGACCTGGCGCAGC
Source organism: Symbiodinium natans (assembly GCA_905221605.1). NCBI lineage: Eukaryota > Dinophyceae > Suessiales > Symbiodiniaceae > Symbiodinium > Symbiodinium natans. The sequence continues at coordinate 184,045 of CAJNDS010002708.1, read as the reverse complement.
TGATTTCGGAAGCCTTTGCGGCTTGACGATTGGTTTGGGGTTTAGGGTTTAGGGTTTTAGGGTTTTAGGGTTTTAGGGTTTTAGGGTTTTAGGGTTTTAGGGTTTTTAGGGTTTTAGGGTTTTTAGGGTTTTAGGGATTTAGGGTTTTTTGGCTTTTGGGGTTTTTGAGTTTTTAGGGTTTGAGGGTTTTGGGGTTTTGGGGCTTTTGGGTTTTGGGGTTTGAGGGCTTTAGGGTTTTGGGTTTTTTTGGTTTGAGGGGTTTTGGGTTTTAGGGTTTGAGGGCTCTCTAGGGTTTTAGGGTCTTATGCTTTGGGTTTTAGAGTTTTAAGGATTTAGGATTTTTATGGTTTTAGGGTTTAGGGTTTTAGGGTTTTAGGGTTTTAGGGTTTTAGGGTTTTAGGGTTTTAGGGTTTTAGGGTTTTATGGCTTGGTTGGACTTTAGGTTTCGGGCTTCTTGGAGCGCTTCAGTAATCGTGAACCCCCTAACCGCTAGACCCTACACCTCCAACCCTCAACCCTAAACCCTCAACCCTAAACCCCAAACCCCTGAACCCCTAAACCCTAAACCCTAAACCCCTAAGCCCTCAACCCTAGACCCTAAACTGCCCGAAGGGATCGGGTTTGGGTCCAATCCTAGAAATGCTTCTTCATGCTTCCGCAGGAGCCTAAATAGGCACCAGCATCATCGCCTTATAACCCCCATAGATTTACAAAGTAAAGCCCACCCACACAACCCTAAGCCCTAAGCCCAAATTTCACATTCCAGTTGAGTTGGCCCGAAATTATCATGCACCTTTACACAAGCCAGAACTCCCCGAGCCCTACCTGGACTAAAGCCCTCAGAAGAATACAGTTTTCCTAAGCCCTACACCCAAAACCCCAAACCCCAAGCCCTAAACCCTAAACTCCAAGCAAAGCCAGTTGTGTGGCTTGTGGCGCCCTGATGAATTCTGGATGTTTTTGTTGATTGCAGTTTTAGGGCCAGGACTACCTAGGAGGTTAACGTATCACTGGCGGTGATCTGCCAAGATACCCCGTGAACCTAAACCCTAAAGTTCCACAAGCCCCTAAAGGCCCAAAAGCTTCTAATTCCTTATCGGCCCTAAGCGCGTAAACCCTGCCCTAAACCCTAAGCCTTAACCCGTAAACCCTAAGCCACCTAACTCTGAACCCTGAACTTCAACCCACCAAAGGACCCGAGCGTCACTGTCCTTGTCCTGGCCGATGCCTGCCCCAGCCTCAGGGCAGGGTCTAGAATTTCAGATTTAGGGTTTAGGGTCTAGCGGTTAGGGGTGTCACGGTTTAGGGGTTTTGGGATATATATATATATATGTACATATATATATATACATATATATATACATATATATATACATATATATATATATATACATACATATACATGTATACACATTCTTATCATGATGGTTCTCAAGTGCACAGGTTTTTCTATGACGACGACCACACCCCAGGGTACAACCTTGGGTGTCCAAGGCGGAGTCCCTTGATATGAGGGCGGCTTCAGGAGCTCTAGGGTTAAGGGTGTTAGGGTTTAGGGTTTTAGGGTTTAGGGTTTGGGGTTAGGGTTTTTGGGTTTTAGGGTTTAGGGTTTGGGGTTAGGGTTTTAGGGTTTAGGGTTTAGGGTCTGAGCCCTAAGCCCTGCTGTTGAGGTGGTCCGAGGTTCAGGGGTTAGGGAGTAGGGCTTAGGGGGTAGGGAGTGGGGTTTAGGGTTTAGGGCTTAGGATTTGGATTTTGGGTTTTAGTTTTTAGAGTTTAGGGTTGGGGTTTCAGAAAAGCCTGAGGCAACAGCGCCGGGGTTCTCGACTGTGACACGCCTGGCATCTGGGGCAAGCGGCACGTGGCGGATGCTTGACTGCACAGTCGCGCTTTTTGCCCGCCAGAGTCGCAAAGCAGTTTAGGGTTTAGGGTTTAGGGTTTAGAGTTTAGAGTTCCTTCTTGTGTCCGCTCGAAAGGCTATCTCTGGATGTCAAAATGAGCAATGCTCCACGGACACTGGCGACGGAGGCGGGTGCACCACTGCAACACATGATTACCATTTCTGCCACAGCAGTGCTAGGATTCAATCCCTTCACTCTACACCATGAATCCCTAGATCCTAAACACCAACAGAAGACGACCACAACCGCAGGATCTAGGAGAGTTGCGACTTCTACCACTGTTCCGAAACCCCAAACCCCAAACCCCAAACCCCAAACCCCAAGCCCCAAACCCCAAACCCCAAACCCCAAACCCCAATCCCCAATCCCCAAACCCCAAACCCTAAACCCTAAACCCTAAACCGAAGGGCCTTGAGGTGTGTTGATCTGTGGCACGATCGGAGCCCTTGCTCTTTCGTGAGTGACTCTGACTTAACCTACACAAGGGGTACTTGTCGTATAATCCTTAGCTAAAAGCTTAGTAGTAGAGTAGGTAACCTTTAACCGTTTCGGGGTAACATAATCCCCTTAGAATCCCAAAAGTTAACCTTTAGTTCCCCTAGGTACTGGACAACTAAGAAAGGGTTCCGATTTTCAAGACGCTAAAGTACTCGGCTTGAGGAAGGTGTACTTTCATAAGCTCGGCAGACTTGGCAGCCCAGTGGTACCCCTTGCCCTTTTTTGGCTCTGGGTTCCCTCATCAAGTAGCCAACCACAAAAAAAAGGGGTGCTCTAAACCCTAAACCCTAAGCCCTAAACCCTACACCCCTTTGCCAGGTGCCATGACCAATGCCTTGTTGCGTCTTGGCAGCGCATGTTGGTGTCCCATGGTTAGTTTGACTGTGGTGGTGTGCTGGAACCTGTCCCAGAACATGTCTAGCCCAGTCCAGGGGTCTGGGGTCTAGGATTTGGGGTTTAGGGTTCAGCGTTTAGGGTTTAGGGTTTAAGGGTTTAGGGCTTAGGGCTTAGGGTTTAGGTCTTAGGGCTTAGGGCATAGGCTGCTAGGGAACCCCGAGCCCTGAACTCTGAGGCACGTGCTGGGCCACAAGAAGATTTCCAAGATGCGGAAGCAGGGCGGCGTGTCCGTACAGCGCTCCGGCTCTGGTGCATTTCGGAGATTTCAGGGGTTTGAGGTTTAGGGCTTAGGGCTTCAGGTTTAGGGTTTAGGGTTTAGGGTTGGGATGTCCCCCCTTATACTAGGAGCTCCTTAATCGGGATTATGGTAGGGGGTATTATAATCCCGACTAAGGACTGTTAGTATAAGGGGGAACATCCCAAGTTTGAGGTGTTTAAGGGGTTTAAGAGGTCAGTTTGAGGGGTGTGGTTCAAGGGGGTTTTAGGTTGGGGTTGAAGTTTGGGGTTGAAGTGATTAGGGGCGCCAGCTCTCTAACATCAAAGTCGTGGCCCGTGGCCCTTTTTAATCAGCAGGTACTTTTGCTATAACAGGAACTTCCTAAACCCTAAATCCTAAACATTAAACCCTACGCTAAACTTTCAACAAGGAGCCATCATTTGCAGGCCTCACCGTGTAGTGCTGGGGCTTGGGTTGTTTAGGGTGAACCTGCCCGTACCCACGCGGGTTTAGGGTTTAGGGTTTAGGGTTTGGGGTTTCGGGTTTGGGGTGGAGTCTACGGGGAAATAGGGTGCTCCTGGTGTGTAGTAGAGGTTTAGGGTTTAGGCAGGATGGTTTCAGGTCTTGGGGTTTCAGTGTTTTTGGTTTCAGGGTTTAGGGTTTAAGAGTCTAAGGGTCTTGATGTTCTTAGGTTTAGTTAGGGTTGAGGACACACCCAGAGAGCCCAAAACTCCTTAATTCAGGAATATACCTGAAATCATACAAAGGATCCCGAATATGGTTCAAGGTATACTCCTTGCTTAATTCAGGAATACATTCAGGAATATACCTTAAATCATACTAAGGATCCCTAATATGGTCTAAGAGGGTATTGGGATGGGGCCCAAGCCCCTCAGCCCCGCGCTCGAGGTACATTTTCAACCGCATGGTGGAAGCAATGCCTGAGGATGAGGCCACCAACGCAAGTGTGGGCACCCTTTTCACTGAATGACGCGGTTTCAGGGGTTGATATGAATTTGTTTGTACATTTTTAGTACCCCCTAGTCCTTTCTATATTCCCTTATGAAGCCAATAACATTTTTCATTTTATAGGGATCCCAAACCGGCCTTAGGTTTGGGGTACATGAGGTTTACTCTGAAGCCTTGCCCTTGAGGAGGAGGAAGAAGAGGAGGGGGAAGATGACGAGTACTACGATGAGGACACTCCGGGAAGGTTGGATGCTTAGGGATTCAGTCGCCCTGTACCCTAAGCCCTAGATCCTAAACCCTCGAGCCTAGACCCTAAACCCTAAACCCAAACCACTGTAGCTTACACAGGATGACTGCGAGGACGAGGATTATGAGTACGAAGATGAGGCTGGCCTTAGGTTTGGGGGCTTCGGGAGACATGTGCCCACTCTCTGGGCATAACTCACCGGTTTCCCTACTAGCCCCCTCTGTACTACCCCCTCCCCCCCAGGTTCCCCCATTAAATAACCTTATTTAGGCTTAATTATCCCTAAGAAAACGTAATTATGGCGGGGGGGGGGTAGTATAGAGGGGGAACCCATGACTACCCCTAAGAAATTTGTTCCTTTTATATTACCCCTTCTAGCTTCCCCCATTAACTAGCCTTATTTAGGCTTACTTATCCCTAAATCGCCTGAATTATGGGGGGGGGAACCGAGGGGGGTAGTATAGAGGGAGGACCCATGATTACCCCTAAGAAATTTTGTCCTTCTATACTACCACTTCCAGGTTCCCTCACTAAATAGCTGTATTTAGGCTTACTTCTCCCTAAATAGCCTTAACTATGGGGGGAGCCTAGGGGGTGGGTAGTATAGAGGGGGGACGCATGAATAACCCTAAGAAGTTTTTATCCTTCTATACTACCCCCCTAGGTCCCCCCATTAAATGACCTTATTTAGGCTTAATTATCCCTAAATAGCCTGATTTATGGGGGGAACCTAGGGGGGGGGTAGTATAGAGGGGGAACCCATGAATAACCCTAAGAAATTTTATGGGTCCCCCTAAATCTTTCTTTTGACTTTGTCCCCCACAACGCCACAACGCTGGAAGTAGTAGCACCGTCTACTTGGGGATTCAGGGCTTATGGTTTAGAGCTGAGGTAGGGATAACGTCGGTCTTTGGAGCTTGGAGGCGAGGGCCTGAGAGAGACTGGCCGCCACGCCCCCCACCCCCCCCCCCCCCCCCCCCCCCCCCCCCCCCCCCTCCCCCCTATCCTAAGCCTTTAAACTCTAACAACTGAAACCCAGAATCCTCAACCCTCAACCCTAAACTCTAAACCTCAAACCCTAAACCCCTAGACCCTAGACACTAAACCCTAAACCCTAAGCCGCTAGAGCCAGCTCCTACCCTGGCAGGAGGAGGATGTCGACCCCATTAGCGGTGGGCGCCCCGGGTATGCTTGCAGCGTGAAGTGCTTGGAAGAGAACTCCTGAAGGGACTCTTAAGCTCGCCACCTTTTCTTTCGTTCAGGGCTTAGGGTTTAGGGTTTAGGGTTTAGGGTTTAGGGTTTAGGGTTTAGGGCTTAGGTTGTAGGGTTTAGGGTTTGGGAGAAACCCTCTTCTCTCGTCATCATGGTGTCTTATGCCAGCCCCACCCCCCAAGCCCCAAGCTCTAAGCCCTAAGACCCTAAGCCCTAAAGCCCTAAAGCCTGCGTAAGCCCCCAACCCGGTTTTTTTAGGGTTTAGGGGTCAGGGTTCAGCGTTTAGGGTTTTAGGCACAAGTCTCGGTTGAGAGTTCATTGGTTGTCACGGGCCCTGAAGCTCCAAAACTCCCAGAATTCCTGGAAGTCCCAGGTAGCTAGTAGCTAGAATCCCATCAAGCCATTTTTTTGGGTTCACTGTTAAGGGTTTAAGGTCTGGGTTTAGGGTTTAGGGCCTAAAAACCTCAAACGCCCAAAACTTTCTAGAAAACCTAGACCCTAAACCCTAAACCCTAGACCCTAAACCCTGAACCCTAAACCTAAACCCTAAACCCTAAACCCTAAACCCTAAACCCTAAACCCTAAAGGTAGTTGGCATCGTCAGCAACGCAGGTGAAGTCCCCGAGCCTGGTCAGAACATCAACCTTTCCTGGCCCGGGGGCTGCGACCCAACCAAGATCGCGTTTCCCTTCTGAGATGTGGGTGTAGGGTTCCATAGGTTTTTGCATATAGGGTTGACAAAGTATATAAGGTTATAGGGTTTCTACTTTCTACAGGGTTTTTTTGATTCAGGTTTTACATACAATATAGGGTTTACAGGGTATGTCGGTTCTTTGCTGACTTGTTATAAGGTTTCTATAGGTTTCTTGGTACAAGGTTCGATGCAGCGCGCATGTCTCTCCGTAGCGAGAAAGCCACCAGTGCTTTTGCCACGATATCCGCGCCGGATTGACTTGGCCGATGCTTTCTGTGTTTGCTGCAGATCGGGACCTTGAAGCAGTCTGAGCAGCTCAAACCCTAAACCCTAAACCCTAAACCCTAAACCCTACGTGTATCCCTCTAATAAGCATGAAACCTCGACCCAGGCCAGCGGCTTGGTAGGCAATTCGGCAGAAAGCACCGGCTGGCAAGAAGCGAGCAGCAAAATAAACCTTCAGTCCGAATGGTTTAGGGTGTTGGGTTTGGGGTTTGGGGTTTAGGGTTTAGGATTTAAGGTTTAGAGTTTTAGGGTTTAGGGCGATACGCCTGGGCCCCTGAGATTGGGGAGGCTTACCCCTAGAAATACCAGCCCGCGAGGCACACCAGATCGATTGCACTCACTCTCGCCAAAAAACACTTGTTTAGGGTTTAGGACTTAGGTTTAGGGTTTAGGGTTTAGGGTTTAGGGTTTAGGGTTTAGGGTTTAGGGTTTAGGACTTAGGTATAGGGCATGCTCAGTTCATCCGGTCCAACCCATGCGCAGGGTTTGGTGTTTAGGGGTTTAGGGATTGGGGTTTAGGGTTAGGGGTTGAGGGTTCAGGTTTAGGGATTGGGGTTTAGGGTTTAGGGTTTGAGGGTTTGGGGGGTTTGGGGCACGCCAACTCCCGAAAGCCCTAAACCACCGAACCGCCGCAACCCCTGAAGGCCCCCAAGCCCGTCAACCCGACAAAGTCCATCCCCAACCCTACGTTTCAAAAAGGCTCACTTAGGGTTTAGTTTGAGGGTTCAGGGTTCAGGGTTCAGGGTTTAGGGTTTAGGGTTTAGGGTTGAGGCTTGAGGGCTTAGTTCTCCTTTGAGGAGCGTTCCGGCGAGAACCTGGCAATGTTGGCTCCCGGCGTGGCCGCATGGATGCAGCCCTTCCCGGCTTGAGACCCTAAACCCTAAACCTAAACTCAGGGCCTAGGCCGCCCCCCTACGTTGGGGGGCGGCGCTTAAACCTCGATGGCACAAGCCGACCCAGGTCGCTCGCCCGCCTCCCACAGCATGGGGGTCGGTAGCGCCCGCGATGGGCCCGGTACCGGAACACGTTCTCCTCGGGACCAGTACTGGTCCCTTATAATAAAATAAATACCCTAAACCCCCCCCCTTGAGTCTGGGGGTCGCTGTCCTTTTTGGGGGGTGCCCCCCCGGGCCCCTAGGCCAGGAGGACCCGCTGGCCCCTCTGGCCCCCCCCCGGCCCCCCTTGCCCCCTGACCCCTCTGGCCCCCACTCTCTGTTTGTGCCCCGCCCGGCCCTCCTGGCCCCCTGACCCTGCCCTACTGGCCCGGCTTCGGGGCCTCTATCTTACCTTCGAGGCCTTGCTGGCACCCTTGACTCTCGGATTCAACCAACATCAAAGTTTTGAAGAGTGGACTGTCGTCTGAGTTTAGGCCTAAACCCTAAAAGGAATAGGTTTGGGTGGCTTTGCCGCCTTGGACGGCGTGGGGTGGGAGAAAGGTGTTTAGATGGCCCTCCACAATCGGGCCAAAGCTGCTCTTCAGCACCTCACGAAGCTTTCGAGCTTGTTCCGAAACCTAACCTTCACAGCATCTACGCCCTATCACAGCAAACCCTAAACCCTAAACCCTAAACCCTAAACCCTAAACCCTAAACCCTAAACTCCCTGAGGCAGCAAGCCTCGGCTTCGCGCGTGGCGACGCGCGCCGGCTGCCGTGGGAGCCTCCGCTTCGGGGTTCTTTTTGGGGTGGCCCACGGTTTTGGGCGTTTAGGGCTTAGGGTTTCGGATTTAGAGTTTAGGGTTTAGGGTGGTTCAAAGGTTTTGGGCTTTTTTGGGGGGTTTAGGGTTCAGGTTTTTTTGGGGCTTAGGGCTTGGGGTTTAGGGGATTCCGGAGTGTAGGGTTTTAGGGGTTTGGTGGTTGAGGGTTTCAGTTTCAGAGTGGCTCAGAGAGCGCAGTCCCTGGCCCCAAAAACGCTCTGAAGTGTTTAGGGTTTAGGGCTAGGGTTTAGGGTTTAGGGTTTAGGGTTTTGGGTTTTGGGTTTAGGGCTAAGGTGTGTAGAAGAGATTCAGATGGACTGCTCTGCAGACAAACACCGACGATTGTTGAGGCTCAAAGCTACCCTAAAGATTGGGTTGTAGATGCAAAGCCCCTCCCCCCCTCCACTAGAGCCCCAACACACCAACTGAGCTCTCAGCCCCAAACCCTCAACCCCCGACCCCTGAACCTTAAACCCTCAACTAGACCCTAAACCCTAGACGCTAACACCTTTAGCTATTATAAGCCAGGGTTCGGCGTTCATGGTCCGATTTCTTATGAGGCATGGCATAGTTACTTTGTCATTCGGTTCTCTAGGTCCGTAGCAGAACGAGACCCAACTCCCTGAACACCCTAAACCCTAAACCCTAAACCCTAAGGGTTCACAAGCAGTCTAGAAGAATGCGGCCATGGCCCTTCGGAACTCCTCGGAAGCCGCCGGGAGCGCGCTGCCCGCGGACGATGAGAACAAGAGCCGCAGGGAGGGCCTCGGTCGATGCCCCGCCGTGCTCCTTGGTTTGAGGGCTTCAGGGGTTTAGGGTTCAGGGGTTTAGGGTTTAGGGGTGTAGGGTTTAGGGTTTAGGGTTTAGGGCTTTGTCGATGCCCTGCCGTTCAGCCCAGTGGTGCCCTTCACCCTGCGGTCTAGGGTTTAGGGTTTAGGATTTAAGTGTCTTTTTCTCTGGGTTCCCTTAAAAAAGCTGCCGACCAAAACTTCTAAAACAGGGTACCCTTATCATAAGACGGGTACTGGGCTACCAAGGCTCAGCCGAGCTTTGGCGATGCTTCTGGCCTTCCTGGTGGTGCCGAGTGCAAGATCTCTGGGCACTGCCGCCGCGGCGACCTTCGCTTACCTTGCGACGGCGGCCCTGGCTAGATTCTGGAGGCCCTTGAGCGCGCGGGGCGCGAACGCGCGTCCGCGGTTGGATGCCCTCAGGCAGCTGCTAGGGTGGTTCACCTTGAGCTGCTGGTTCTGGGCCTGTTTTTGGCCCCTGTTCTTATACTTCGCCTGTTGGAACAACGGCTGGATTCCTGGCTTCCGACCTCTGCGGCCAGGCTATCGGCCTGAGAGATGCAATGGCGCTGAGCTGGCTCAGGAGATCTTGCAGATGGGCGGCTTTGCAAATGAGACCGTGCACTGGGACGCGAGCGCCCACCGCTGCGACTGTGACCTGCCCGACTACGGGGCAGAGGGTGGCCGCTGCAAGACGGACCGTGGGGAGCGCTTCCCCCGCTTTACGGTCATCAGCGCCCTGATCGATGCGGGCCGGCGCGACCGCAGCGGCTGCGACTACCTCCGCATGTTTGGGCCACACATGCACCGGCACTACGACCTGGTCTTCTATGGCGAGGCTGTTTTGTCTTTTTGAAGACGCCAACACACCACCCCATGGCGCCCCCAACCCCATGACACTAAGCCTCACAGGCCATGAACCTCCCCCGACAAGGTCTTCAACACTTGGTGGGACCTTAGGATAAATGCATACATATACAGATATACACGCATATTATATATATATATATGTATATATATATATATGTATATATATATATATATGTATCTATGATATGATATGATATGATATGCATATACAGGCATATATGTATATATATATACATATCTCCCTAGCTAGGTTTTACTTAAGAGGATCTTATTTAGGAATTGTTTTTTTTTTTGTTTTTTTCCAGCGGGTTGTTGGGGGCCTTCAACGTTGGCAAGTGCACAACATATCACTTGCAAATAGATCATTACAACAAGTCATTGTATAATCAAACACAGAAGTGAGTGAGTATTCTACATAAGACAAACATGCATGCGTACGAGCGTGCGGGCATGCGTAAAAAATGGACACATACACACAGACATATATATATATAGACACACACACATGCGCAAACATACACATACACATACACACACACACACTTACACATACACATACACATATACATATATACATATATTCATATATACATATATACATATATACATATATACATATATACATATATACATATATACATATATACATATATACATATATACATACATGCATATATACAAATATACAAATATACATATATACATATATACATATATACATATATACACATACATATACAAATACATGTACAGTCTCACATATACATATACATATACATATACACACTCGACTCTCACTAGACACACGTGCGTGCTTCGCGCGCACTTAGTGTCGGCGCATGGGCGCCGGGGCAACTTTGGCCTGAAGCCCGGGATGCTGGAGTGTATACATATATATATATATGTGTATACATGTATATATGTCTATATGTATATATACACACATATATATATATATATGTGTATACATGTATATATGTCTATATGTATATATATATATACACATATATATATATATATATATATGTGTGTGTATATATTTGTATATATGTGCAAATGTGCTTATGCATGTATATATATACAGATAATCTGCATGTCTTTGTATGTGTATTTGTGATGACATACCCGGAGACTCCAATACCCCTTGATTAAAGAATTTTCCTGAAAGCATACTAGGGATCCTTAAATAGGGGTACTGGAGTCTTTCCCTAGACCCTAAACCCTAACCCATAAACCCTAAACCTTACACCCTACAACTTACACCCCAGACCCCAGACCCCAAACCCTAAACCCTAAAACCCTAGACCCTAAACCCTAAAACCCTAAACCCGAAACCCTAAACCCTAAACCCTGCAGTGTCAGGCCTGGGCCTTGGAAGTAGTGGACTCAGTGAGGGCGAAGCTCAACCTCCGGCACCGAACCCGGCTGCGGCTTCTGGAGGTGCCCGGGGAGGCCGAGGGTTTAGGGTTTAGGGTTTAGGGTTTAGGGTTTAGGGTTTAGGGTTTAGGGTTTAGGGTTTGGGGTTTGGGGTTTGGGGTTTAGGGTTTAGGGCAAGTTTAGGGTTCAGGGTTCAGGGTTTAGGGTTTAGGGCAATTGCGGCCCAACAAACTCTGGAACCCACAGACCCAGACCCAGCCTTCCCCCAACACCCTGAAGCCACAAGCCCTAAGCCCCCGAAGCCCTAACAGCCCTAAAAACCCTAAACCCTAAACCCTAAACCCTAAACCCTAAACCCTAAACCCTAAACCCCTTTTTGGCTTCCCCCAGGACGCCTCGGAGGACGTCTACGCCCGCTGCTCGCAGCCTTGGTTTCTTTTGTTTTTGGGGGGTTAGGAGTTTAGGGGTTAGGGTTTAGGTAAACCCTTAATTCTAGACTCTGAAACCCTAAACCCTCAATCCTAGACGCTACAATGTACTCTAGAACCCGAAATACCCAAAGCCGTCAAGCCCTAAACCCCCCCTTCACAACCCCCCGTTTTAAACCCCTTCACAACCCTAAGCCTTAAACCCCAAACCCTAAACCCCAAACCCTAAACCCGAAACCCTAAACCCTAAACCCCAAACCCTAAACCCTAAACCCCCATGGAGTCGGTTCACGGGGGGCATCCGAGGCTGGGGCCGGCCGGCGAGCCTGGCCTTCCACCACCTCCGGGAGGAGATGCAGCTCCTTTGGGCGGGTTTAGGGTTTAGGGTTTAGGGTTTAGGGTTTAGGGTTTAGGGTTTAGGGTGTGATGGGTTTAGGGAGGAATCTAGGGAATTTAGGAGTGTTGGGCTTAGGGCTGGGGGTTTAGGGCCTGGTTTAGGGTTTTGCGCTCTGGCGGGTTTTGGGGTTTACGGGGGTTAGGGATCCTTCTTGACATCGGCTTACGCAGCCAAGGCTGATTGCGGACCGGAAGTACTTCCGGTACCTTCTCAACCAGTTTCAGTCAGGCATGGGCGGCAAGATGATGGCCAACTATGCTTGGGCCACTAACGAAAAGGTGAACTTTGTTGTGCAGGCAGCTCGCGAGAACTACTTCCAGAACTCTTCTGACAATTTCAACGCAGGGCAGAGCTACTTCGTGTGGCTTGACGTTGGCGCTGGTCACGGCTTCGTCAAGGTTCATCAGATCGTAAGCGGGACACAGGGAACGCTCGGACAAGAAGTAGTGGCCAAATGAAAAGCCTTCATATCCCAAAACCCCAAACCCTAAACCCAAAAAACTACCCTCGGGATCCTCTGAAAGGTTCCTGAGCACTTTTGCGCCTGCAACGTGGCGGTGCCAGGGACGGTGACGTTGTTCCACCAGCTGCGCACCACAGAGGAGCTTCTTAGCAGAACAAGACCGTAAACCCCCTGAAACCCTAAACCTCGAAATCCCTCAACCCCTAAACCCTAAAAACCCTAAACCTCTAAGCCCCTCAACCCGTATAGCCAGAAGCCCTCAAGCCCTAAACCTCTGAGCCCCTCAACCCGTAAACACCTAAACCCTAAAACCCTAACCCCTCAACCTCCATAAACTCTACAAGCCCCTCCACCCTATATCTGCGGGTAGTTACATGGGCCCTAAGCATGGTCCCTTACCTCCTTGAAAAGGTTCCGAAGTAGTTGTATAGGGTATATACGGGGTATATAGCTACCCTAACCCTAAACCCTAAACCCTAAACCCTAAACCCTAAACCCTAAAACCCTAAAACCCTGAGCCCTAAAACCCTCAAACCGAAACTCTATACACCCTAAGGCTATGGACCCTCTAAACCCCCTCTAGCCGCGCCTAAACCCCGACGCCCCTAAGCCCTCTGAGCCTTTAGGAGTCGAGCAAGTGACCATTTTGGTCTAGGGTTTGGGGTTTAGGGTTTGGGGTTTAGGGTTTAGGGTTTAGGGTTTGGGGTTTAGGGTTTAGGGTTTCGGGGTTAGGGCAGTTTAGGGGCTTATGTTTTTGTTTTCTTGGGTTGTCTACGGGCACATGCTTGTAGACCATTTTGGTCTGGGGCTTTGAGCTTCTGGGTTTATGGGTTTGGGGTAGTAGAAAATCGAGCATTATCGAGCAATTATGGGTTTGGGGGTAGTAGAAAATCAGAGCCCTAAAGCCTGAAGAACCCCTGTGGAATGCTGACAAGAGCCCTTTGGGGCTTTAGGGTTTACGGTTTAGGGTTCAGGGTAGGGGTCGATCGTCCCCAGCGTAGAACTATCGAACGTGGGGGCTTTTCGTATTTATAGATTCCCAGGGACTACCCTCCCCGGACCCTAAACCCTAAACCCTAAGCCCCAAGCACCATAAACCCCCGGAACCAAGCATCCCGAACCCCGAACCCCAAACCCTAAACCCTAAACCCCAAACGCCCTAAACCTCAAACCCGAAACCCTAAACCCCAAACCCTAGACCCTAACCCCTAAACCCCAAATCCCAAACCCCAAACCCCGCAGCCCCAGGCCCCAAGCCCCAAGCCCGAAACCCTAAACCCCAAATCCTAAACCCCAAACCCGAATTAATCCCTATACTCTAAACCCTAAAGCCCAAACTCTAAACCCCAAACCCTAAACCCTAAACCCCAAACCACCAGCCTGGACAATCAAGGCTCTTCGAGGGCACTGTGCCTCAAAGTGGAGGCCCGCTCAGGTTCCGGCCCCTCCCGCTGGGCGAGGTGACGATGCTGGGCTCTTTCTAGGCGCTAGGGGCCCACAGCCTCTCTTGGGTTTAGGGTTTAGGGTTTAGGGTGATAGGGCGTAGATGCTGTGAAGGTTAGGTTTTGGAACAACCTCGAAAGCTTCGTGAGGCGCGAAGAGCAGCTTTGGCCCGTTGTGGAAGGCCATCTAACTTTTTTCTCCCACCCCACGCCGTCCGAGGCGGCAAAGCCACCCAAACCTATTCCGCCTATTCCTTTTAGGGTTTAGGCCTAAACTCAAGCCAACTGCTTACTTTCCATAAGACTTCTTCATGCCGTCACGGTGGTCGCCAGCCTGGTTCAGGTTCACAAAAAAAGCGGCGTCCTGGCCAGGAGCCCAAAAGACCCCAAAAGGCCCAGGGCCAGGCCCAGGGGGCAGGAAGGCCCAGAGGCCTGGCATAACCCTCCCCCCCCCCCCCCCCCCCCGAAAAGGTCAGCCATCCAGGGTCACGACCTGAAAGTTTAGGGTATTTACTTTATTATAAGGGGCCAGTACTGGTCCCGAGAAGAACGTGTTCCGGTACCATCATGGGCGCGACCGACCCCCATGCTTTGGGAGGCGGGCAATCGACCTGGGTCGGTTTCCTCTATCGAGGTCGAAGGGCTTAAGCGCCTCCCCCCAACGTAGGGGGCGGCCCAGGCCCTGAGGTTAGGGTTTAGGGTTTAGGGTTTAGAGTTTAGGGTTTAAGTTAAGGTTCAGGGTTCCTAACCAGCTACAGACATGGCAATATGTGGTACCTAGAGGTTTAGGACTTAGTGGGAATTTTAATGAGTGTAAGGTCTTTTTGAGGAGACTGAATGCTTCTCAGTTTAGGGTTTAGGGTTTAGGGTTTAGGGTTTAGGGTTTAGGGTTTAGGGTGCAGCAGCTGAGGATGAGCAACTATCTGTCAACTCATGATCTTACGCACCATTTCGAAGAGATCATGGGCACTTTTTGGGGTGGAGACCTGGCCGGTATCGAAACTCGGTAGCCCAGTGGCGCCCTTCACCCTCTTTTTTTTTTGGGGGTGGGGGGGGGGGTGGGGAGGGTGGGGGGCGGTCAAGGTTCCCTTATAAAGAAGCCAACCCTTTTTCCTCAAAAAAGGGTTTCGGGTTTCGGGTTTAGCGGTAGGGGTTCAAGGTTCCCTTGTAAAGTAACCAGCCCAAACAAGGGTACAGGGTTTAGGGTTTAGCGTTACCGGCTAGGGTTTAAGGCTACTGGGCTACTAAGGAAATGCTCTGGGAAAGCTGGAACGCCACTGTCCATCAGCTGTTCGCCCACGGTGCGATTGATCATGACCAAGGGTCACTTTGTCTGGTTGCATCTTGGTGGCTGAGAGTGGTACCTTTCTGTTAATTCCAGGTTCCCTTGTTAAAGTAGCCAACGCCAAAAGAGGTTACCCTAAACCCTAAACCCTAAACCCTAAACCCTAAACCCTAAACCCTAAACCCTAAACCCTAAACCCTAAACCCTAAACCCTAAACCCTAAACCCTAAACCCTAAAACCTAAACCCTAAACCCTAAACCCTAAACCCTAAACCCTAAACCCTAAACCCTAAACCCTAAACCCTAAACCCTAAACCCTAAACCCTAACCCTACACCCTAAACCCTAAACCCTAAACCCTAAACCCTAAACCCTAAACCCTAAACCCTAAACCCTAAACCCTAAACCCTAAACCCTAAACCCTAAACCCTAAACCCTAAACCCTTACCCTAAACCCTAAACCCTGAACCGTGAACCCTGAACCCTGAACCCTAAACCCTAAACCCTAAACCCTAGCTCTTATAATCATATGGCTACTGGGCTCCCAAGGCTTCCTCTCAGCCCAAATGGCTGCGCTACATTGCCAGCAACTTCTTTGGAGTCCTCCATCTGTGCTGATGTGAGGTTTAGGGTTTAGGGTTTAGGGTTTAGGGTTTAGGGTTTAGGGTTTAGGGTTTAGGGTTTAGGGTTTAGGGTTTAGGGTTTAGGGTGCAGTAGGGTTTGCATACAGGCCTCTCCTAGGGAAATCGGCAAGGGTACGTGAATTGGGTGTCTTTTAGGGGGTGCAAGCCATGAGAGACCATAAACCCTAACCCTAAACCCTAAACCCGAAACCCAAAACCCGAAACCCTAAACCCTAAACCGTACCCCCCAAACCTTACTTCATTTGCCCGAGATGGGACCAATGGGGCGCTTTGGCGAGCGTCGTCTCGTAGCGTCCGGCTGGCAGCCCCACCCCTCCCCCCCCCCCAAGCCCGCGCAGAAGGCTCGGGAGCCCAAGGCCCCTTAATTAAAAAAAAAGTCGGCCTTTGAACTCATAAGACGGATTCTGGCAGAATTTATATAGGGTTCTCTTCCCTAAACCCTAACCCATCACTTTGGGCCCTCGAGCTGGCCAGCTTCTACGCAGCCCGAGCGAGCGAAGCACTCCAAAAGACAAGAACCTGGGCCTCGCGTGAGGGCTTAGGGTCTGAAACCCTGAACCCTGAACCCTAAACCCTAAACCCTACACCCTAAACCCTAAACCCTAAACCCTAAACCCGAAGGGTTTTGGGACTGGGGGCTTTGGCGGGTGGTGGTTTCGGGTGAAGGGTCTTGAGGAAAAGGGGGCTCGTAAATATACGCTAAGGAGGGTGTTTTTGTGGGGGAGATTCCCGGAGACTCTAAGACCTCCGAGTTAAGGAGTATTCCGTAAACCAAACTCGGATCCCGCTTATGATTCAGGGAATATTCCCTCATTACCTAGGCCCGTGATGCTTGAAATTACCTTCTAGGGGTTGTTTTTTGGGATCAATTTGGTAGTTCTGAAACAAGTCCTAGTCTTTTCAGGGGTATTGGAGTCTCCTGGATACTGCGGGGCGTGGATTAGGGTTGGATTTCGTCCGGAGAACGCTCGTCTAGACCTTCACGAGAACCCATCTAAACCCTATTCAGAAAGCCTATAGAACTTGCGTGAGCAGGATGTTGGGGCAGTGAATTTCCAGCCTGCAAAATCAACTTCTGCTGAGCCATTGGCCTCAAATCGATCTCAAGATCACAGAACAACCGAGACAAGCAGTTTCCTCAACGAGTCCATCAGCGGCTAAACCCTGCATTGCTGAGCAGTATGGCCTTAAGGCACGTGTAGGAGTAAGACGGAAGTAGAACACAACCACTAGCTGAGCACCACATTTTAGGGTTTTCGGGTTTAGGGTTTAGGGTTTTAGGGTTTAGGGTTTAGGGTTTAGGGTGTAGGGTTTAGGGTTTAGGGGATTTAGGGTTTAGGGTTTAGGGTTGTCAGCCGCTCGATTGCCGATGCGCTGCAGCTCCTTGAGATGTGTGTGCTTTCTGGGCGTTGGGTCACTTAGTAGCTGAGTGAGTACACTTTACCTTTTTGGGATACAAAATAATCCCCTATAGAACTGAAAGTGTACACCTCTTTTGCGGCTTATGAACTCAGCAGCTAAGGTCGCTGTGGGCGCTGAACAGGCAAATCATCGCCCTTCGCGGCAGCCCACCCTACTCGGCAGTTGTGTTGGGTCCAACGGATGTGGCGTTCTTTCATCAGACGAATGCCCTGAGCGGCCGGACCAACTTCTCGATCAGGAGTGTGCGGGAGCACCTGCCGCAAGCCCCGTACTACCTGCTCAGCGACGGCGGGCCAGATTTTGCAGGGGCGGCCGCGGACTTTAACATCTCCACCTTTCGTGGTGATGGCTTGCATCTGTCGAAGTATTTTAACCCCAACTTCACATGCCAAGCACACCTGCAGAGAATCGCAGAGGCAGCTCGATGGGCCTCAGGGCAGGGAGCCACCTTCCTCATGATCTGGGAGGATGACACCCGGCTGCTGAGGCCATTGCGGGCGATTCCAGATGTGGATCTCAACACCATGGGCAACGTGGCCAACGAGCACATAGGATTTTGGAACGGTGACGTTCGAGAGCGGTTTATGAAAGCTCCCTCAAGCCAACTGGCGCCAGTCGATGAGAGACGCGTCAAGCAACACGAGAGGTATGCGGCTCGCAGGGGGTAGCCCGGTTGGTTTTGGGGACATTTTTCTATTTTGCTTGTTTGGTTTTTTATAAGGGACCCGGTTTTTTGCAAAGGGTTTAAAGGCCAACCCAGGTATTCTGCTGGGCCTGGCAGCATCTGGAGGATCAGCTCCTTCTTGAAGGCACTTGACGCCACGCCTGCAGCAGACTTGAGGGACATGTATACCGAGCAGGACATGTGCTGGGAGGAGCTTGCAATTACCAACGGCATGCAGATACGGCGGAACCCTGAAGTGCAGCAAATCACGTGGCCCTACAGCGACGGAGAGTTCCGGGGTCAGACGTCGGATCCTGGTAGGAATCTCCGGTGCTTGGAGTGCCTGGACGGCTGCAAAGTGTCCTGTGGTTGCACTGAGCCCCTGAGTTGGAAGCAGAGCGCCTGGTACCAGCTGGAGGCTTGGTAGCCCAGTGGTACCATTTTCTTTGTTTTTGGTTCAAGGTTCATGTATAAAGTAACCAACCCCCAAAAGGGTGCCCTTATTGTAATATGGTTACTGGGCTACTAAGGAGGCTTTTGGGAGCCTTTTGGTTGGAGTGCCCTTCAGCTATCGCTCAGACGTCCTCTGGGGCCGGCTTTGCAAGCCTTGCCCGGACAGTTGTTGGGCACCTTGCTTTTCGGCTTGTATGTCCTCATGCCCAGCGGTAGTGCATCCTCACAAGCGGCCCGTCCTGGATTGCGAACCCCAAAAAAGCAGGGGGTGGTTGAGGGTGATCCTGCTGCATCTACCAACAAGCGCCCACAGACCTCAGTAGTATAGTGGTCGGAAGAATTACTTATCGTCACTGATGGTCTCTTTGTAATTGTAAACGCTTGCGCGCGCAGCCGGGCCGGCCCAAGGACAGGAAAGGAGGAAAGAGGGTTTCGCAAAGAAAGGGGAGGAGGGGCAGCGGGGTTAAAGGGGGTGGGGGGGAGGGGGGGGGGGGGGGGGGGGGGGGGAGTGCGGGGAGGGCCCTCGGCATCGGTGCAGCTCCTCCAAGCACAGGGCGGGGGGGGAGGGGGGGGGGGGGGGGGGGGGGGTGGCGTCAAATTTTGCATTAGCCGCTTCTCGGCAGGAAGCCGAGGCGAATTATACTGCCTGGCGAGTGCAATGGATGAAGAGGTTCCTAGACCCTAAACCCCAAACCCTAAACCGTAAACCCCAAACCCTAAACCCAAAAACAATTCCCACACCCTAAACCCCAAACCCTAAAACCCGAACCCTCAGCCCTAAACCCCAAACCCTAAACCCTAAACCCTAAACCCCCAACCCTAAACCCTAAACCCCAAACCCCGAACCCTCAGCCTGCTCTCTCATGCCTTCGAATCGCAAGCAGACTGCGCTGGTATGTAGCGGTGAGCAAGTTGGGGCAAGTTGTGGCTTCCGGGAGGCTGTTGTTCTGTGAGAACCCTAAGCTTGGATTTAGGGTTTAGGGTTTAGGGTTTAGGGTTTCGGGTTTAGGGTTTAGGGTTTAGGGTTTAGGGTTTAGGGTTTAGGGTTTAGGGTTCAGGGTTTAGGGTTTAGGGTTTAGGGTTTAGGGTTTAGGGTTTAGGGTTTAAACCCTCCTAAGCCCCGTACCCTAAACCGCTTGAAACCCGAAGCCCTAAGCACTATCCAGGCTCGCAAGCGCCTCGGTCGACGCGGTGGTCTGGGCCTCAGCAGGTGGAGATTCCCAAAGTCTTCAAGGGGTTTCGGGTTTAGGGTTAAGGGCTTAGGGTTGAGGGTTTAGGGTTAGGGGACCCCGGATATAGACCCCCAGTAGTAGGATTCCCTTATAAGAAGGACCCCAGTAAGGTACCCCTAGTCTCGTAAACCCCCATGTCCGAACGACCATTCCTGAATCAAGGCGTTTCGGGCTCCCTGGGTATTCCTTTTGCAAGGTACCCAAGCAACCCAGAAAAGTAAGCCCCCCGCATCCCGGGTTCAAGCGCCATCTCTGAACCCTGAACCCCCAAACCCGAAACCCTAAACCCTAAACCCTAAACCCCAAACTCGAAAGCTGTTTGGGACGATCTGGGTTTGTGTGAGGGTTGTCCGAAGGTAGGGGTACCCTATTGGGGTCCTTATGGAATCCTATACAATTTGGGGGGCCTATTGCAGGCTTCCTTCGTTTCGTAACCTCCCGTGTGTATCCATGGAGGTCATTCATACCGCTCGACTTCTTCGTTAGAATTAGTGTAATATAGGGGTCGAATAAATACTAATAGTATTCCTTTCTGGTCCCCATCGTTTCGAAACGCCGAGTCACACTCATAAGCTGCAAAAAAGCAGAGCAAATCGACTTCAACTGATGTAATTAAGAGTAAGAGCTGTTAAATACAGACAGCACGCAGCTACACTAAGGATATCAAATTCGGGCTTCGTCGCTAGTTAGAGCTGCGGGAGGCTTGAGATCAAAGGGCGCGGCTCGCAACCTTTTCTCCGCGTAGGGCACGGCTAGTCCGTTTGTTGCGCCCTAAACCCTAAACTCTAAACCCTAAACCCTAAACCGAAGATTTAAACCCTAAAAACCCTAAACCCTAAACCCTAAAACCTAAAACCCTAGCCCTTTCGGGCGAGGGACGGCATGTGCGAGTTTGAGGTTTGCGACCTCCCCTTCGGGAAGCAGCGCTTCGGCTGCATGTATCGACTTCAGACACTACACACCTTGGTGCATAAAAGGGCTCCTTTTTGAAGGTTTTAGGGTTCAGAGTTTAGGGTTTAGGGTTTAGGGATTAGGTTTTAGGGTTTAGGGTTTAGGGTTTAGCCAGGACCCAGAGTACGCACTTATTTACTCCCTGTTTTTTAGGGCTTGAATTCCCTTTCTAAATCCCTTGAAACCCAAATCGGTACCCATTCTGTTCCTAAGGCTGCTCGGGTGTCTATTTTAGTTGATTTTAACCAAAACCCTAAACCCATCCCTAATCCCCATTTCTTCCTGAAGAAGTCGCGGGCCCGCTGAACTTGAGCATGGGCTAAACCTTAAACCTTAAACCCTAAACCCTTAAACCTTAAACCCTGAACCCTAAACCCGTGTCTTGGGAGGTACGGGTCAGAAGCAGGCCGGAACCCGAGTTACGAAAGAGTGGGGCTTAGGGTTTTAGGGTTTAGGGTCTAGCACCTAGGGTTCAGGGTTTTAGGGTTTCGGGCTTCGGGTTTCGGGGGATATAGGGGGTTTAGGGTTTCGGGTTTAGGGTTTAGGGTTTCGGGTTTAGGGTTTAGGGTTTAGGGTTTGGGGAGACCCAGGTCAAGTTCTGAACAACGTATAGGCCCCGAAGCTCCTCGCTGAGCACGCCTGAACCCAATGCGCTACGCGAGGCTTGAGAGGGCTCCGGGTCAAAGCACCCTAAGCCCTAGACCCCAAACCCTAAGCCCTAAACCCCAAACCCTAAACCCTAAACCCTGAAATTCTGAGCCCTCTGGCGCACGGACCTTACCGAGACAATGTGGAGCTCTACCCCGCGGCGCTGGCGGAGTTTTGTCGGGCTGGGGACCTCAGCTTTAGGGTTTAGGGTTTAGGGTTTAGGGTTTAGGGTTCAGGGTTTAGGGTTTAGGGTTACAGAGGTGATCCGGGCTTGTTTAGGGTTTCAGGGTTTCAGGGTTTCAGGGTTTCAGGGTTTCAGGTTTATAGGGGTTTCAGGGTTTCAGGGTTGCAGGGTTTCAGGTTTATAGGGGTTCGCTGCAATGCGCTCGGGCATTTACTTTGGCGCTCCTGGGAGGGGTTTTAGAAGCCTTTGGCTTCTGAGGGGCGGGGGCCGTTTCGGATCTTTCTGCAAAGCTCGGTTTTTGTGTGAGGGTGGGGGAGGGGGGAGGACGGCACCACGGATGATAAAACTGCAAAAGGCTGCCTGAATCTTTCGGAGGTTTAGGAAGCGTGAATAGGATAGATCTTGGGGTTGCTTGGAAGCCAAGAGCTTGATTTGAGCCTCGGGAAACCCTCCGAGAGTCTATAGACGCTGAAATTGGTGATTTTCGGGGCCGAGTCTCACCCCCCACACCCATGCCGCCCCCGCCCTTCCCCCCCCACCCATTGCCACCCCATCCCAACCCTACTTGAAGGTTCATGGTACTTGCTAACCAATGATAACTGTACTTATAACTGTACTCATAAGCCCCTTAAGTGCCCTAATATGGTTATAAGTACAGTTAGAAGTACAGTTATAATTGGTTAGTAAGTACCTTGAACCTCCAAGTACTGGACCCCTGAACCCCAAACCCTCAACCCTCAACCATCAGGTTCTGCGGCCGGGCACTGGCCGGGCGGTGCTGCTCACGAACCAGGCTGGTTGTTGAGGGCCGTTTTTGGGGAATTAGGGTGTATACGGCCTAGGGATGAAGGGTGGCGGGGTTTGGGGGTTTAGGCGTTGGGGGTGCTGGATTTGTTTAGGGATCAAAGGGTTTTAGAAACAGGTTTGGGATTCAGGGCTGTAGCCAGGTCCCTAAACCCTAAACCCTAAACCCTAAACCCTAAACCCTAAACCCTAAACCCTAAACCCTAGAGGTTCATGGGTCGTTATATGTAAGGCTGTAAGCTATAAGCATGGCAAATGCACGCATGCGTTTAGGTGATCCTGAGCCCTGAGCCCAGAACCCTGAACCCTGAACCCTGAACCCTGAACCCTAAACCCTAAACCCTAATCGGTGTGTCTTCCTATCAGCCAGCAGGCCAATGCTGTGCGCCTTGCCGAGGCTCCCGAATGGAAGCTTTGCGTCGTAGGGTTTCGGGTTTAGGGTTTAGGGTTTAGGGTTCAGGCTTTAGGGTTTAGGGTTTGGGGTTTGGGGTTTTGGGGCTTTGTGTATGAGCGACTTATGTGTCAATCAGCATTGAGCCTGCAACGTTCTATAAGAAGCTCCCAAATCATACTCAGATGTCTTAGCGTCCCCCACCCTTCTCCCGACGCCCAAGCGCAAAGACCCCTTAGAAGGAACTTTCCTGAAGATATAAGATCTCGAGGGTTCCTTATATGGTTTAAGGTGTACGTATTCCTGAATTAAGGGTATTGGAGTCTTTTGGGCTTGCCATCGCAAAACCACAAGCGCCAAACCTAGCGATGTTCTGCTTGTCTTGCTGGGGATCGCAATGGCGAAACCTTGTGAGTCCAACGGGGTTCGTGTTTGGGGTTTAGGGGGAAGTTTAGGGGTGTAGGGCTGTAGGGGTCCGTAGGGCAGAAGCTTTCGAATCCTGCTTGCTTCAGCCGAAAACCTCCTGCAATTTTGGTTCAATGTGAAGTCCGCAGGAGAATCAACGCCTGCGTAATTGCATCGGAACATTCAAACTGACTTTGCTGTAGCCGTGAGACCTCAGCCCGATACTAAGAGCCCAAATTCAAGAAGAAGCCTTAAACTATGTCGACTATAGATGATCCTTGGTATGATGTAAGGTATCTTCCTTATTTGCTTTAGCTCTTTGGGTACATTCTACGCCCACAAATCGCCTCAGCGTGGAGGGTTCGGGGTCAGCCACCACCCCCCAATCTACTGCAAAGCCTTTAGACACCACACCCCCCCACTCAAAGCTTTCTTGCCCAGGAAACCCAGCGACCCTTAATTGAGGATCCGTATACCTTCCATCATGAGAAGGAACCCTAAACCCGAAACCCTAAAACCTAAACCCTAAACCCGAAGGATCCCCCCTCCGCGACGTTCCACGGAGGCCTTTGCTGATGGCCCCTGGCAGGTGCTCTGCCGTCGCAAGGTCCTGCTGGGCCACATGGAGGCTCTGTCTTACCCTATAAGCAGTCAAGGCGCCCCAAATCCCTGAGCCCTAAGCAAACCGTAAGAGACCCTACATAACCCTATGCAATGGCACCCTTAACCTAACGACCCCCCCCCCCCCAAAAAAAAAAAAAACTCTCTAAACAACATTAAAGACCCTAGGGTACCCCATGTAACGGCACCCTTAACACCAGGACCGCCCCCCCCCCCCCCCAAAAAAAAAACGAACAAATAAGTAAATAAATATAAATAAATAAATATTAAAAATAAATAAATCCTATTTTAGAGAATTTCGGCCCAGAGCCCCGAAACAACGGGTATTATGGACCTTTCTTACGTTAGGGGTTTAAGTAGGGCTTGGAGGATCCTTCCAAAGAGCCCCAAACCCCTTCATGAAGGAATAAAGACCATACATCATGAACAGATTTGGGTTTGCTGTGTTGAGGGTTTAAGGTTCGGGGTTTGGGTTTTACGGTTTAGGGTTTCGGGTTTATGATTAAGAGCCTATTTCTTAATTAAGGGGTATTTGGCCCCCTGGGCATCCATGCACATCTACTATTTGCTTAAGAACCCCCAAAAAAACAATGGATGAACAAATCCCTATATTACCCTTATAAGGAACATGGTTTTGTTTCTTGGGCGGGGGGTACTTAAGCAATTGGCAGTAAACCCTAAACCCTAAACCCCAAACCCTCAACCCTAAACCCTCAACCCTAAACCCTAAACCCTAAACCCTACACCTCAAACCCTAAACCCTAAACCCCAAACCCCAAACCCTAAACCCGTTTTTGAACCTGGACCAGGCAGTTCTGTTCCTCGCGACGCGGGTCGATAAAGCAGGCCTGGCAGCTTGCCTCCGCCGGCTGTCAGTGAGCTCGAGTTGTGCAGGGTTTAGGGTTTAGGGTTTAGGGTTTAAGGTTTAGGGTTTAGGGTTTAGGTTTTAGGTTTTAGGGTTTGAGGGTTTAGGGTTTAGGGTTCAGGGTTTTAGGGGTTGAGGGGTTGAGGGGTTGAGGGGTTTAGGGGTTTAGGGGTTGAGGGTTTAGGGTTTAGGGGTTTAGGGGTTTAGGGGTCTAGGGGTTTAGGGGTTTAGGGTTTAGGTGTTTAGGGGTTTAGGGGTTTAGGGTTTTAGGGGTTAGGGGTTTATTGTTTAGGGGTTTGGGGGTTGAGGGGTTGAGGGATTTAGGGGTTTAGGTGTTCAGGGGTTGAGGGTTTAGGGTTTAGGGGTTTAGGGGTTTAGGGGTTTAGGGGTTTAGGGGTTTAGGGGTTTAGGGGTTTAGGGTTTAGGGTTTAGGTGTTTAGGTGTTTAGGGGTTTAGGGGTTGAGGGGTTGAGGGGTTGAGGGTTTAGGGTTTAGGGTTTAGGGTTTACGTTTAGGGTTTGAGTGTAGAGCAGTTCTGATGCACACCATGGGGACCCTCGACCCTAAACACCAAACCCTATACCCTATAAACCTTAGCCGCAAACTCTAATCCCCAAACCCGAAAGCCCAACCTGCAAACCCTAAACCCTCAACCCTCAACCCTCAACCCTCAACCCTCAACCCTCAACCCTCAACCCTCAACCCTAAACCCTAAACCCTAAACCCTAAACCCTAAACCCTAAACCCTAAACCCTAAACCCTAAACCCTTAACCCATGCCATGGAGTCCCCGAGCCTAATCGGTGGCTTGGCGGTCCTACCAGGCTCGGGTGCCGAGAAGCTCGATGCCAAGGCCCGTGCGGTGTGACGGTTCGTAGGTTTAGGGTTTAGGGCTTGGTTTTTTTTTTTGGGGGGGGGGTTAGGGGTTTAGGTTAGATTTTGGGGTTTGTGGTTTTGGGCGTGATGGCTCGGGGTTTAGGGTCTGGTCTACTTTTTAGGGTTGAGGGATGTTGAGGGTTTTTTGGTTTTAGGCTTCGGGTTTTAGGGCTTTAGGGTTTCGGGATGTGGCTTGACGGCTTGTCAAAGGGTTTCGCAAGGGCTTCTTTTTGTTTTGGGGCTTTGTGTGTTGTGGTCTACGGTTTCCTTAAGAGTTGTCTTAGGGACTTGGAGGCGCGACTCGCAATGCAAACAACAGAACAGCGAAGTGCTCCCTAAGCCCTACGCCCTAAAACCCTAAAGCCCTAAAAACCCTCAAGCCCTGGGCCGTACACAACCTGAGACCCTAAAACCCTAAAGCCTCAAAACCCTGAAAGCCCAACCCAAAAGCGCTCAAAAAGTCCACCCTCTCCATCAGGACTCCATGCGCCTGCCTTGGGAAGACAAGAACGGCCGACGAACGCGGCCTGCCAAGTGTTTAGGGTTTAGGGTCTAGGGTTTTCGGTTTAGGGTTCTTGGTTTAGGGTTCACTGTATAAAACCCAAGGGTAGTTTGGGTGTGGGGTCAGGGTTTAGGGTTTCGAGGGTTCCAATGCTTATCAAACCCTAAACCCTAAACCCTAACCCCGTGAATTCTGATACTTAGGGGTTTTCGTAGGGGTTTAGGTAGGTTTTCAGATCAGATCAGGGTTTGGAGTAAAGGGATCTGGGAGAGGCCAAGCCGCTGAAGCCTCCTCAGCCACCTCAAAGCTGCGCAAGTGCTGGCTCTGGCCTCGCAGCTGCGCGCCATGCAGGCTCAGGCAGGCGCCAGCTCGCGAACGGGAGGCCGAAGCCCTCCGTGTGGCGTCGGCAGCGCACTCGATGTCGCTCCAGGCACTGGTTCGGTCCCGGCGAGAGCGCGTTGCCAAGTTCAAGGGCGCCGCCGCGCGCAAATTCTCTACGAAAGCCATGCCGGGTGTTGTGCCACCCACGCCTACGCCAACCCCCTAAGGCCACCAAAGCCCCCTAAACCCCCGAAGCCCCCTGAGCCCCCTGAGCCCGCCTGAGCCCCCTAATCCCCTAAACCCCCCAAACCCGGTATGGTAGCCTTCCCACAAGTTTAAAAGAACCCTAACTCAAAAAAAACCCTAAACCCTACACACAAGTTTACCCTCATCCCCAAAGCCTAAACCCTAAACCCCCTAAACCCTAAACCCCCTAAACCCAAAAGCTCAAGTTTCGGAACGGCTCTGTGTATCAGGTGGTCTTCGATGAAGGCTCCCTGAACCCTAAACCCTAAACCCTAAACCCTAGACCCTAGATCCTAGACCCTAGAAGACCCTAGACCCTAGACCCTAGACCCTAAACCCTACACCCTAAACCCTAAACCCTAAACCCTAAACCTAACGGCCCTGTGAGGTGGTCTTCGATGAAGGCCCTTCTCCGCCAACCCATGCGAACAGTCGCCGGCGGGAAGAAGAGCCGACGATAGCCTCGGGCTCAGGGGCTTTGGGGGGTTTAGGGGTTTAGGGCGTTTAGGGTTTTGGGGGGTTTGGGGGTTTAGGGGGTTTAGGGGTTTAGGGGTTCAGGGGTTTACGGGTCCCGGGTTGGCGTTTAGGGGTTTAGGGGGGTTTAGGGGTTCAGGGGTTTATGGGTTTCGGGGTTTAGGGGGGGTTTAGTGGTTTGGAGGTTTAGCGCTTGGGGTTAAGGCGGGTTTAGGAATTAGGGGTTTAGGGCCTACGGGGTGTTTAGGGTGTTTAGGACGTTTAGGGTGCTTGTGGTGCTTAGGGTGTTTAGAGTGTTTCGGGTGTTTAGGTTTAGGGTTTGGGGCCTGGGGTGGTAGCAGAGGCCTCCTTGAACCCGTGGTCCCAAACTGAAAAGAGCTCGTAGACGAGGTCAAGGTGCTCCGGCGAGTAGTCCAGCGATGTTGGGTTGCTCATGGTTCAGGTTATAAGGCCTAGGTTTCAGATTTTTGGGTTTAGGGTTTAGGGCTAGGGTTTAGGGTTTAGGGTTTAGGGTTTAGGGTCTAGGGTTGAGGGTTTAGGGTTTAGGGTTTAGGGTTTGCGTGGCACGGCTGCCTAGGTCCTCTACGTGATGGATCTGCCGGCAGGAACAACCCGCGGCCGAAGTCCAAGGTCGTATATGCGGACGAGTTGGGTCCCAGGCTTACTGCGCCATGCGTGAACATAGGTTTCGATTTGGGATGTTCCCCCTTATACCAACAAAAATTAACGGATTCTAGTACCCCCTATTGGAATCCCGATTAAGGACTGTTAGTATAGGGGGGGAACATCC
The DNA here is from genome assembly GCA_905221605.1 of Symbiodinium natans. NCBI lineage: Eukaryota > Dinophyceae > Suessiales > Symbiodiniaceae > Symbiodinium > Symbiodinium natans. The sequence continues at coordinate 156,394 of CAJNDS010002708.1, read as the reverse complement.
CAAGGTTTCATTTTAGTTGGTATTGATAAGGGGCCGCGATCCATTTATGTATGCGGCCGCAAGAGTGCAACAACTCTACTTCTTGAAGGGCTTCCAGGGACGTTAGGCAATTTCGGGGGGTGTCCCGACAAGCGCTGCAGGCACGGGCCAACCTAAACCTAAACCCTAAACCCTAAACCCTAAACCCTAAACTTTCTGCAGCCATCTGGAGTCAAGCGAAGTCCCGTTGCGACGTACAGTTTCTTGGAGCTGCGCCAGCCATGCTTCTCACGTGTGCCTCAGCTTCGAAGGCAGAAACCCTAAACCCTAAACCCCAATAGTGCTGGTCTTTCTTACACTCGCTGACTGAAGGCCTTGCTGAGGGTGAAGCTTTTGTCTTGCGGGAGAGCGACGCGTAGAAGTGTTTGGTCTACATGCAGTTCCATGTCCAGATCTTGCCGTGGGTGAGATTGGTCTCATTATGGGCCCTTCGCGGCATTTTCAAGCAACAGCCAGAAACAGGAGCTCCCAGCGGGAGAAGCAAAGAAGACCCGAAGAACAATTGCAGCAATAGCAACAGTAACCATATTCGGAATACCAACTATTTTTCGGCGACATTCGTCAACCTCCCCCTCATGCGACTTCCCCGAACCCTTACATTAACCTTCAACCCTAGACCCTACCTACCACCCAAACCCTATAGACCCTGTAAAGCCTCAACTCAAAATACATCTATATAGACCCTATAGACCCTCACCCCTATCCCTATACATCCTATATACATCCTAAGTCCTATAGACTAAAGCGCTACCTGGGACTCGATTTACCTACAGTTCCATAGCAACTACCCTTAAGAAATAGGTATAACGCCATAAAACTGTAGGTAAAGAGGGTGCCAGGTAACCCCTAAACTTCATAAACCCTAAACCCTAAACCCCGAACCCTAAACCCCAAACCCTAAACCCCATTTACCCTAAACCTGAAACCCAGGTACAGAGACGAAGCCGGTGCAGTTTGTTTCTTCAATCTCGGACTCGCAGGCGCCCGATCTGTTCCTCTAAGGTAGGGTTTAGGGTTTAGGGTTTAGGGTTTAGGGTTTAGGGTTTAGGGTTTAGGGTTTAGGGTTTAGGGTTTAGGGTTTAGGGTTTAGGGTTCAGGGTTCAGGGTTCAAGGTTTAGGGTTCAGGGTTCAGGGTTCAGTCTCAAGGCAGCTACAAGGTCAAAATTGGAGCCCTGAACGGAACGCAAGAGCCCCACACTTCAGGTTTACGGTAGGTTTGATAGGTTTTCAAAATTGGCCGCGTGGGGCGTTAATTTCTTTGGTAGAAGGCGCTGCAAGATTTCCTCCAATAACACTAAAACCACCACCGGGCCCTTACTACCATTTGTTGAACCCTAAACGCTAGACCCTCAACCCTAAACCCTAAACCCTAAACCCTAAACCCTAAACCCTAAACCCTAAACCCTAAACCCTAAACCCGAAAGAGGCCTCCTCTTGGCGCCTTCCCCCAGTCACCGTCGGCCGCAGCGCGGTCGACCTCCAGGCAGCCGCTGGATCGGATCTTCGGCTTAGAGGGTTTAGGGTTTAGGGCTCGGGTTTAAGGTTTAGGGTTTGGGGTTCAGGATTTGGGGTTTAGGGTTTGGGGTTTAGGGTTTAGAGCTAGGGTTTAGGGTCTAGGGTTTAGGGTTTGGAGTTTAGGGTTTAGGGTTTCGGGTTTAGGGTGTGGGGTTTAGGGTTTGGGGCCTTAGGGTTTGAGGGTGTGGGGTTTGGAGTTTGGGGTTTAGGATTTAGGGTTTAGGGTTTGGGGTTTAGTGTGTTGGGTGTAGTGTGTGGGGCTTGGGGTTTGGGGTTGCCGGTTCAGGGGTTTAGGGTTTAGGAGTTTAGGGGTTTGGGGTTTAGGGTTTTGGTTTTTTTGGGTTTAGGGTTTGGGGTTTTGGGTTTGGGGTTTAGGGTTTGGGGTTCAGCTTGTTTCTGAGTTTTTGTGGGCCTTGTAGCAGTTTGTAAAATTGTCGGAGCTTCTAGGGCTCCAGTAGGGGGCATGTTGCTTCTGATTTTGGGCCCCTTTTCGGGAGTTTTGCAAAACGGTGATTATGGTTCTACACGCGTCCAAATCCTATATATAGATGTTCTTATGCGCAGAAAGACATCAAATTTCGAAGAAGTCATGAGCCGGCAGAACCCAAGATTGCAACATGATAGGAAACCAGTGCCAAATGCGTTTTTCGGGCGACGAAAAATGCATGTGGAATGCCCTAAAATGCATGTCGGGGAAATGTTGGTTGTAAAACACCAACCGACTTTTTTGTTTTGTGTTTGCTTGTTTTGATGCTGTAATGGAACAAGACAACCCAATAGACGTGGCTGTCCAAGCGCTGCCCGAATGCATTTTGCCAGGCTTAAAGAAGCACTTGGTCTTGCTTTCCACATTTGCAACGCCATGCACTCTTTGTGCACTTTTTAGAAGGCGAAAGCAGCTGAATGCATTAAAGCGCGGGCGAGAAATGCATTCGGACAGGGGCTTCTTCTGTACGCAGCCTCTGTCTTTACGACAAAAGATCAGCTTTTAACTCAAGTCGATTGTGGGTTGTGGAAGGAGCAAGCTGCGCGAATGCATTTTGCCCACTTAAAAATGCACCTGAGCATGTTCTTCCTGATTCTGGGTCTGTTTCGGTACTCCTGCAAGATGCCGAAGATTGTTCTAAACGCGTTTTTCAATTCCTATAGCTACTTTTATGCACAGAAAACACATCAGAAGATTCGAATACGTCATGAGCCAGCATAAACCAAGACTGAACATGATAGGAAACCAGTGCCAAATGCATTCTTCGGGCGACGAAAATGCATTTGGAATGCCCTAGAAATGCATGTCGGGTAGATGTTGGTCGTAAAACACCAACCTACTTTTTTATTTTGTTTTCGTTTGCTTTTCATGCTGTAATGGAGCAAAGATAATCCAATAGACATGGATGACCAGACGCTGCCGAATGCATTTTGCCAGGCCTGAAACACGCATTTGGTCTTGCTTTCCACATGTGCAACGCCGCGTGCTCTTTCTGCACTTTTTCAAAGCGAAAACAGCTGAATGCATTTGGGCACGGGTGAAAAATGCATTCGGACTTTGGTTTCTTCCGTACGGGGCCTCTGTCTTTGACACAAAAGTCAGTTATCAAGTGAGTTTTTTATTGTGGTTTTGGAAGGAGCAAGCTGCGCGAATGCATTTTGCCTTTGCAAAATGCAACTGGATATTGTTCATGTAGGGTTGATAAAGTTTCTAGGGCATGAATGGAGCTCATAGGGTGTATAGGGCTTATCGGGTCCAAAGGTAAGTTGGGAAGTTTGGGTTTGTGGGCTGAGGGCTTGTCGGGTTTATGTTGGGCTTGGCCGGGCTTGGCACTCTCCTCCCATATATGGGGTGGGGGGGGGTAAGGTTAGAGTCTGGGATTTAGGGCAAAAAAGGCATACAGGTAGGATTTAGGGCTTAGGGCTTAGGGATGTTTAGGGCTTATAGGGTTGAGGGTTCACGGTTCACCCTGAGAATGCGGGCGGGGTTTGGGCTTTGGGGTTCTAGGGTTTAGGGTTTAGGGTTCAGTGTCTAGGGCTTTCGGCCTACACACCCCGCACGCCCCACACACCACAACCGCCCAAAACACCCCAAACACTCTAAAACACCCTAAGCGCCCTAAGCACACTAAGCACCTGCGCGTTTAGGAAGGTTAGGGTTTACTGTTTAGGGTTACGGATGTATAGGGTTTTCAAACAGTCGGAGCACTTTTAGTAGTGGGACTTCCTTCAACGGACCCCAGGAAGGGCGACTAGTTTAGAGTTTGGGGTTTACAGGGTTGGGGTAGCTAGAGGTAGTGCCCTAACTAGGGTTATGCCTATGACCCAACTTATAACGAGCCAAATGAACCTCCAAGTAGGGTTCAGGGCAGCCCCTGACCCCAAACCCTGAAACCTGCACCCTAAACCCCAAACCCCCAAACCCCCAAACCCCTAAGCTCCTAAACCCTAACCCCTAAACCCTAAACCCTAAACCCTACACCCCAAGCCCTAAACCCAAAACCCTAAACCACAATCTCGCCCCAAAGGAGGAGGATGCAGTTCGTGACGGATGGCAAGCCTCGGAAGCGGTTCAGGATTTTTGGGGTTGCAAAATTTGTTTTGAAAGAACCCAATAGTTACCCTGAATTCAGGAACATACCGTAAATCATCCTCGCCTCGTTCATTGCGGAATGCCTTAAAATCATACCCTAAACCCCTAAGACCCCTATACACCCCCCCCCCCCCCCCAAACCCTAAACCCCCCAGCCAAGGGGCCCCCCTTAATTCATCAATATGCGTTAAATCATACCAAGGATCCCTAACTTGTAGCATAGGGTAATTTTTAAAGAGCATGCCTTAACTATTTCTTACTAAGGATCCTTAAATCTAGTTGGGTCTATTCCTTGTTTTGGGGCTCTTTAGACGTGAAGTCGGTGGCTTTTGGATGAAGGTGTGAGGCAGTACTTGGAGGTTTAGGGTTTAGGGTTTAGGGTTTAGGGTTTAGGGTTTAGGGTTTAGGGTTTAGGGTTTAGGGTTTAGGGTTTACTGTTTAGGGTTTAGGGTTTAGGGTTTAGGGTGGGTAGTTCTAAGCAGGATATATGTTGTGGCAACTCTACTTGTAACCAAATTGAGGGCACTGGAAACCCTCTGCTAGCTACCCCGGAACCTCCAAGTAGCAAACGTTCCTCGCATCCCTGAACCCTCAAACCCTCAACTAGCCCTAAGCCCTAAGCCCTAAACCCTAAACCCTAAACCCTAAACCCTAAACCCCAAACCCTAAACCCCAAACCCTAAACCCCAAACCCCAAACCCTAAACCCCACACCCTCGCAGGAGCGGATGCCTCCCTGGAAAAGCCTCTGGCTGCCTGGGTAGATTCGGAGCATGTTTTTTTTTGAACCAAGCCTTCCGCTGGCCTTTATGTAGGGTTTAGGGTTTAGGGTTTAGGGTTTAGGGTATAGGGTTTAGGGTTTAGGGTTTAGGGTTTAGGGTTTGGGGTTCAGGGTTCAGGGTTTAGGGTTTAGGGTTTAGGGTTTAGGGTATAAGCCCTGTAAACCTTGTAAACCCTGCGAAGCTTGCAAAACCTATAGACTCCACCCCAAAACACCAACACCTAAAGCCTAACCCCAAACCTCAATCCCAAAACCCCTAAACCCTAAACCCCAAAACCCCTGAACCCCCCACACCCCACACCCCCTGAACGCAAAATCGCCAAGCCCCAAAACCCCAATCCCCGCAAACACCAAAACTTCTAAGCCCTAAGCCCCAAGCCCCAAACCCCCAAAACCCAAAAGACCCAAAGCCCCCCACGTAAACCCCCCCAAACCCCCCATAACCCTCAAACCTGAAACCCTTGTAGACCCTAAACCCAAAGCCCTAGACCCCAAACCCGAAACCCTAGATCCCAAATCCCTAGATTCCCTCGATCCACCCCAGGCTCGTCAACTATCTGGTCTTCCTGCTGCCCGGACTGGTCGCGTGATCCCGAATCCCGCGCAAGTCCCTACGCACCCTACACCCGAGATCCCAGAGAATCCGTTGAGGGTTTAGGGTTGAGGTTTAGGGTTTAGGGTTTAGGATTTAGGGTTTAAGGTTTAGGCTTCCCAAAGCCTTAGACCTTGCAAAGAACCCATGCGCCAAATCTCATGTGGGCATATCCCAAGATAGGTTACCCCTTAAGACACCCCAACGTGCGATAGTATTTGGTATAGGCCCCAACCCTAAACCCTGAACGCCTAAACCCCCACACCCGAAGCCTGCCTATCCCTAACACCTACCCCCTAAACCTAAACCCTAAGCCCTAAACCCCAAACCTCGAAACCCTAAACCCCAAACCCTAAACCCCAAACCCTCAACCCCAAACCCTAAACCCTAAACCCTACTCCGAGGTTGGTCCTTAACGTGGAGATCGTGGTGCCCACGGCCGACCAGTACGCGCAAGCCCCCGGAGCCCGAAAGTTGTTGGGGTTTGAAGAGTTTAGGGGTTTAGGTTTTAGGGGTTTAGGGTTCAGGGTGTAAGGATTCAGGGATTTAGGGTGTTTAGGGATTGAGGGTTCAGGGTTTAGGGTTCAGGGATTTAGGGTCTTTAGGGTTCAGGGATTTAGGGATTTAGGGTTCAGGGATTTAGGGATTTAGGGATTTAGGGATTTAGGGATTTAGGGATTTAGGGATTTAGGGTTTAGGATTCAGGGTTTAGGGTTTAGGGTTTAGGGTTTAGGGTTTAGGGTTTAGGGTTTAGGGTTTAGGGTTTAGGGTTTAGGGCTACTAGAATCCCGACTAAACACGAAACCCGAGGCCCTTGGGGCGGGCGAGACCTTCAGCGGTCTGGTCATTGCCTTGACTCCCTTCTTCCAAGGGCTGATTGGGATCCCGCTGCAACTCGGACTGCGCTTGGGGTTTAGGGTTTAGGGTTTAGGGTTTAGGGTTTAGGGTTTAGGGTTTAGGGTTTAGGGTTTAGGGTTTAGGGTTTAGGGTTTAGGGGACTGAGGCCTCACTGCGCTTTAGGGTTTGTTTAGGGCTGTAGGGCTTAGGGTTTTGGGGTTTAGGGTTCAGGGTTTGGGGGTTGACATCTCCTTGCGGCACGAAGCGGGAGTCGTATTCGATTAGGGTGTGGTGTTTCGGGTTTATGGGTTTGGGGGTTTAGGGTTGGGGGTTTGGGGTTTCGGCCGTTTAACAAACCAAAATGGGTTCAGGGCTGAGGGTTTGAATTTTGCCGGGGGGAGGAGGAGGGGGGGTTTGATGGAAAGAAGCAGTACTAGTAGGACCCATAAGTGGTTCAGGAGGCATCACGGCGCTGTTGGGTTTTGGGCTTCAGTATTGCATAAGGGTTTTGGGTATGAGGTGTTTAGCTAAACCCTAAACCCTAAACCCTAAACCCTAAACCCTAAACCCTAAACCCTAAACCCTAAACCCTAAACCCTAACCCTAAACCCTAAACCCTAAACCCTAAACCCTAAACCCTAAACCCTAAACCCTAAACCCTAAACCCTAAACCGGGGGCAGGAACTACATGATGCTCCGGTCGGGAATCTCCCTGAAGAACATCCTCATCGTGCCCGGGTTGCTGCTCAGGAACCTAAATTTCGTCATCGCTATAGTGACCCTAAACCCTAAACCCTAAACCCTAAACCCTAAACCCTAAACCCTAAACCCTAAACCCTAAACCCTAAGCCCTAAGCCCTAAACCCTAAACCAACATCTCCTTTACATATCTCTGCTATGATAGCCTAGTATCCCCGTCCTAGCCCTCAAACTTAAACCCTAAACCCCGAACCCTAAATTAGACCCTACACCCTGAATTTAAAGCCTGAACTCTAACTCCATCCAAGCCCCAAACCCTAAACGCTGAACCCTAAAGCCCTGAACCCTCGACCCAGTGCGCGAGACAGGGTTATACGCATAATTACCATTACCCATGAGTCTCTAAACCCTAAACCCTAAACCCTAAACCCTAAACCCTAAACCCTAAACCCTAAACCCCAAACCCCAAACCCCAAACCCTAAACCCTAAACCCTCAACCCCAAACCCAGATCATGGTGGCCGGAAGCATCCTCGGGAACATCCTCTACGCCCTCGCCGGCCTCATGCGCTCCAAGATCACCATCCTCTGCGCGCGAACCCTCATCGGAGTTCCTTGGGGTGTTTCAGGTTCAGGGTGTAGGTGTTTAGGGTGTAGGGGTTTAGGGTTTAGGGTCTAGGGTGTAATTCGGGGTTTGGGGTGTGAGGGGTTTAGGGGGTTTAGGGTTTAGGGATATTAATATGAGCTTTACCTTTCCCTTGCTTTTCTCTCTAAGGGAACCTACGAAACCCTAAACCGTAAACCCTAAACCCTAAACCCTAAAGTGTCAGGTTTGCCAGTGCCAGCTGGGTGGACCCATCTACATTGCCAAAGCCGTGGGGGTCAAGAAGAGGACGAAAGTGCCCCGTGCAGTTTAGGGTTTAGGGTTTAGGGTTTAGGGTTTAGGGTTTAGGGTTTAGGGGTTCAAAGTACACCCAAAGAACCCAACACCCCTTCAGTTAGGAATGTTCCTTACATCAGAATCAGGATCCCGTTGATTATGGTCTAACCCATTTCGACCCCTAAACCCTAGACCCTCATGATTGCCTAATCAAGGGGGGCTCCCTGGGTATGACTTGATCTGTGGATATCCGTTTCTGCTGTCCTTGTACTGTCCTGACTGCGTCGCGTCACATGATGCGTGCCACTTTGTCCTTCAAATCTAACTACCCCACTTGTCGGGTGGGGAATAAACAGAATACACAGTACACCCGAAACTTTTAAAACCCCAAGCCCTAAAACCCTCAACCCTAAAACCCTGAAGCCCGAGAACCCTAAGACCCCAAAAAACCCTAAAACCCGAAGCCTGAAAAACCTGCGATCTGAGGTGCTGTTCATTTTCTCAACCATGGCCACTCTGGCATTCACAGCGGCCCCGCTGCTTGCGGCGCTGCTGGAAACTGGGCTGCTGTGAAGCTTTCGGGTTTAGGGTTTAGTGTGGGGTTTAGGGTTTAGGGAAATTATGCAGTAAGCTCACGTACGGACAGAGACATGGCAAGTAGCACTTGGGTTCAGGGTTCAGCAGTTTATCGGAGTTTTGGGCCAGAAAAAGATTGGCCTAATTCCTGTAGAACCCTTTTATCCAGTCGAGTTGCTTATTCCAAAAAAACACAACAGTTGAGTTACAAAAGTCTGGACATATGTGTGTATACATATTTGATACTTATTCATATTTTTGTCTTTAATGAAGCAATAGATGGGTTCGCCAACTATGGTAGCTTAGCACTCGATACATATTTTTGTAATCATAGAAGTAGATGGGTCTCCTTCCCCCAAACCCTGAACCTTAATAGCCCAGCACTCAAGGTTCCCCAACAGCGGCCCAGGAAACCTTTGTGAAGGTAATCATAGAAATGGAAAAAGATGGGTCTCCTTACCCTAAACCCTAAACCCTAAACCCTAAACAGCGGCCCAGGAAACCTTTGTAAAGGAGCTGCGGATTGAGAACCTGGTCCTCGACTCTGACACGATCCCGGGCTGGTTCCTAGGTAGGCTGTTGGCTAAACCCTAAACCCGAAACCCTAAACCTTAAACCCTAACCCTAAACCCTAAATCCCGAACCCTAGACCTAGACCCTTAATCCTAAACCCTGAAGTCCTCATTGGGTTTCAGAGGATCCCATTATAGGAGCGTTTTTTTTTTCAGAGGCTTTGTATGTGTGCCATCCATTGCCATCCTAGGTTCATGGCTTTTGCCTACTACCTCTTCCTTCTGAAGGTTGTCTTCTTCTTCGAGAACCTGGGTCGTTGTTGAAACTCATTTTACATTTTTGTGAATAGTATAGCCTAAACCCTAAGCCCTAAGCCCTAAGCCCTAAGCCCTAAACCCTAAACCCCAAACCCTAAACCCTAAACCCTAAACCCTAAACCCTAAACCCTAAACCCTAAACCCTAAACCCATGGTGCAGGAACCCGGAAGATGCACCGGGCAAGCAGGAGAGTCATGAGAGCCAGGAGGATGCGTCACCAGAAGCTGGGCAGCCCAGTGGTACCCCTTTGCAGGGGTTTAGGGTTTAGGGTTTAGGGTTTAGGGTTTAGGGTTTAGGGTTTAGGGTTTAGGGTTTAGGGTTTAGGGTTTAGGGTTTAGGTTTTTGTTTGGGTTCTGGGTCCCCTTTTCAAGTAACCAGCCAAAAAGTATGGGAGCCCCTATTATCATATGGTTCCTGAACGCTAAGCCCTAAGCCCTGAACCCTAAACCCTAAACCCTAAACCCTAAACCCTACACCCTAAACCCTAAACCCTAAACCCTAAACCCTACACCCTAAACCCTAAACCCTAAACCCTAAACCCTAAACCCTAAACCCTAAACCCTAAACCCTAAACTGGGCTACCAAGGAACGGCTGTGGACCAGCGGGTTCTTGGTGTGCCTCTTCGCCGCCTTTGCGAGCTCCTGGCTGGCAGCTGAGTGAGGTTTAGGGTTTAGGGTTTAGGGTTTAGGGTTTAGGGTTTGGGGTTTAGGGTTTAGGGTTTAGGGTTTAGGGTTTCCCCCTTTTAGAAGTTTTGAAAAAGCAACCAACCCCCGGTTACTCCTAGGTTCCCTTTTAAACAGCAACCAAATCCCCAAAACAGCGGGGAGCCCTTGCTATCATACGGTTACCCTGGTAAAGTAACCCAATCCCCCCAAAGAAGGGAACCTAGACCCTGAACCCTAAACCCTAAACCCTACACCCTAAACCCCTCTTGTGTTATCATACGGTTACTGGGCCACCAAGGCTCCCTGACCAACACCATGGCCATCGTCTTCTTCGTGAAGCTGGCGGAGACTTACTAATATGCACCTTAAGGGATTGTACAGGGTACCGCCCTAAACCTTAAACCCTTAAACCCTGAACCCTGAACCCTAAACCCTAAACCCTAAACCCTGAACCCTAAACCCTGAACCCTGAACCCTGAACCCTAAACCCTAAACCCTCAACCCTAACCAACAGTAAGGAGAAGACCTGGGGATGGAGCGTGTCCGTGACGGCCTTTGCCTTGGCCGGCTTCATGGCGGTCGTGTCCCTGCTGTCCCTGGGTCATTGTTGCGAATAATGTTACTTGTTTATGAATACTTAAGGGTTTAGGGTTTAGGGTTTACCCCAATACAGAATAGAAAATGATCACTTCGACTAGTTCCCCATCAATGGTGCAGGTCCCTTATCAGCAGCCGCTTGGCGAAGCTGGTAGAAGACCGGAAGGGCCTGCAGTTCAGTGCCTGCTTGGGAGCCGCGTGCTCGATGATCACGATTCCCTTCTCGCACAGCTGGCCCGCGGCTGCCATAACCGTCATGTTCGTCGGCCTCTTGCTGGTCCAGTCCTGTGCATCTAGGCCCCAGAGTAGTAGCCCTTGTTCCCATTTTTGTGTTGTAGGGTTCAGGTTGTTGCTATTCCAGTCTTGTGTATCTAGGGCCCAGACTAGGGCCTGAATCCCTTCTTTGCGGCTTCAGGTTCCCTTATAAGCCCCTTAGTAGCCTCTGGCTGGTCCAGTCCTGTGCATCCAGGACCCAGAGTAGGCCCATTTGCCCCTTTTTTTAGCCCCTTATAGTACCCTAAACCCTAAACCCTAAACCCTAAACCCTAAACCCTAAACCCTAAACCCCAAAACCCCAAAACAGGGGGCTCTTTTTTTGTACTCCCGGGTTGCTCTTGGGTCTAGGCATCGGTTGTCAAGAACTACGCCTATGCCCTGGCGCCGAAGATTGTGGCGCCGCGCTTCAAGGATCGGGCCAGCGCTATTAACATGATCTTGCTGATGCTCCTGCTCTTGAAGATTAACTTCTGGTTTTGGGGTTCTGTTTCAGGGCCCCCCTAAACCCTAAACCCTAAACCCTAAACCCTAAGCCTTAAACCCTAAGAACAGCTAAGGCTCGGGCGGGGTGCCGGGGCACAGCTGGGGGCAATCCTGACCTCCGTTGGCTTCGCAGGGTCGCAGCTCTGTACTTACCTGCGCCTTACCTGCTATTAGGGTTGAGGGTTTACGGTTTTGGGTTTACTTCCCTGCGCCTTACCTGGCCAATAGTTGAATTTTACACTTTTTGGGGCCTCCTTATTCAGTAGGAATAATCCTACAACCGAAGTTATGGCTTTTGAAGAATCGCTTTCAAGGCTACTCTTCTTCCTTTCCTGGATGTTCGCTGCCCACCTGAAGCAGCATGCCAAGGCAACCTAGGCATCCCGAACTCGTTCATCCCCATTTGCAATCGCAACTTTTGCTATTCTGGACCAATCGTGTCCGAATAGCTCCCTGCAGGTGTGAATGAAATCAGCCTGGGGCGGAGAATTGTACAGCCATCACAATGGACTGCCTCTGCAGGAAATGAAATTTCAATGCAAGCGCCTTTTCACACGATGGTACAGTCATCAGTGAATCAGCCATCAGTTTAAGATCCATGTGTGAAAAGAAAAGCCTGGTTACGTGGGGGGGGGGGGGGGCTTGATCTAAAGTAGGGGGGCTGCTTTTGGCCCCTAAATGGGGAACAGGGTTTGGGGTTAAGGGTTTAGGGCCCCTTTTACCTTCATTATCCTTAAGCTGTACAACAGGTACGCAGTATGAGTGTTGAGGTATCTTCCTTTACCAAGTTGCTCTAAACCCCAAATGCTAAACCCTATAAAGTAGTCTACAGTATGTACTGTCTTGTTTAATTAGTGGATATTGAGTGCTACGTGTGTCCGAATGGATTCGGAACCCCCGTGGAGAGGGTTGTCCGGGACGCTGCTTGCACGAGCATTCTCAAGTTTCGGGTGTCGGGGTCTAGGATTTAGGGTTAGGGTTTAGGGTTTAGGGTTTAGGGTTTAGGGTTTAGGGTTTAGGGTTTAGGGTTAAGGGCTCAGGGCTCAGGGCTTAGGGTTTCGCGCGCCTAGGTGCCTTTGCCGAAGCCTACGCACCGCAAGCTCTGAGCGCCCGTTGCTGTTCCCTCAGCCTGGTCCGGAAAGATCTTCTACAAGTTGATTAAGAACCCCCCAAAAACAAAAATATATTCTGTAATATAGGGATTCTACTGGTTGCTTAAGAACCCCCCCCCCCAAAAAAAAAAAAAAAACACATCAACATCTGTAATATAGGGATTCTCATTCTGTTTTTTTTGCGGGGGCTCTTAAGCAAATGGTAGTCTTCCTTTCCTGGCGCAGGTCTTGTCGAGGTCCTGTGTACGTTCGGGAAAGCTGAAGTTTCCCATTGCTTCTGCATTCAGGCCGTCCTTCGGGGTTAAAAGATCTGAAACAAGGAACGGGAACCCTTTGCACAGTCATGTGCCGAAGCCTTCATGCCCAAACTGAGCTGAAATACGAGTGTGTGTTCCAGTAACTCAACTTCAGCAGGACTACTATTTGCTTACGAACCCCAGGAAATATACACATATATATATATATATATATATATATATATATTAAAAAATCCCTACATTACCCTTATAAGGAACATTTTGTTTTGTTTTTTTTTTTTTTGGGGGGGGGGGGGTTCCTAAGCAAATGGTAGAGGACGATGTGCTGCAAGCGCGTGCGTGAGAGACACGTGTCCTGTGCTCGGTTCGAGAGCCGAGGTACATTGCAGTCCTGTTAGCTTGGGGCACCACGTGACATGAAACAGAACCTAATCCCTAAACCCTAAACCCTAAACCCTATTGTCGACGATGGCTGCTTACCGTCTGCTGGCTCCAGCTTGCACTCTCTCGCATTGCGACGTGCATCCGCAGCATGGACATACGTGAAGGCAAGAAACATGCGACCGCGACACTGCCATAAATGAATACCCTAGTTACAGGTTTAGGGTTTAGGGTTTAGGGTTTAGGGATACGGGGGTTCCGATATTAGGGTCCTCGTTATGAGGGAACCCTTCTTGGGGTCTTCTTAGGGGTTTCTTATCTTCGTAAACCCCCCATGTGTTCATTGTTACCCTTATGATTATAACTGTTGTTTTGACTAGTACTTCTTGGTGGTTAAGTCCTAGACAGCCGGGCTTAGTGTTTAAGTTTACCATGTAAGGTTTCAGGGCTTCAAAGATCAGAGGAAAGTGTCGGCTGCTGAGCAGGGAGTATGCCAGATCCTCCAGAAAATTGGACCCCGGAGCCCTTCCTACCCCTTAGTCAAAGAAGGTTTCTTAAACCCCAAGCCCCAAACATTAAAGCCTAAACCCTAAACCCTAAACCCTAAACCCTAAACCCTAAACCCTAAACCCTAAACCCTAAACCCTAAACCCTAAACCCTAAACCCTAAACCCTAAACCCTAAACCCTAAAAACCCTAAACCCTAAACCCCCAACCTTAGGGAGCCTTCTTATGAATGAAGCCATCTTCCTTAAGTAAGGGGCATTGGGCTCATTCAGGGAGGCGGCTCCCGTGACTCCGATGCACTCATGGGCAGCCATCTCAGGCGCGCGTAAGCCCTAAGCCCTAAACCCCAAACCCTAAACCCTAAACCCCAGTATATTCTTGGGTCCTGGTCCTTGACTCTGTTGAGGGCGTCGGGGTTTTGAGGTGTGGGGTTCAGAAGTTTAGATATGGGGCTTAGGGCTTTAGAGGGTTCATGGCTTGCATGCATTAGATTTGGCAGCACCTGGGGCGTTTAGGGTTGTCCGAAGTCCCGAAACGCACCCTAAGCACCCAAGCCCCCAAGCTCTAAATCCTTAGTCGCTAGAACCCTAAACCCTAATCCCCGAACTCGAGACACTCGCCTGCCCGGAGCTGCCCTGAGCCCTGAATCCCAAACCCACAGACGCCACAAGGGTTTAGGGTTTAGGGTTGAGGGTTTAGGGTTTAGGGTTTAGGCCTAAACTCTAAACCCCAAACCCGCAAACCCCTAAACCCTAAACTGCCCCACAAACCCTACAACCTCACACTCATCAACTCTACAGCCCCAAAAGCTGCCAAGGTTTAGGATTTAGGGTTTTGGGTTTAGGGTTTAGGGTTTAGGGTTTAGGGTTACTAAAATCCCTACAGCTCCAAACCCTTGCAACCCTAAAACCTACACCCACGCTCTAGAAACCCAAGCCCTACACTAAGCTGCCCCAAACCCCTCAACCCCCCAAACCCTTCGCTGCCCCAACCCTTGCAACCCTACAACCCTGCACCCCTAAACCCTAAACCCTAAACCCTAAACCCTAAACCCTAAACCCTAAACCCTAAACCCTAAACCCTAAACCCTAAACCCTAAAACCCTAAAACCCTAAAACCCTAAAACCCTAAACCCTAAACCCTGAGCCCCTAAGTCCGGAGCCCCAACACGCTACGACCGTGGCCCAAGGTGTCAGCGCTCCGCAGGCATCGTCAGCGCCGCTCAACCAGGCGCGGGGGGGGGGGGGGGGGGGGGGGGGGGGTGCTGTTCTAGGGCTCAGGGGGTTTAGGGTGTATGGGTTCAGGGTTTAGGGTTTAGGGTTTAGGGTTTAGGGTTTAGGGTTTAGGGTTCAGGGTTTAGGTTTAGGGTTTAGGGTTGAGTAGCCTGAGGTGGCTTAGGGCTCCGGGTTTCCGGTTTCAGGGTTGAGGGGCTTAGGGTTGAGGGGTTTAGGGTTGAGGGACTTAGAGTTGAGGGGTTTAGGGTTTAGGGTTTAGGGTTTAGGGTTTAGGGTTTAGGGTTTAGGGGTTGGGTTTTGGGTTTAGGGGTTGGGCATTTGGGTTTAGGGGTTTAGCGTTTTTTGGGGTTTAGAATGCGCTGGACGTCTCAAAAATGTGTCAGTTTGGGGCGCATAAAATGGGCACGATGTCAGGTGGGATTTGTGAGATTTCTGAGTTCAGGGTTTAGGGTTCTTTGGGGAGTAGTATCATCACAGACGTTTAGTGTTCAGGGGTTGCTGTGGTTGAGATGGGAACATGGTCCCGATGCCCTGCATAGGGTTTAGGGTTGAGGGTTTAAGGGTTCAGGGTTTAGGGTTATGGCCTATAGAGATTGCCTCGTTATAGAGCCCTCGAATCCGGTTCTGTAGCCGGGCACCACTCAGAATTCTCACTTCCCCCTTATTTCTCCATGTGGGTGGCTGTCAAAATGATGATCCCTTTTAGGGTTTAGGGTTTAGGGTTTAGGGTCTAAACCCTAAACATTAAGTGCCGTACTCTAAGAGGGATCCAAAAAGGGACCATAATTTGACAACCACCCATGTAGAACCCTGCTCATAGGTGGTTTGGGGGATGATGGAAAGGTGGACCTAGTATGCCCCTAAGGCCCCCTAAGCCCTAAACCCTCAACCCCTCAACCCTAAACCCGAACTCCCTAAACCCTAAACCCTAAACCCTAAACCCTAAACCCTAAACCCTAAACCCCTAAGCCACCAAGGCCCCGAAGCCCACAGCTCGCGACAGGTACTGGACGCGCTACACTCGCAGACCGCTCCTCAGAGCCGTGTGTCGGCTTTGGAGGTTTAGTGGTTTAGAATTTTGATTTTACGTGTAGAGGTTCAGGTTTTGATTTAAGGCTAAAAGTTCATGGTTTAGGGTATAGGGCAGGCTTAGAGTAGGGTTGAAAGGTTCGGAGGTTTAGGGTTTAAAGGTTTAGGGGTCTAGGGGCCTAGGTTTTTTTGGTTTAGTGTTTAGGGCTTAAGGTTTCAAGGCTTCAAGGTTTAGGGATTAGGGTTTATGGGTTTAGAGGTTTGAAGGTTTGAGGGTTTAGGGTTCAGAGGTTTAGGGTTACAGGTCTAGGGTTTAGGGTTTAAAGGTTCAGGGCTCAGAGGTTTAGGGTTAAAAGGTTGAGGGTTTAGAGGTTTAGGGGTTTACGGTTCAAGGCTTACGGTTTAGGATTTAGGGTTTATAGGTTCAGGGTGTAGAGGTGTAGGCTTAGTGGGTTTACAAAAATATTGTTTAGGGTTTAGAGTGGTAACAAGCTTTCACCACACACAAGAACCCTGAAAGCTCAAGCCTAACCCCCCCCCCCCCCCCCCCCCCCAAACCCTCAGGCTTTTGCCTCGGGCTTGGGAACTTATGAGTATTCAGAGAGAACGAAGGGAATCTAGTCCTAAACCCTAAACCCTAAACCCTAAACCCTAAACCCTAAACCCTAAACCCTAAACCCTAAACCCTAAACCCTAAACCCTAAACCCTAAACCCTAAACCCTAAACCCTCCCATAAGGACTCTATAATCAAGGCAGGGCCAGCTGAGCCTTCTCTCTAAGCACCTGGCGTCCCTCCGCGATGAGCACGAGGCCAGGATGGCGGGGTTTAGGGTTTAGGGTTTAGGGTTTAGGTGTTTAGGGTTTAGGGTTTAGGGTTTAGGGTTTAGGGTTTAGGGTTTAGGGCTTCGTTTTTAGGGTTTAGGGTTTAGGGTTTAGGGTTTAGGGCTTAGGGTTGAGGGTTGAGGGTTGAGGGTTCCGGGTAGGTAGCCCTAAGCCCTAAACCCCAAACCCTAAACCCTGCTGGGGTTATGGGACAGATTAAGGTTACAGGTTGAGAAGGTTTCGGGTTTAGGGGGTTTCGGGTTTAGGGATTTTTGGGGCTGGGGGTTTTGGATGATTTACCCCTAAGCCCGAAGCCACAAACCCCGAAGCCTGAACTGAAATCCGTGTTTTGCAGCGCCAACCCCCAAATCCTAATCCCAGACCCTAAACCCTCAACCCTAAACCCTAAATCCTAAACCCTAAGCCCCAAGTCCCAAACCCTAAACCCTCAACCCTCAACCCTAAACCCTAAACCCTAAACCCTAAATCCTAAACCTAAACCCCAAACCCTAAACCCCACAGCGCAGCTCAGGCACTTTGCGAGTGCCTTGCCTCGCATGGCGTCGTGCCAGGCGAGAGGCGGGCTGAGATGCTTCGCCTACCAAGTTGGGAGGGGTAGGGTTCAGGGTTTGGGGTTTGGGGTTTAGGGTTTAGGGTTCAGGTTTAGATTTTCGGGTTCAGGGTTTGGGGTTTGGGGTTTAGGGTTTAGGGTTTGGGATCTGGGGTTTAGGGTTTAGGGTCCGTAGAGAATCTCAGGGAGATCTTCGCGACAAAGCCTAAACCCCAAAGCCCAAACCCTATTCCCTAAGCCCTAAGCCCTAAACCCCAAACCCCAAACCCCAACAATCTCCAAGCCCTAAACCCCGCATCCTATCTCCTCTGGGCTGCGGCCCTCATAGTAAGGGCCCACACTTCGGATCCCTTTAAATCCCTTTAAACACGGGTAAGGGACTATGCTGCAGGGCGCATGGTTCCAACCTGCCCCTACACCCCTAAACCCTAAACCCTAAACTCTCAACCCTAAACCCTAAACCCTAAACCCTAAACCCTAAACCCTAAACCCTAAACCCTAAACCCTAAACCCTAAACCCTAAACCCTAAACCCTAAACCCTAAACCCTAAACCCTAAACCCTAAACCCTAAACCCTTGCCAGGCTCATGGCCTGGCTCCACCGGCGCCGCTTCGCTGAGGCGCGGCGGAGGCATCCGCTGGTGCCCGGGGACCCCAGAGGTTTAGGGTTTAGGGTTTAGGGTTTAGGGTTTAGGGTTTAGGGTTTAGGGTTTAGGGTCGAGGGTAGGTTTAGGGTTTCGGGTTGTGGGTTTGGGGTTTAGGGTTCAGGGTTTAGGGTTCAGCAGCTCATGTACTATCTTTCACTAGTCGAGCTTTTTCATCTTGTGATGGGGAAGCACCCGCCCACCCAGAGAATCCCATATCATTAAGAACATGTAGATTATGATTTTCGGCTGCTTCTTAAACCCTAAGCTTGAAACTCGGTACACCTAAACCCCAGGCCCTGCACAGTAAACCCGGGCCGCACCCTTAACCCTATGCACCTCAAGCCCTAAGTAACGGGCTGAAATCGTGAACCCTGAAGGGGAAGGATTTAAAGCTAAGGGTCCAAAAGTCTCCAGGTTGCAATTTTGGTGTCCTACAGGAGCAGTCCGTCATGGAACAAAACAATTAGATATGAGAGGGTAAAGTACACTGAGTTCAGTGAGCCCAGTGACATTGCTGTGCCTGTTCGGAACAAGCTACTTCAAATTTCCTTCCCGAAGCCTTTTCTCCAGTGGACAGAAAGAAAGACACGAACCCTCGAAAAAAACCATCCGAAACCATCCCCGTTGGTCAACCCGCCGGGTAAGCCCCAAACCCTAAACCCTAAACCCTAAACCCTAAACCCTAAACCCTAAACCCTAAACCCTAAACCCTAAACCCTAAACCCTAAACCCTAAACCCTAAACCCTAAACCCTAAACCCTCAAACCTCAACCCTAAACCCTAAACCCTAAACCCTAAACCCTAAACCCTAAACCCTAAACCCTAAACCCTAAACCCTAAACCCTAAACCCTAAACCCTAAACCCTAAACCCTAAACCCTAAACCCTAAACCCTAAACCCTAAACCCTAACCCTAAACCCTAAACCCTAAACCCTAAACCATAAACCCTAAACCCGCCAAACCCTCCTGAGCCCCAAGCTTCCGGCCGAGGTGTCACGAGTCGTTGGAGTCCCTGCTCCAGGCCAAGGACCGGAGCCCTAAACCCTAAACCCTAAACCCTAAACGCTAAACCCTAAACCCTAAACCCTGAACCCTGAACCCTGAACCCTGAACCCTGAACCCTAAACCCTGTGGGGCAGCATGTTACATGTTTGAGGGTGCCTGAACTCAATGAGGACTACAAATCAAAATTTTTCATACTATCCAAGCCATGAACTAGAAACCTTCATCAAGTATTAAACTCTAAACACCGTGCAAATAAACCTTAAACCCTAAACCTTAGTTAAACCTTAAACCCCAAAACCCTAAACCTTAGTTGAATATTAGAGCCCTAAGCCTCAAACCCTAAACCTTACAACCCCAAACCATAAACCTTGAACCCTAAACCTTCAGAGCCCGTCATAAATACAAGCACAGTGTTTCCAATGGGGGGGGCCCCTTATTTGGGCTGTGCAAGCTTGCGGCAAGGAACATCATGGCATGCCATGAAAGAGAGGTTTGGGTTCTTGCTTGCTGAGGCAAGAAAGCAGGGGAACCACGACCTGGAACCCTGAATTTGCGCAAACTCAAGCAAGGCTCACACCCGAAGCCATGCCATGAAGGCATGAAGGAAATGGCGGACATGGCCGGAAAAGAGCGGAACTAGCCGAGAAGAGGCGGAATGTGCCGGAACTCATCTCTTGCCTCGAAGAAAGCCGAGAACCCTGCCCGTAGCTTCGCATAGTCAAGTCATCATGAGCAAGCCCCCGGTCCACATTCGCCACGCGGAAGGGGAAGCCTGAAGCGTTGCGCAGTCTTGCGTTGGCCCCGCGTGCCCTCAGCAGCAAAAGAAGTCTGGTTTTGCTTGTCACGGCTTTTCTTGGTTCAAAGGCGCCTGTTTTTGAGCTGCTTGGCGGTTTTACTTGCAAGTTTGGCTTGTGGCCAATGTTTCGCGCGCATAAAGGGCAAGGACATGTTGGGTGAGCAGTGAGCCTTGTAAGCCCCCAGTGGTCTTAGCCAACCTCTCCCCAAACCTTGCGCCTTGACTCCGGACCCGATACCCTAAACCCTGAACCCTGAACCTTTGACCGTAAACCCTAAACCCGAAACCCTAAACCCTGACCGAAACCCTAAACCCTAAAACCCTAAACCCTAAACCCTAAACCCTAAACCCTTAAGGCCTCCTTGTGCTCCCCCTGACAGGAGCTGTCGCTGACTGTTGCGGCTCGTTTGGGCCTCTCGGGTTCAGCCACCGCCAGCACGGGCCCCAGAAAAACTCAGCTTTCCGACTTCCTGGTTTCCTGTAGGGTTTAGGGTTTAGGGTTTAGGGTTTAGGGTTTAGGGTTTAGGGTTTAGGGTTTAGGGTTTAGGGTTTAGGGTTTAGGGTTTAGGGTTTAGGGTTCAGGGTTTAGGGTTTAGGGTTTAGGGTTTAGTGGTTACTGTCATTTTTTCGAGGATTATAAACATTTACAAAACACAAGGGAGTATTAAACACATCATTTTCATTGTGGCTCTGAGGACAGTTCTAAGGACAGTATAGCACAGTTTCAAGCTACAGTAAGCCGGGTGCCCCCAAGGGGAAAAAAAGAATGGATGAGGGTGTAGGTTTAGAGTTTAGGGGTTCAAAATACCTGAAGTATAAGGTTTAGAGTTCAGAACGGTCTTGGGAAAAAGGTTGAAGCACCAAGCCGCTTTATGCCCCCTCCCAACCTTAAACCGGCGAAGGCCGAACCCGACTGTCCCCTGCTCCCGACAAAAGCCTTAAACCCCCAAAAGACGGAATGCGCGCATCTCGCGTGCAAGGTATGTCGATGCTGCTTGTAGGACTTCGAGACAAAAAAAGGCAGAAGTAGTAAAACCATTGGCAGGCGTAACCCTAAACCCTAAACCCTAAACCCTAAACCCTAAACCCTAAACCCTAAACCCTAAACCCTAAACCCTAAACCCTAAACCCTAAACCCTAAACCCTAAACCCTAAACCCTAAACCCCTAAACCTTAAACCCTACGTAAAATGGCCCTTGTCGAGAAACGCGGCAGGGCTAAAAGGATTCCGTGTTTTAAGGGCAGAGAACGTCCGTATGAAAAACAGAAGCTCGTCGGTCTGCGTCGGCTGTGTAGCATTTCGAAAATGGCGAAATTCAGAATCACCCTAAACCCGAAACCCTAAACCCGAGACCCTAAACCCTAAACCCTAAACCCTAAACCCTAAACCCTAAACCCCAAACCCTAAACCCTAAACCCTAAACCCTAAACCCTTTCTGTGCGCGGTGCGCGAAAATGTGCAAAAGTCCAAGGCGCGGCCTCGCGCGCGCTGCGCGGCTCCCTGGCGGCGGTCGGCCCGGAGCTGGCGGCCGCCTCAGGTTTTTAGGGTTTAGGGTTTTAGGGTTTTAGGGTTTTAGGGTTTTAGGGTTTTAGGGTTTTAGGGTTTTAGGGTTTTAGGGTTTTAGGGTTTAGGGTTTAGGGTTTAGGGTTTAGGGTTTAGGGTTTTAGGGTTTTAGGGTTTTAGGGTTTTAGGATTTTAGGGTTTTAGGGTTTTAGGGTTTTAGGGTTTTGGGGTTTTAGGGTTTTAGGGTTTTAGGGTTTTAGGGTTTTAGGGTGTAGGGTTTAGGGTTTAGGGTTTAGGTTAGGGCTTAGGGTTTAGGGTTTGGGTTTGAGGGTTTAGGGTTTGGGGGCTTAGGGTTTAGGCCCTACAGGATCATGTTCCGGAAGTATGGTAAGTAAACTTGTGACCCTGAATCATTGATAGCCGTACTTATAAGTACCCGTGAACCTCCAAGCAAGCGCGTAGGGTTTAGGGCTTTTCTGTGGGGGGGGGGGTTCGGTTTTAAGGTGATGGTTGCAAGCCAGCTGCGTTGTCGCAGTGGCAATCCGCCTCCCCTCCGACTCCCTCCGTCGGGCGAAGTCTGCGGCTACGACCAGGTCGTGGACGACGTTTATGCTTTCTGCTTTGGTGTGAAGAATGATCTTCAGGGGCCTTCGTGGCTCGACTGATCCTTGGATGAGTTCATGACCCGTGCCAAAGAACACGACCTCGAGCTGGAGCTGGAGTGTGGAGGCGGGTTTAGGGTTTAGGGTCTAGGGTTTAGGGTTTAGGGTTTAGGAGGGCAAGCCAAGCAGCAGAAAGAAGAAGGTGACTTGCCTCCCTCTCTAGGTTTAGCGTCCAGCGGGCTTGGGTTCAAGGAGTGCTACAGTTCCGATGAACTACTGTGGTACCTGTAGCTGTGAATTTTAAGCCGGAATGGCTTGTGATCTGCGCCCTGAACTACGGAATAATGGAATGCACACCTCGTAAGAGAACCCCTGTGCAGCCTGTGCAGTTGACATTATTCCCCGAAGAAGCATGGGTCACTGCGGCCTAAACCCAAAACCCAAAACCCCAAGACCTTAAGCTCTCGTTCAAGTAGGGGCGTTGGGTTTGGCCTTCGTAGTTCGTAGCTCGGAGCGGGGGCAGTTTTTGTGAAGCCACTGCTTTGGGGTGTAGGGTGGAGAGTCTCGGGTCGAGGGTTAAGACGGAGGGGGAGGTCATAGCCCCTAACCCCTAAACCCTGAGCCTTGAACCTTGAACCCTGAACCCTGAACCTCCGAGCAGGCCCTGAACTCCCTGAAGGCCAAAACTTTATAAATCCTGAGAACTCTCTGAAGCCCAGAAATCTATGCACTGAACTGCCACCCTAACACACTAACACCCTAACTCCCTAACGCCCTAGCACCCTTAAAGCCCTAAAAAACGAAACCCTAAACCCTAAACCCTTAAAGCCCTAAAAAAACGAAACCCTAAAACCCTAAACCCTTAAAGCCCTAAAAAAATGAACTGCAAAAAGTTTGGTGAGCCGACCCCCAGGTGGCGATGTTTCCGCTTCACCTCTACGCCATTGGCGGTGAGGCACGGCATTTCTTTTGAACCCCGTGAATTCCCTAAATTCCCTCAATGCCTAAAGTCCGAAAAACCCCGGAACTTCCCTAGATTCCCTAGGTAGTTACTACTAGACTGTAGGTAAATGGAGTCCCAGGTAACCCTAAATTCCCTCAATTCCCTCAATCCCTAAACGCTAAGAACCCCAGACCCTAAGTTGGGATTAAGCTTTAAGATTTTCCAAGCTAAGCTTCCTAAATCCTCAGCCCTCGCTGAGCTCAGTGCCTCATGAATGTATGGGTAGCTTGAAGGTTCATGGTACTTACTAACCACTTATAACTGTACTTATAACCCTACTTACAATTGGGATAACCCCTATAAGGCCCTTTAGGGGTATTGAAAGTAGGGTTATAAGTACACTTATAAGTGGTTAGGAAGTACCATGAACCTCCAAGAGTTACATGGTCCCATAATGTGGTCCCGAACCTTCTTTTTAAGGGTTCTGAAGTATCGGCCCTTGGGCTTGATCGGGTAGACAAGGGGTAGTTTAAAGAGGGTATGTAAGCTAAACCCCAAACCCCAAACCCCAAACCCCAAACCCCAAACCCCAAACCCCAAACCCCAAACCCCAAACCCTAAACCCTAAACCCTAAACCCTAAACCCTAAACCCTAAACCCTAAACCCTAAACCCTAAACCCTAAACCCTAAACCCTAAACCCTAAGAATGAAGGGATGTCGAAGGTTTTGCATGTCCCGGGGCAGGACTGCTGTTCGTGAGGCTTCTCAGCATCTTGACCAGCCATAGCTGCGGTTTAGGTTTTAGGGTTTAGGGTTTAGGCTTTAGGGTTTAGGGTTTAGGGTTTAGGGCCGGTTTAGGGTTTAGGGTTTAGCGTTCAGCCCTAAACCCTACGACCCAAACCCAAACAAGGACCCGCCACCCTGCAAGAGACTCGGCTGCCCGCGGCCTGCCCAAAACGCTCCGTGGCCTCTGCGCCAAGGTTTTCCAGCTCCCGCATCGAGTTTAGGGTTTAGGGTTTAGGGTTAGGGTTTAAGGTTTAGGATTTAGGGTTAGGGTTAGGGTTTAGGATTTAGGGTTTAGGATTTAGGGTTAGGGTTTAAGGTTTAGGGTTTAGGATTTAGGGTTTTGGGTTTCGGGTTTAGGGTTGAGGGTTCCCGATCCTCCACGTACTCTTGCAGGCAGGCGGTGATGCACTGGCATCCGCAGGGGCACTCGGAGCCGTTTGTTCCGCCACTTTGCTCTTGCTTTTGCTTCCCTTTTGGGTTAGTAGGGAAGGGGGGAAGAAGGTACCATATATCCCCTATATACCCTTCAAGGAATGACATATTTTTCTATATGTATATATGGTACCTTATTCCCCCATTCCTAAGCGACAGAAAGTTTGCTCCCCGGGCGCACCGAAGCGAGCGTTCCTAGAGGGTTTTGGGTGTCGGGGAGGTTTTGGGCAGCGAGGTATGCCCTTCACGTTTTGTTCCTTGGGTTTAGAATGGGAAACCCTAAGCTGGAATCCCTATCCAGCCCCACACTGGGAAAGAAGGTCGGCCAGTTTGGGGTTCTCATTGGTGCCGGTGATTCGGGTTCTGCGACGCCATCAGTAAACGATCCGTCGTCGCGACCGAGTCCAAATCACTCGCCCTAAACCCTAAATTCTAATCATGAACCACACCACGAATTTTTCCAGCAGCTTCACACCAGGCACGAACCAATACTGACCTAGCTTGCAGCGTACGTACCTGTATCTATTTGGAGGTTCATGGAGGTTTAGGGTTTAGGGTTTTGGGTCCAGGGTTCATGGGTTGTTATAAGTTAGTAAGGTCATAAGCACGGCAACTATACTTATCAGGGTACTTATGACATACTTGTCGTTGCCCGTGAACCTCCAGGTAGGCTTCTGCTTGTGTTTAAATCGCCATATGCATGTGGACGCTTCAGCCACAGCGTTAGCCCTAAGCCAAAGGCGGAAATCATTGGCACAGTTACGCGAACTGAGGAGCTACGTACCTGGATCAGACCTAAACCCTAGACCCTCAACCCTCAACCCTAAATCCTGAACCCTAAACCCTAAACCCAAAGCAAACCCATTCTCAGGTTTGTTTAAAGGCCCAAGCTCTGGGTTCTGCGGGGTTCAGGGTTTGTTAAGCCCACTGTAGTTCCAGCATAAACCCCTAAACCCTAATCCCTAAACCCTAAACCCTCAACCCTAAACCCTTTGTGCTGAGATTGGTCTCACTCTGCAACGCAACCCACATCGTCTTTTGCCCGAAATTATCTCTGTAGAGCCCGAGGGCCACCCCCAACCCCAAACCAGGGTTGAGTGTTAGGATTTTGTTTTTTGGGGTTTGGGGGGGTTTAGGGTGTTAGGGTGTTAGGGTGTTAGGGTGTTAGGGTGTTAGGGTGTTAGGGTGTTAGGGTGTTAGGGTGTTAGGGTTTAGGGTTTACGTAGGGCAATCGGGAAACCACAGCAAGGTGGAGCGGCTGGATGTCCGCGAGAACCGATGGACGCAGAGTACGCCCCTTCAGAGCCCAAGGCCGGCCGACATGGGCTGGGGGGGGGTGGGGGGTGGGGGTCCACGGGTAGTCTTCAGTAAGGTTTGGGGTTTCGGGTTTAGGGTTGTTTAGGGTTTATATAGGGTTTAGAGTTTGTTTAGGCTTTCGGGGGTTAGGGTACGAGGGAGAAGTACTGGCTGATGGCCTGGGAGGACAAGTCTGCCGGAGGGTTACCAGTACCAGCATGAGCAGGGCGAGGCGTACACCGTGGACGTCGTTGACGGATGAGCCGGGCTTCTGTGACAGAGTCGGCTGTCTGAATTCGAAGTGGAGTCTTGATTTACATGCCACCTGTCCGTTACTGACAACGTGAGTGGCGGGGGGGTGGGCGGGGGGGGACCTAAGTTAAGTGTCCTCCCCCCTTCGGGGGGGGGTTGTGGGTACTAGTTACTAGTGTTTGTGTTTGTTCATAGTTGATTTTGATAGGCATACACTGTGGCTCTTCTGCATTTTGCTAGAAGTACCCTAGATACTGTTATACGTGTAGTTGCGATACTTCTAACCCTACTTCTGCCTACCCACCTCCAAGAAGGAAGCTTTGGGGGCTTAGGGCCGTTTAGGGTTTCAGGGCTTAGGGCCGTTTAGGGTTTTAGGGCTTGGGGCTTAGGGTATAGGGTTTAGGGCTTTTGAGTCCCAAAGGGATGTCCAGCAGTGCCCTTGATTCGGGTTCTTAGGCTGGGGCTCCCTGGAGAAACCCGGAAAAGGGGCATCCTAACCCCTAAGCCCTAAACCCTAAACGCCCTAAACCCTGCAAACCCTGAACCCTCCGACATGCTCTTAGGTTTCTGGGCAACTGATAGGGAGTGTCAAGGGGGTTCCAGGGCAATCGCGTGCTCATGGAGTAGCTTGCTTCTCCAACAGCTGCACTTTAATTTTTTGGGTTTCCTCATTTAGCAGGAGTATTAAAGTCAAGCCTTTTTTTCCTTTGGTTATTGGAGAAGTAAGGTAAGAAGCTGGTAGGGTTGCAAGCATGGTGAAAGGCCCGTTCTGCATCACCTAAGCCCTAAACTCCAAACCCTAAACCCTATAATAGGGGACGTTTGGGCTTTAGTGTTTCCGGTAAACACTGAACCCTATAAACAACCCTCTAGAAAACCAGGAGCGGCTGTGCCGCAGTGGCGCTGTCGGGTCATATCTATGCGGTGGGCGGCTGCGGTCGGGCGTCCCAGATGCGATGTATGTCGCAGAACCTACTATGGGGCAGTTCTCGACATTGTGGTCCCTGTTAAGGCTTTAGGGTTTGGGGTTTTGGTGCGTTTAATTAGCGTGTCTGTAGATTGTGAACACATGTATACGTGCATGTGCAGGTTGGTAGAGCCCACACGCATGAGCAATGCATTGATCGTCTAAGATTGACTAACCGAACTCTGAACTCTGAACCCTAAGCCCGCCAAGGCCTAACTAAACCCTAAACCCTAGACCCGAAACCCTAAACCCTAAGCTCCGAACACCCAACCGCCGCTGAGGCGTAGATGGTGAGGATCTGCGCTCGGTGGAAAGGCGCGGGAGCCTGCAGCAGAGATCAACAAAGCCCTAAATCCTAAACCCTCAACCTGAGTCCGATGACTAGGGCTGAGGGCAGCAGATTGAGGGATTGTGAGCTCCAAGCTCCAAAACACAGGCTCCTAAACCCTAAACCCTAAACCCTACATCTTAAACCCTAAGCCCTAAACCCTAAACCCTAAACCCTAAACCCAGTTTGCCCTTAACCCTAAACCCGAAACCGCTGCAACTTCTGAGTTTCTGGCAGGTTCAACCTCTGGGACTCGGAGTGGGAGGCTGTGCTGAGGGTTTAGGGTTTAGGGTTTAGGGTTTAGGGTTTAGGGTTTAGGGTTTAGGGTTTAGGGTTTATAGGGTTTAGGGTTAGGGTTTAGGGTTTAGGGTTTAGGGCTACTAGGCTTAGGGCTTCGGGCTTCGGGATCAAAAGAGCTGGCTTAGAGTTGGAGTCTAGGGTTTAGGGTTCCCTATAGGCACTATAAGTTCTCTCCCTGTTGGAACAGAAAGTGCTTTCCGGGCCTTCGGGCTTCGGGTTTAGGGTGCAGGGTTTGGAGTAAACCGCAAGCCCTCCCTAAACCTTAAACCTTAAACCCTGAACCCTAAACCCTACAAAGCCGAAACCCTGTTTACCCTCAACCCTGGACTCGCTTAGTTTGGGGCTTAGAAGATTTGTCTCTTCTGTCAACTCGGTGCAGGGAACTCAGCTGAAGGTTCCTACGCGTTCAGAGCGTTTGCCAGTCAGAAGCTCAGAGTGCCGACGAGACACAGGTCTTATAGTCCTTGGCCATGTTGCGCGTGCTTGCGGTGACCGCCTGCCTCGCCAAAGTCGCCATCGCCACGTGCCCTGACGATCCGGAGGTGGATCTTTGCGAGTCAACCGGGGCAGAGACGGGCTCCGGATTCCGTGCCTCGCCTTGGATGGCGCTGGTGCTGCCCCTCGCCACGGCCCGGCCCAAGGTTGCCACTGGCTTGGCGTTGGTGCTGGCGCTGGCCGTCGGGGCGGAGGCCGTCACTTGCGGCGAGTTGAAGGACTTCTACAAGAGTGAGCAGTGCTGTGGCTCCCCGACCACGGTGCTGAGCAACCCCGTGCCGGGCACTCCCGCTTGCCCGTACAACTTCAACAAGCCAGCTTGCAACACGGCCGAGCCTCAGACACCTCGTGATCTCTCAACTGGCGCTTCCGGCAGTATGGTCCCGAAGGCGGCCACCCTTACGGATGCTCAGGCCAACTTCCTGCCGCTTGTGAACGTGCACTTCCACCTGGGGGCTGAGCACAAGAGCGATGCCTACAACAACGGAACCGACGCAGAGGCGTACGATGCGGCCTCCTCGGGGAGGCGCCTGGCCGGCAACCCGCGGCCTGGCTTCATGTGCCCCACGGACACGCTCACGGACGCGCAGATGACGCCGTACACCTTCCAGTACTGCAAGGGTGACGTGCAGGTCGGCAAGTCCTACGAGGTCCACTACGTGCACTCTACAGCCGGCACCGACAACGATGCTTCGGACAACATGAATGCGGACCTCCTTGCTGATGGTTTGGGAGGCACCTCAGCATGCAGCCAATCAGCCGGACCTTCGTATGTGTGTGTGTGTGGAGTCTCCGAGTGTGGACATCTTGCCGCTTAGGGTCGTTTAGGTGAGACGCTCCTGTTCTTGAAAACATCTGAGCGCACGTTCATGAGTGAGTGTTGCAGGTGCCGCAAATGGCCGTGGCCTTTTGAACCCTATGGTCGTGGTGCAGGGCCAGATCTACCAGATCGTGAACGGGGGCCCTACGGTGAACGACCTGCTGCATGGCTGGACAGCGGCTTGGTAGCCCAGTGGTACCCTTTTCCCTTTTTTGGGGTTCAAGGTTCCCTTATAAAGTAGCCAACCCAAAAAAGGGTGCCCTGATTATGATATGGTTACTGGGCTACTAAGGTGGTTGGGCACAACAATTCAGTCATGTACTCTGGGTCACCTGGCTGGCAAGAGGCACGGTTCCTTCCAGGCCGAGTTTCGTTCTAAGGCGGAGTGATTTTCTCAGTGCGGCACTTTCTTTCCCAAGAAGGGTCCTGCACCGATCTGAATTTGAAGCCCTACAAGCCTTACCCTAAACCCTAAACCCTAAACCCTAAACCCTAAACCCTAAACCCTAAACCCTAAACCCTAAACCCTAAACCCTAAACCCTAAACCCTAAACCCTAAACAACCTCGAGCCGAAGCCCTCAACCCAGGTCAACCACCGGCCAGTCCCACGACAACTCGGTGTGCTCTCCTTACGTCATCACTTGGCACGTTGACAAGGATTGCCACCAGGTTTCTCCCGAGTCTTTCGACAACCTCTGCAAGCAGATGAAGGACCTTTACGGCATGTCGGTCGACCTCGAACCCCACGGCTCCCGCATTCTCGTGTCTCCGGCCTACGTGGTGCGCTCCGAGTACGTCGTCCCCTTGGCTTGAATGTGAGGAGAGCGCCAGGACGCAGCATCTGATTTTCCACTTTTAATTCTAGTGATTCTAGGGCTTCTGATGTGTTCCGATGTTTTCCTAAAGGAGTTGATTTTGCCTGATGCGCGCCGAAGGTGCGCATCTCCCATCGACTCCGAATGACTTCGTAGTGCAATCTCGAGATTGAGAGATTGAACTTCAGTTGGTGTAGGTCATGTAGTTCTGAGGATCGTCTTGGTGGGCTCCCCGGAGCACTGTGCAACACACATCGCTGAGACGTGCCTGTATGAAGAGGCTGAAGAGGAAGCGGACTCTGCCGGCGACGTGGCGCCAGTCCAGAAGCAAAGAAAAAGGCGTTCCCTGCAAGGGTCCATGTACCTAATTATTCTATACTTGCGCCATAAAAGTACCTCCAATGCAGGGACTTTAGGGCCCAAGTATATAATCATGAAGTACATGGACTCTTAGGGATTGGCACTCTGAGATGTGCTTTGCTTGGGGAGTTCGGCGAGGATGCTTCCGTGGTGCTGCAGGCGGAAGCACTCCCTAAACCCCTAAGCTCCGAAGCTTAACCCTTGAACCCCGAAACTCTCAACCCGAAACCCTTATGCAAGGTAAAGTCCCTAGACCCTAAACCCTAGACCCTAAACCCTAAACCCTAGACCCTAACAGCCCTAAACCCTAATCCCGAGACCCTAAACCCTGGACCCTAACAGCCCTAGACCCTAAACCCTAAACCCTACACCCTAAACATCCTGCTTTCAGGAGGTGCCAGCGATGTCTACGGGACGCGATGAGCTGGCTGCTGCCTCCTGTGGCAACTCAGCCGGCAGGGTTTAGGGTTTAGGGTTTAGGGTTTAGGGTTTAGGGTTTAGGGTTTAGGGTTTAGGGTTTAGGGTTTAGGGTTTAGGGTTTAGGGTTTAGGGTTTAGGGTTTAGGGTTTAGGGTAGCCAAGGACCGTGGTCCTTCTTGAAGTAGGAGCCCTAATTAATCCCTGTATGAGCCTAAACCTAAACAACCTGGCAAACCCTGAGCCCGGGTTCCCTGACTTTATTTGAAACTGTGCAAAAGCCCCTAACTCTTAACCCCGACATCCCGGTTCCGGATTTTGCTTTTGAAGCTGTGAAGCCTTAGCGTCTTGTGACCTTCGACACCTGAAACCTAGGGGTTAGGGTTTGGGGTTTAGGTTTTGGGGTTGAGTGTTTTGGGTCTAGGGTTGAGCGTTCTCCTAAAGGTTACTACGGAGGGTGACTTGCCACAAACCCTGAGCTCTAAGCCCTTAGCCCTAAGCCCTGAGCCCTCAGTTGCTTGCAGCCTTGGGCAAGATGGGGGTTTACGAAAAGCTGGCCCCTAACACGGAGCCCCCTCAGAAATTGTGGGGTTCTGAAGGGAGGGGGGTTCAAGGGGGGTATGTAACCCAAGGTCCCGCAAGAACCCCCCAAGGTCCCTAAGCTTCCCTAAGCTTCTGTAAGGTTCCCTAGGTACCTACCCCGCATGAACCCTCCTCCCTCAAGAACCCCCAAAAAAAGCCAAACAGGTAGTATAGGGGTCGGAAATATTACTAATAATAGTCCCTTACGGTCCCTTTGCACTTATACTACAATAACCCCCCAAAACCCTATTCTAATTATTCAGGCCCCTAAGCTTGTAGCCCTAAACCCTAAACCCTAAACCCTAAACCCCATTATTAAGGCCCCTATAGTACCCTTACTTACCTAGGACAACCCCCAGGTGGCTGCCTCTATGCCCCTAAACTTGTAGCCCTAAACCCTAAACCCTAAACCCTAAACCCTAAACCCTAAACCCTAAACCCTAAACCCTAAACCCTAAACCGTACACCCTAAACCCTAAACCCTAACCCTAAACCCCAAACCCTAAACCCTAAACCCTAAACCCCAGGTGGCTGCCTCTATGCCATGGGTGGTAGCCACCTCGTCTGGCCGGTGCTCGGCGGGTTTCATGGGGTGGGAGCTACTCAGACCTATACCCCTTCCTTCCCCTAAATACAGGGTCCCCTACATACAGGGTTTAGGATTTAGGGTTTAGGGTTTAGGGTTTAGGGTGTATAGAAGGGAAGCTCGCTGGTGCTAAAAGCACCCGGGCCGCTCGCTTGCGTTAGCATGTAGTCCCACCCCAACCACCCAAACTATTCTCAGTTGGGGTTTAGGGTTCACCCCAGTAACATGGAGGCCCCAAAACCGTCGATTGCAATACTAAAAAACCAACATTTCACTACGGTCTGGGAAATCCTGGATCGCGGGGCTTCATGCAGCCTTAGGGCAGCAAAGCGGTAGGGGGAAGCAGGGGCCTCGGCCGGCCCCTGCTTTCAACCACGAAAACAGTTTGCAAAGCAAGGTCGCAGACAAGGGTTTCGGTAGGGTCTGCAGAAATTTCAACAGATCCCACAACCAGAAAGGAGACATAGCGGAGCTGGGTCCCAGAACGTTCAGGGGGGTCCCAGAAAAGGGGTCCAAAGGTCCCAGGGGGCCAGGCGGCCAGGGGATCATTGCAGGGACGTTTTTGGTAAAATCGTGCAGGTCGCCCTGCAGGGGCCCGGTGCGGGGGGGAGCCTGGGACCCCAGGCCCCGTCGCGGGGGGGTCCCCAAAAAACAGTCCATTGTATTAGGGCTTACGCGCTAGGTCTGAGGCACTGCAGGCCCCGTTTACCGGGAGGCTTTACCCTCCCTCACCGTTCTGTGGAGACGCTCGGTCGGGGACCTCGATCGAAGCCTCGAGCGCCCATGTAAATGGACCGCGGCGCTCTCGGCAGTTTGGGTTTAGGTTTTAGGGTTTAGGGTTTAGGGTTCAGGGTTCAGGGTTCAGGGTTCAGGGTTCAGGGTTTAGGTAGGGTCTAGGGCCTCGTCAGTAGGTACAGAGCAAAGTTATCAGTGCCCTAGATGGCACCCAAGAGGGGTTATCCTACAATAGTCCCCCGACCCTCCAAGTATAGCGTTTGGGGTTCCGGGCTCCGGGTCCAAGACCCCATTCATTAAGGTTTAGGGGTTTAGGGTTTAGGGTTTAGGGTTTAGGGTTTAGGGTTTAGGGTTTAGGGTTTAGGGTTAGGGGTTTTACCCTAAGACCCGAAGACCCGAAGACCGTACACCCCCTCAGACCCTAAGACCCTTAACCCTAAACCCTAAGACCCTAAACCCAAAATCCTAACCCTGCACCTTAAGACCCTACACCCGAAGACCCTAAACCCTGGGACCCTCAACCCTAAACCCTAACCTAAACCCGAAGACCCTAGCCCTAAGACCCTAAACCCTACAGCCCCCAACCCTATGCGATCATGCGCACAGACGGCGGGGTGTTCGGAAAGGAGAAGCACAAACTCACGCGAACCGCATTCCAGGCGTTGAAAGCGCTGCACTTCTGTAGGGTTTAGGGTTTACGGTTTACGGTTTAGGGTTTAGGGTTTAGGGTTTAGGGACAGCGGAGGAGATGGAGATGACGCTCAATCACCCAGGCTGCCCGCCAAGACGTCAGTGGTCCCAGCCGCGTGGCACAGCATGGTCGGGGCCCTGAGCGGCTACTCAATCGCGGCCATATTAAACCCCAAACCCTAAACCCCAAACCCTACACCCCAAACCCTAAACCCCAAACCCTAAACCCTAAACCCGAACCCTAAACCCCAAACCCTAAACCCTAAACCCCAAACCCTAAACCCTTAACCCGAACAGCTGCCTGTGCAGCTGCGAAGAGTTTGCGCTGGCCGGGCATGGCTGGGATACACGAACTACCCTCAGAGTGAATCGGTTTAGGGTTTAGGGTTCAGGAGATAAAGCAAGACATAATGGTTGGACAGGTGCCTGCCGCCACAGTAAGACCCTAAACCCGAAGACCCGAGGACCCTAAGACCCTAAACCCTAGAACCCTCGACTCTAAGCCCTAACCTAAACCCGAAGACCCCAAGACCCCAAACCCTAAATCCTAAACCCTGATTAGAACCCAAAACCCTAAGCCCGAAGACCTTCAACCCTAAACCCTACGAGCCTAAATCCTAAACCCGAAGACCCTAAGGCCCTAAGACCCTAAACCTTAAACCCATGAACGCTAAAACGCTTACCCCCATATACTAAGAGTCCTTAATGGGGCTAGAAATAGTGGTACTATAATCCCTATTGAGGACTGTTAGTATAAGGCCGAAGACCCTAAGACTCTCAGACTCTAAATCCGAAACCCTAAGCCCTAAGCCCTAAACCCTAGCCCTAAACCCTAAACCCTAAACCCTAAACCCTAAACCCTAAACCCTAAACCCTAAACCCCAAACCCCAAACCCTAAACCCTAAACCCGGTGGGGCGCCTTCAGGGTTTGTAGAGGTGCGCCATGTGTTGGACTCATCAGAGTGCTTCGACCCCCGGACGCCCGCGGTGGGCTGGCAGGCTCACCTACTTTGGAGTGTTTCGGGTTTAGGGTTTAGGGTTTACGGTTTAGCGTTTAGGGTTTAGGGCGACCTGACCCCGGACCTTGAGGAGTTTGGTGTGTTAAGGGTTTTAGGGTTTTTTGGGGGGGTTTGCAGGGCCTTTAGGATTTATAGAGTTTAGAGGGTGCAGAGGTTTTAGGCGTTAGGGTTCAGATTTTGGGGTACAGGAATTGAGGCTTTTGGGTTTAGAGGTTTTAAGGTTCAGAAAGCTCGTAAAATTTTCAGGTTTCTGGGGTTTATGGCGTTGAAGGGTTTATAGGGTGTAATACTGTAAGTTTTAGGTTTTAGTGGGGGTTTATACTGCCGCAGCACAAGAGTTCGCAACCCATAAGGTTGCTTAGAAGAAGAGAGCGCCGCAGCGCCACACAGGTGAGTTTTCTGGCCTTCGCTCCTGCATCTCCGCAAAAGAGTCTCCGAGATGAGGGGTCATCTTTTTCCGGGACGACAGTGTCTACAGAGTGGACCCGAGTGCTATTTTCCGTGGCCGGTGTTGAGAGGATGTGTGAATTGTAACCGTTTAAATAGCAAACAAGGGGATTGCCAAATAGACCCCAAACGTCCATGCCGCAACGTCCCGGTGATAGTTCGAGGGTTAAATCGGGTCCGGGTTATAGGGTTTTTTTTAAGGGTTTAGGGCGTTACGGGTTTAGCGGGCTTCTACAATTTAGAGGGTTTATGGGGGTGTATATTGTTTGTAGGGTCAAGACGGTGGTTTCAAGGGTTGAGAGGGTCTACTAGCTTTAAGGTTTTTTGGCCGGCTCGCGATGGAGGGGGGGGGGGGCTGTGTGGCATCCTCAGTGCTGTGGATCGATCCCATCCCAACCCGACGGACTTCCTTAAAGCCCGAACCGCACAGTCCCTGCACCCCTAAACTCTAAACCCTAAACCCTAGTCCCGCTACAACCCTGCCCCCACATCCCTTTCTCAACCCTATAAACCCCAAAACCGTACATCAAATCCCTAATAAAACCTTATGATTGAACCAGAGTATAGAACTCACTGAAAAGCCGTGCCGCAAGGGCCCAATACACCCTAAATCAGGAATATCATAATAAGGGTCCCTAGATGGTCTAAGGTGGATTCCTTAATTCAGGGGTGTTGGGCTGCCTAGACCCTAAACCCTAAACCCAAGACCCTAAATCCTAGACCCTAACCCTAAACCCTAAACCCTAAACCCTAAACCCTAAACCCTAAACCCTAAACCCTAAACCCTAAACCCTAAACCCTAAACCCTAAACCTAAACCCTAGACCCTAGACCCTAGACCCTAAACCCTAAACCCTAAACCCTAAACCCTCCCTCGGTGCAGGCCCTTCCGCGGCTCAGCCGCGAGCGCTGCGCCGCTGCGGCGGTGGCCGTGCGGAGGCGGCTGCTGGTCCTGGGTGGCTGTGACGAGGCGCAGGGGGTTTAGGGTTTAGGGTCTAGGGCTAGGGTTTAGGGTTTAGGGGTTTTGGGGTTTGGGGTTTGGGGTTTAGGGTTTAGGCTTCAGGGCTCTTGGCGGGTTTTTGAATGGGTTGTTTTTAAGGGCTTTTACAGTTTTTTTTTAGGATGACACAATAGGGCTTTCATGTGTTTTAAGCAAGTTTTTGACAGGTTTTATAGGGTCTTGGGGTTTTAACGGTGTTAACTTTAATTCGGGACCCAAGTAGTCGATATACATCCAGGAGCTTGAACTCAAACCCTAAACCCTAAGCAGCAAATGTCACTTCGGAGGTGTTTTTGTACTAGGGGGGAGATCCTACTTAATTTAGCCTCCCAAAATCCCCAAACCCTGTATGAACCGGAAAATCCCTGAAACCCTCAAATTTAGGGCAAGGCCTGAAACCCCGAAACCACTAAACCTAGTGCGGTTTAGGGTTCAGGGTCTCCAACCTCTACACCATAAACTTGAAGGTAGAAGGAGGGACCCTTAGAAGGGACCCTGAATCTTATTCTCTATTTAGCCCATCTAGAACCCCTACATATACCTTATAAGGGTCCCTATGTGCCTGAATGGCCCTTTAAGAGCCTCTCAGTTCCCTTATACGGGTCCCTCCTCTAGTCCTTTCAAAAGCCACTAAACCCACGGGGACTTTTTAAGGCATTAGGGTCTTCATGTTTCGAACCTTTCAGTCGTCGTGTTCACAGCCCGAAGACATTTCCTGGTGATAATCACATCGGGCCACTCTCCTTTGGTAGCCCAGTGGTACCCTTCACTTTTTTTGTTTTCCTCCTCTGGCTTCCCTTATAAAGTTTAACCAAAAAAACAGGTGCCCTTATTGAAAGATGGTTACCTGGTCTACCAAATTCCTTTGTTGAGGGTTGAGGGTGTAGGGTTTATACTTGGAGGTTCAAGGGCAGTTCGAAGGAGGGTTGTAAGTATGTATGGTAACTGGGCTTCATAACCCTATTTCGGGCACTTTTAACTCCACTTAAAACGACCCATGGACCTCCCCTAGGACACCCTAAACCCTGAACGCTAAACGCTACTTTGGCTACCCATGAACCTCCAAGTATTATTCTGGTCGACGACGGCGCTTTCGTCGCTAGAGTTGAAGGCTTCACATCTCAGCACTGCATGTAGGTTTAGGGTTTAGGGTTATGGTTTAGGGTTTTGGGTTTAGGGTTTAGGGTTTATCCCCCTAAACACTAAACCCTAAACCCTAATCCCTAACCCTAAACCCTAAACCCTAAACCCTAAACCCTAAACCCTAAACCCTAAACCCTAGACCCTAGACCCTAGACCCTAGACCCTAGACCCTAGACCCTAGACCCTAAACCCTAAATCCTAAACCCTAAACCCTAAACCCTAAACCCTAAACCCTAAACCCTAAACCTGCACCCAGGACGGCGTGGCCCTCTGCTCTGCGGAGTCCTTCGACCCCACTGTAGGGCGCTGGGCCGGGGGTCCTGGCTTGGGTTTCAGGGTTTAGGGTTTAGGGTTTCAGGGTTTAGGGTTTAGGGTTTAGGGTTTAGGGGTGGTTAACGGTTTAGGGTACAGGGCTTGGGTTCAGGTTTTGGGTCTTTGCAAGGTTCAATTCGGGGTCCTGGGTTCTGGCTTTCGGGTTGCTGATTTCATCATTGGACTTTGATTCGGGTTTGGGGTTAGCGTCTCGGGGTTGGGGCTTAGGGTCTAGGGCTTAGGGCCCTTCAGTCCTGTACCCTGATCCCAAACACGCTTGAGGGTCGCAGAACTTTGCTCAATATATCATTCAATGGTTGGCTCAGCTTTGTAAAGCCTGCAGTGTGGACTTCTTGCATGGATAAGGGTGTAGGTGTATAGGGTTTTGGGTTTTATGGTTTCAGGGTTTAGTGCGTGTAGAGTGTCGGAGTGTGACCCTAAACCCTAAACCCTAAACCCTAAACCCCATACCCTAAACCCTACAGCCTTAACCCCTACTGAGTCTTCGAGGTTTGAGAGCGTTGCCAGCGAGTCCGTCCGAGGTGCCCCTGCCACCGATGAGACGACCGCGGTGTAACTTCGCCTCTCGTCCCAAGCGCTGGCTTCGGGGGTTTAGGATTTTAGGGTTTAGGGTTTAGGATTATGGGGTTTAAACCCCCCACCCCAAACCCTAAGCCCCAGACCCAGACTCCGACTCAAAACCCTCAACCCCAAACCCTAAGCCCCAAACTCCAACCTCCGACCCCAAACTCTCAACCCCCAAACCCTCAACCCCAAACTAGCCCTAAACCTGACCCCCAAACCCTAAACCCTCTCACCCTAAACCCTCAACCCCAAAGCCCTCATCCCCAAGATCTAACCCTAAACCTTGAACCCTAAACCCTAATTCCCAGACTCTAAACCCTGAACCCTGAACCCTGAACCCTAAACCCTAAACCCTAAATTCTAATCCTAAACTCCAAGCCTAAGTCCTAAACCCTAGACCCTAAACCCCAAACTCTCATCCTAGCCCCTATAAGTCCTAAACCCTAGCTCTCGAGGCCGCCGCGGCTGCTGGTGGACGCGTGCTGGTGGCTGGAGGCTACGATGCGCGGACGCCGAGTTGGCGGGAGGGATAGGGTTTATGGGGTTTGTAGGGTCTGTGCGGTTCGTGTGTGGCTTTTGGGGTTTATAGGTTGCTACCGGGCTACCGTGTTTATGGGGTTTTTAGGTCTTTATTTTTTATTAGGACTTGTAGGGTTTACAGGGCCGAAAGCTTTTGTCGAGTTTTTAGGGTTGATAGGACCCAAAGCGTTTATGGGGCTTGCGGGGGCTATAGGTATACAGGTGTTTATGCCATTGAGAACTAAGGGTTTATGGGTTTCACTGGGTTTAGAGGCTCTGTAGGGTTTATCGAGGAGATATTCCTTGGTTGAGGGGGTTTGAGGCTCCCTGGGGGTTTCACAACATGAACGACTAAACCCTGAACCCCCAAACCCGAAAGTTTAGGGTCTGGGGTTTGGGGTTTAGGGTTCAGGGTTTAGGGCCCAGGGCGAAACCCTACATCCCCAAAACCCTGAATCCCAAGGTTTCGGGTGGAGGGTTTAGGGTTGAGGGTTGAGAGCTTCGAGCCCAAAGACCCGAAAACATGCGGAGTCGATGGAGCCCAGAGATCTTAGGGTTTAAGCTTCAGGGTTTAGGGTTTAGGGATTTTCTTCGTTCTGGGCGTACGGATTTAGGGGTTCAGGGTTCTGGCATCCTGGCTGTAAGGTTTTGTTGGTACGCGGTTTGGGTTCAAGGGTGTTGTGTTTTTGGGTTGCTGTGGGTTGTTTCGATTTTGGGGGAGGGGGGCGCGAGGGGGGGGGAGATTTGAGTTTCAGGGTTCAGGGGCTTGTTAAAGTTTTTTCGCATTCCCTTAACCCCAAACCCGAAACCCTAAACCCTAAACCCTCATTATAGCACTCTTAAACCCTAAACCCTAAGGGCACCAGTTGGGGTTCCAAATACCCTCCAAGGACAACACGCGGGATGTAGACACCGTGGAGCATTTGGACCCATGGCAGAGCGTGGGGTGCGCCCTCCCTCTCGGGAACCCTCTGCACTTCAAGGTTTAGGGGTTTAGGGGTTTAGGGGTTTAGGGGTTTAGGGGTTTAGGGGCTTAGGGGTTTAGGGGTTTAGGGGTTTAGGGGTTTAGGGGCTTAGGGGTTTAGGGGTTTAGGGGTTTAGGGGTTTAGGGGTTTAGGGGCTTAGGGGTTTAGGATTTAGGGTGTAGGGTTTGGGGTTTGGGGTTTCGGGTTTGGGGCTACTACTTAGAGGTTCCGGTAGCCAGAATGGGGAAGTATGGCCACTATGCTTGCAACCCGATGTAGGGCACCTGCAACCTGACATTTATATTTCAACTACCACTGAACCTCAAAGCAGGTCACTGAAACAGAAGCACCCTGCCTTTTTACCAGCCGTAGGCCTTACACCCAAAACCGAGACTCCAGAACCCACAGCCCCAACCCTAGTTGAAGCCCTAAAGCCCCGAAAACAAGAAAGCCTCAAAGCCCCAGAACCCCGAGATTCTACTTGTAGGTTCATGGGTAGTTATAAGTAGGGTAACCCTACTTATGCTAGTAGCCCTAAATCCGGGTACTTTTTTTTACCCTGCATAGATTTACCCATGAACCTCCAAGTAGCCCTAAACCCTAAACCCTAAACCCCAAACCCTAAACCCTAGATCAAGTAGCACACTAGACCCTGACAGCCCCCGCGTCATGGCCTGCGTCGGGTGCATCACGTGTTTCGGACGAACACTAAACCCTGGCCCTAAACCCTAGACCCTAAACCCTAAAGCCTAAGCCCCCGACCTCAGCTTTGCTTAGGGTCGCTAAGGGTGGTTACCTGGTCCCATAATAGTCGTTTAGGGTTCAGGGTTTAGGGTTTAGGGTTACATGGTCCCCTGCCTGCTTGCAAGGGTTCTGCACTTTGGGCCCATAGCATGGGACTATGCTACTACCCTACCTGGCCCTGCTTCAGGGGTTCAGGGTTTAGGGTTTAGGGTTTAGGGTTCAGGGTTCAGGGTTCAGGGTTTAGGGTTTTAAAATAGTTTATTGCCATTCGTGGAAGGCGTCAACACGTTCGTACGAAAACCTGGTCTTCAGACCCAAGTCGCCCTAAATCCCAAACCCTAAACCACGAGGCCATCTGACGTTACATAAATCGCGCATCAAGGAAGGGTTTAGGGTTTATGGTTTAGGGTTACACGGCCCCTTACCTTCTTTGAAGGATTCTGAAATATAAACCATTATTTTTTAGGCACATGTAAGTGGTATATAAGAGTTCCCCCATTAAGAGCGCATAGCAAGAGACCGGAAACTACCCTAAGTTGAAGGTTAGCTAAGCTGTCTGTCTTCAATTACACGTGAGTTGAACCAAGTCTTGACCCCCTTTCGGGGATAGTTACTCGACACTATAGGGAGTCCTGAACCCGAAACCCGAAATCCTAAATCCGAAACCCTCAACAGTTCAAGGAGACAAGCATGGGATTGGTCCCTATCAACCCTAAACCCCAAACCCCAAACCCCAAACCCTAAACCCCAAACCCTAAACCCTAAACCCTAAACCCTAAACCCCTGGACTCCCTTTGATTTGTTTGTTCCACCGCCTGCCGACGCAGTTGGGAATCCGTGGCATGCCTTCCGGTTCCTCGCTGGGGCGGTGGGCTCGGAGACGGTTCGGGCTGCAGAACTTAAGGTTTATCTAGGGTTTAGGGTAAGGGGTTTGGGGTTTGGGGTTTGGAGTTTAGGGTTTAGGGTTTAGGGTTTAGGGTTTAGGGTTCCGGGTTTAGGGTTTAGGGTTCAGGGTTTGGGTTTAGGATAGGTATGTGGTAACCCAAAGCCCTACTTGGAGGTTCAGGGTACTTCTGACCCAATTGTAAGCCTCTTAAGCTCCCCAATATGGTTCAAATTGGGTTATCCTAAACCCTAAACTCTAAACCCTATTTGGGATTATTAATACCATGCGCCATACATAGGCTCTGGTTTAGCACACGAACTTTGGATGCTGGAGTCTTCCGGGTTGTGAGGGTTTTTTTGCAGGGTTTTTCAAGGGTTTCGAGGGGTTTTGCGGTTTTTGCAACGGTTTCGAGGGTTTTGAGGGCTTAGGGCTTCGTGTCTTGCAAGAATTGGGATCGCTGTCCTCGGGCGGCGACCTTCTCAGCCCCAACGGAGCCAGGGTTCGGGTCTTCAGGGTTTAGGGTTTAGGGTTTAGGGTCTAGGGTTTAGGGTTTAGGGTTTAGGGGTTTAGGGGTTTAGGGGTTTAGGGGTTTAGGGGTTTAGGGGTTTAGGGGTTTAGGGGTTTAGGGGTTTAGGGTTTAGGGTTAGGAATTGGGGCCTTAGGGCCTGAAACAGGTCGACACAGAGAGAACATAGGCACAGGGCCCTCAACGACTTAATCCCTGCAGCCCAAACCCCAATCCCCTGACCCCCTCTACCCTAACCCCCGCATTGGCCCCGCATGCCCTAAACCGCAAAACCGATTTGGGGTCTTGGGTTTATAGGGTTGAGGGTGGCGGTTTCCGAAATTAGGGCCACCTTCTTGGGGTCCATTCTCATGAGGGAATACCACTCTTTGGGGGGGCCTTTCTTAGGGGTCCCTACGTTCCCTAAGCCCTCAACCCTAAACCCTCAACCCTAAACCCTAAACCCATATGGCTCTAGGCCGCTCCTGCTTGCCGAGGTGTCCGTGCTGCGAGTAGCGCTGGAGCCATCTTCGTCGTGGGCGGGCGGGGCGCTCCGGGAATCAACCCTAAACCCTAAACCCTAAACCCTAAACCCTAAACCCTAAACCCTAAGATTTTGGGTATCGGGCTCAGAGATTGAGGATGATAGCTGTAGGCCCTTGCGATATTTCGATACTTTCCCATATTGGCCGCAAGAGGAGCCTAAACCATATAAGCCCTAGGAAGGGGGGGTTTAGGGTTCAGGATTTAGGGTTTGGGGTTTAGGGTTTAAAAAAGCCTAAACCCTACAGGGTTTAGGGTTGAAGGTTTAGGGTTTATGGTTTAGGGGTTGTAGGTTTAGGGTTAGGGTTTTGGGGGCTTCGGGCCGAGGAGGCTTCTTCCAGCCTTGCGGAGTTCCGAA
The DNA here is from genome assembly GCA_905221605.1 of Symbiodinium natans. Classification (NCBI taxonomy): domain Eukaryota; class Dinophyceae; order Suessiales; family Symbiodiniaceae; genus Symbiodinium; species Symbiodinium natans. Next base: position 114,746 of record CAJNDS010002708.1, on the reverse strand, counting down.
TCCTGGTACTAGGAGCATTATTGGCGAGTGTACCCAGAGGCTCCACTTAGGGTTTAGGGTTCAGGGTTTAAGTTTTAGGGTTTAGGGTTAAGGGTTTAGGGTTCAGGGTTTAGGGCAACATTCCTTAAGTTGCAAGAAGCATCCTACTACGCTTTGTGGCTTACTCCCGAATGAAAGGATATTGCAGTCTCTGGGCACACAGGGTGTGGGGATTGCTCCTGATAAAACCAGCCTACCTCAGGTGAACCCAGGTGATGATGTCGTGGGTTTCCCAAAAGCCCACCTTTGATGAATAGAATTGGTTTTGGAAGAAGACCCCACAGCAGCTACATGATGGCTGCACGCTCACCTGGATGCATGTCAGGTGTGAGTGCTTGAGAGCCTCCAATTTCTGAATAGACCTCGGTTTTTCGTGAGCCCCCCCTGCCACCCCCCCCCCCCCCCCCCCACCACATGGTGAGGCGGGTTCCGTGCATAAGGAGTTGAGGGGTACTAGGAAGCCCGTTTGACTTCGTAAGTCTACTTGGTATGCCCGAGAAAACCAATAATAATCTCCATAGCCTAACTTATTAACCCTAGTTACTAAGCCGAAAGCGCTTCCCAGTACTGGGCTTCCTGGGAAGAAAGAGGTTGGCGCGGATATTAGACGATGACGAGGTCTTGACATCTGAATGAACCTTTCGTCAACAATCCTGGATGGGTCGGGGCCGCGAACTGCCACATTTGCCACGTTGCGAAGCACTTCTTTTCGAATCCTAAACCCTAAGCCCTAAACCCTAAACCCTAAACAGCAATCGGTTGCGCGCGTTGGCTGTGAACCGTCAGGGCCTACACCCATCATTTTCTTCGAACACATTTCGCAAGCACAAGTGGCACATGCATCTTGCATGCAGGTACCATGCCCCGTGTCTCAAACTCTAAGCCTTCCACCCGTGGATCACAGCAGACGCTGGAGCCTCACGCGATGGCTCTCCACCCCACAATGTTTGCATCTGGCACCCCCTAAACTTGATAATGTGAGCCAGAACCCTTATCCCTAAAGAACTTACCACCGACCAAATTGATGCGTACCTGAGACCGAAGCCTTATGATGAAGTTAGCAAAGTGAATACGCGAGCGAGAGAAAGGCAGAGCAAGGAGCGGGGCGTCAGTCCTGTTTCGGACAGAGGCACGAGGATATGAAGTAGGGTTTATATTTCTTGTATCCCCAAAAGGCCACCAAGTATATACACTCACCAACATTAAAAAGGAACCTTATATACACTCACCAACAACAGTAATATATACCCTGCTTCATATCACTCTGCAATTCGTAAGCCGCGAAAATGACCTCTAGCACGCTTCTGGGCACATTGCACGTGGACGAACTTACGTGCTGGTCCGGCTGCAGCAAGGGTAGCTCAGTTGCAGACAAGACACGTCCGCTTGCATTCCTTGTTCTCAGCTTCCTGCTGTGGCCACGTACCAGGTTTAGGGTTTAGGGTTTAGGGTTAGGGTGCGTCCCTTGTGGCGCTTTGTGCCGGAGTGCAGTTGTGCCTGTTGTCACCTGGTTGGAGTGCGCAGGAAGGTCAATGAGCATGAAGTTGGAGATACCCAATGTGAGCCCGGCCTGTTTCCATTGCTCCATGGGTGGTTGTCGTAATTGTGGTCCTTTTTGGGATCCCCATTATAATACGGCATCTAATGTTTAGGGTACGTAGCCCCAAAAGGATCATCATTTTGACAGCCACCCCCATAGAAGGAAGGGGGGCAGGCTTCCCACTCGCATGCTTCCTCTCATCCAGCTTTGCACATCATTGAACTTCACATGTTTTGGGCACATTTGCCTATCAAAAGCAGTCAGGCTGAGCCATTTGTATTGCCTGGGTGTTAGCGAAGTGAGTTGTTTTACTTTTTGCTGATTTTGGGTTCCATGCTCCCTGTACCCAAAGAGCCCCGAATTCAGGAACATGCCTCTGCAACGCATGCGGATCCTTAGTATGATTCAACGTACACTCCGTAAGGGGTACTGAGCACTTTAGGTAGAGGGCATAGTGCCCACACCCTTAGACCCCTACCCTCGAAGCCAGGTGCATGGTTTAGGGTTGAGAGCCTTGAGCCCCTCAACGCCTAAACCGCTAAACCCGCCGAAGCCCCTAAACCCCTATGATATAACATAAACTCCCTAAACCCTAAACCCCTAAAGCCCTAAAGCCCCAAAGCCCTAAAGCCCTAAAGCCCTACAGCCCTACAGCCCTAGACCCCTGCCCTCGAAGGCTTTAGGCAAGATGCCAGGTCTGGATCATGCATCCGGTACATGGGTCCGCGCCCTGAGCGTTTAGCAGCCGATGTGAAGGGTTTCGGGGGTTTATATAGGGTTTAGGGGGTTTAGGGTTTAGGGTTTCGGGTTTAGGGTTTAGGGTTTAGGGTTTAGGGTTTAGGGTGTGCCAAGCCAGACGCGGGGCTGATTGCTGCCCGCCCTACCCTCCCCATTTTCGTTGTGTAATCATTTTTTCTTTGTCTTTTTCTTGCCATCTTCTCTATCATACAAATACACGGAATTGCAATCACAAGCAAGACGACCCACACGCCAAAGTTCGGATTGGCTCTACGTCGCGCCCAAGTTAAGTTGTAGCCGAAGAATGTAATTGAACTTGCTCTCAGATGGTTATCAGCAATTGTTATACTATGATAACCCCCAAAAACCTTATTCTAATTATTCAAGCACCTATATTATTAAACACTTGGACGCTACCAAAAGATCCATCCCCTGAAGTCCCAGGCGCCCTAAACCCTAAACCCTCAACCCTAAACCCTCAACCCTCAACCCTCAACCCTCAACCCTAAACCCTGAACCCTGAACCCTGAACCCTAAACCCTAAACCCTAAACCAGACCTGAACCCCTAAACCCCTACACGGAGGTTCACATGGGAGGTATACTTAGGTTTTTAATCATGGTAACTGTACCTATGACCCCATTTAGGGCACTTCGAACCCCCCAAAAAACCTACCCATGAACCTCCAAGTATGCGCCCTAAATCCCGAAATCCCGAAGCCCTAAACCCTAAACCCTAAACCCTAAACCCTAAACCCTAAACCCTAAACCCTAAACCCTAAACCCTAAACCCTAAACCCTGGCAAGAAAGCGTCAGCAGCTGAAGGTGACGTATGCACAACTCCTCGAGCCCCGGCGCTCCTTCGGCTTGGCGGCCGTGAGCGGGTTTGGCTGATGGCCTAGAAGTAGAGTAGGTACCCTTTGAGGGTTTAGGGTTTAGGGTTTAGGGTTTAGGGTTTTGGGGTAGTACTTATAACTGTACTTATAACCCCACTTACAATACCCCTAAAGGGCCTTATAGGGGTTATCCCAATTGTAAGTAGGGTTATAAGTACAGTTATACGTGGTTATTAAGTCCCATGAACCTTCAAGTAGAGTAGGTAGCCTTTGACCTTTTTGGGGTCGTACAATCCCCTTATAATCGCAAAGGTGGACCTTTAGTTTCCCCAGGTTACTGGACAACTAAGATGGGCTCTAGGGGGGTTTAGGGTTTTAGGGTTTTAGGGTTTTAGGGTTTTAGGGTTTGAGGGTTTGAGGGTTTTAGGCTTTTAGGGTTTCAGGGTTTTAGGATTTTAGGGTTTTCCGGTTTTGGGCTTTTATGGCTTTAGGGTTTTAGGATTTTAGGGTTTTAGGATTTTAGGGTTTTAGGGTTCTAGGGTTTTAGGGTTTTAGGGTTTGAGGGTTTGAGGGTTTGAGGGTTTTATGGTTTTAGGGTGATGGGTTTTAAGGCTTTAGTGTTTCTAGGGTTTTAAGGTTTTAGGGTCTTAGGGTCTTAGGGTCTTAGGGTTTAGAGGTTTACGGTTTTAGGCTGTTAGGGTTTTAGGGTTTTAGGGCTTTTGGGTTTTAGGTTTTTGGGTTTTTGGATTTTACGGCTTTAGGGGTTTCAGGGGTTTAGGGGTTTGTCAGGTTAAGGAGATAAAATGGACTTTTTCAGGGTTTTAGGGTTTTGGGTTTAGGGTTTGTAGGAGGGCTTGGGGTGGTCGAGGGCTTAGTGTAATCTAGGGCTTGGGGTGGTGGCCTGCGAAGTGAAGTGCTTTTTCAAGGGGTTTAGGGTTTAGCGTTGAGGGTTTAGGGTTTGCAGGGTTCAAGGCTTGTAGGGTGTGGGGTTTTAGGGTTGTAAGCCACACAAGCTCTAACTACCAAACCCTTCACCCCAGACTTGAAACGCCAAACCTTACAAGAAACCCTAAGTACACGCTTACAAGCCCTCTTTCAGTACAGGCCTAAACCCTAAACCCTAAACCCTAAACCCTAATATAGCCCGAGCAGCGTGGCGGCTCGTTGACAGCCGTGCTACCCAGAGAGCCCAAAACCCCGCACCTGAGCAATATTCCTTAAACCATATAGGGCTCCTGTGTATGATGTAAGGGATATTCCTTAAACCATCTAGGGATCCTTAGTTCTGGTTTACAAGGAATATTCCTTAAACCATATAGGGATCCTTAGTATGATGTAAGGGAAATTCCTTAAACCATATAGGGATCCTTAGTATGATTTAAGGAATACTCCTTAATTAAGGGGTATTGGGCTCTTTGGGTTAGAAGATCTCAAAGAAAGATCCGCAGCCCCGGGATTTCTCTGGCACGCCGTCCTGCCTGGATTCTGCTGGCTGCCCCTCTCTAGGGTTTAGGGGTTTAGGGTTTAATTAGGGTTTAATGAGGGTTTATAGGGTTTAGAGGGTTTAGAGGGTTTGTAGGGTTCATAGGGTCTATAGGTTTAGAGGTTTTATGGGGTTTGCAGGGTCTAGGGTTTGGGGTTTGGCGTTTCGGGCTTGGGGTTGAGAAACCTTAAACCCTAAAACCATAGACCTGTTGGAGGTTTAGGGTTTAGGGTTAAGGGTACCCCAGCACCTGTGAAGCAGGCCATACGCGCTGAAGCCATAAAACCCCAAAATCCATACTCTATAGGCCCTTACACTCCAAAATGCTGAAGCCCCAAAGTCCTGGAGCCATAGGGGTTTAGGGTTTAGGGCACCCCGTGAAACCCAAAAGCCCTTTTGAAACCCTGGGGTTCTAGATCCCGAGCACCCTGAACGCCCCAAAATGCCCTGGAAGTTGGTAAGGCATGAGAACCCTCAATGCCGAATAAGCAAAATTGCCCAAGAAACAGAAAGACAATCCTAAACCCGAAACCCTGAACCCTGAAGCCCTGAACCCAGAAGCCTGAAGCCTGAACCCTATGCAACCCCCAGGCCATCTTTGAGCTTGCGCCTCCCGGGGATTGAAAGGAAGGGGTTTAGGGGTTTAGGGAATCCTCGGAGGATGCTACGCCCTTAACCCTGTGCTAAACCCTATAAACCCTTAACCCTGAGCCCTAAATTAAGGTGGTTGAGCTCGTTTTTGTCTCGGGAGTGTGGGTATAGGTTCGAAGCTCGTTGCAAGGCTCTTCTTAAGAGAGTAGCTTTGAGAACTCAGGATGTTTATGGGGTGTAAGGTGTTTAGGCCGCAAAGGTTTGAGGGTTTAGGGCTTAGGGTTTAGGGTTTAAGGGGCTTGGGTTTGAAGGCAGGCAGTCCCTGGCAATGACCGAAGCCATCTCGCTCAACGCACCTGTCTTCAGCCCCCTCAGCAGACACCGGGCCTGCGATAGCTGTAGGCGGCCGCGATGCTTGGTAGCCCAGTGGTACCCTTTACTTTTCTTTTTTGCTCTGGGTTTAGGGTTTAGGGTTTAGGGTTTAGGGTTTAGGGTTTAGGGTTTAGGGTTTAGGGTTTAGGGTTTAGGGTTTAGGGTTTAGGGTTTAGGGTTTAGGGTTCCCTTGTAAAGTAACCAACCAAAAAAAGGGTGCCCTTTTCAAAATATGGTTACCTGGGCTACTAAGGATGTCTGCCAATGAGGTGCCGGTCATTGACCTCTCAGCCTTTCTGAAGATATTGGAGGCAATGCCCGCCGACAGGCCAGGGTGTGTAAACAAAACCCTAAAACCCCAAAACCCAAGAACCCCAAGCCCTAAACCCTGAACTCTAAACCCCCAAACTCTAAACTCTAAACCCTAAACCCTAAACCCTAAACCCTGCTAAGCCCTAGAGCCCAAACAAGTCCGAAAACCCTTTCAAGTGCTTGCCGTGAAGGCCCCGAACCTGGTCTTGGTCCCCGAACCAGCCCGAAGCCCTCCAAATCCTCCTTGCCCTCCGTTTGGTTTAGGGTTTGGGGATTGGGGTTTGGGGTTTAGGGTTTAGGGCTTATAGGGTTTAGGGTTTAGGGTTTAGGGTTTAGGGTTTAGGGCCCCGTAAGTCTTACATGAGCCCCCGAAGCCCCCTGGACATCCTAGAAGCCCGACGAATCTCCTCAGCCCTCTACAGACCCCCATAAGCTCTGTAAGCCCTGTACACCCTCCCAAAACCTTGAGGCCGTAAACCCTAAACCCTAAACCTCCTTTAGAACCTCTAAGCGGTACAAGCCCTGTTAACCCTTTAATCCCCATTCATACTTGTACCTATAAACCCTCACATAAGCCCTAAGCCCTAAAGCCTTGAACAAAAGACAAACCACAACACCCTAATACCCAACCCCGAAACCGTCTTAAGCCCGAAGACCTAAGGCCTGCAACAAAAGAAACTACAAAGGCTCAAAACCCTCATCCCTAAACCCTCTTGTAAAAGCCCTGAAAAAAGAGCACCGCTTCCAGCTCGAGGCGTGCAGCGGCGAAAGCAGATGAACTTCCAGAGGAGACGTTGCGTTGGGCTTTGGTTTGAGGGTTTCGGGTTTGGGGTGTTCGGGTTTAGGGTTTAGGGTTCTGGGGTTCTAGGGTTTAGGACTAGGAGTTACAAACCTAAACCCTCAACCCTTAACCCAACCTTATACCCTCAACCCTACAACCCTCTAAAGGGCTCTGGGGTTGATAGGTGCGCACTCAACCCTAAACCTCAGGAGGTTTCGGGATTTTTTCGGGTTTCTGAGAGTTGTTCAGGGTTCGTTCAGGATTTGCAGTAGGGAGTATTGGGTTTTTGTTTAAGGTTTTTTTCAGGTTTTGCTTCAGTTTTTCCAGGGCCCAAAGCCTCAGCAGTCGCAGGGTTTAAGGTTTAGGGGATAGGGTTTAGGGCCTCGGTGGGGCCTTATGGCTCATGAGGGAAGTAGCGAGTCCAAAACCCGTTAGCTCTTGACGTCCTAGAAGTGGGATGTTCCCTTTTATACTAACAGTCCTGGCAAGGATTAGAATCGGGGGTACTAGAATCCCTATCATGAAGGACTGCTAGGATAAGGGGGAACATCCCAGCCCTAGTAAACACGAGGCCTCGAGGCCAAGACCTGGAACCCCAAGCCACAAACCCTCAAACCCCAAGCCCAAACCCCTAAACCCCAAACCCTAAACCCTAAATCCCAAACCCTAAACCCCAAACTGTAAACCCCAAACCCCAAACCAGGTTTGAGGTTTGATGCAAAGGGGCCACGTCAGGAACCAAGGGACTCCATCGTTAGGCAAGATGAGCTGCCCTGTAAGGATTGGTTTAGGGCTCGGGCTTAGGGTTTAGGGTTTAGCGTATAGGGTTTAGGGTTTAGGGGTAGGGTTTAGGGTTTACGGTTTAGGGTTTATGGTTTAGGGTTTGGTGTTTAGGGCTTAGGGTTTAGGGTTTATAAAGGTAGATATTTCTTGATTAGGGGTTCCAGGTTCAGCGTAGGGAGCCACTTCCACCAAAGGAGGCGCGGACCGTCGTCCGCGAATGGAAGCAGGCCAGGTTTCTAAGTACCCTAAACCCTGAACCCTGAACCCTAAACAGGTCCTAAACCCTAAACCCTAAACCCTAAACCCTAAACCCTAAACCCTAAACCCTAAACCCTAAACCCAGACGTCAGAGTTCACTAAGGCGCCCGAGAACCCATGTTCCTTTTTTCAGCTTCCCATCCCTGGAAGGTTTAGGGTTTAGGGTTTAGGGTTTAGGGTTTTGGGGTCCCATCCGTGGAACACCTAGCGAAGCAAAAGGTTGTATCCTTTTCTCTTCGAGGTTGCTGGGGAAACTTGTACCGGGCCCGCAACTCCTATCCCTAAACCCTGAAACCCTGAAACTTGAGACCCTTACACCCTAAACCCCTAAACCCTTAAACCTTAAACCGTAAGACCTTAAACCCTTAAGAAATCCTTACACCCTAAAACCCTAAAACCCTTAAACCTTAAGTCCTTAAACCCTTAGACCCTCAACCCCAACACCTACATCACCTGACGGTTCCTTGACCCCCTTAAGCCCCGAGCCTCTGTTTCCAAATTCGGGTTGGGCTTAGGGCTTAGGGCTTGTATGCAATGACCCTAAACCCTAAGCCCAAAACCCTTAACCTGCACGTTTTTTTGGGGGGTTTTGGGCTTTTCGGGGTTTAGGGTTTAGGGTTTAGGGATTAGGGTTCAGGGTTCAGGGTGTAGGGTTTAGGGGTTCTGGGGTTTTGGGATTTTGTGGTATGAAGCCAGACACTTGGCTCGTGCACTTGTTGGGGCCGGTATGGGTCCTGTCCTCACCTCGGCGTTCGGATTAACTTAGGGATACTGGGGGAATTGTTTTGTGGGTTTAGGGTTTAGGGTTTATTGAAATTATTAAGGGTTCAGGTCCGGGGAAGTTTCGAGGAGTTTCAAGGAGTTTCGTTTTTTTGGATTTTTTCTTAATAATTTCAAGTTACAGGAGGCTTGAGGGTTCAGGGTTTAGGGTTTAGGGTTTAGGGGTTATGGGCAAAACATGTGCTGGGGTTCCAAGTTGAGTATACTTAAGGGTTTAGGGTGAAAAGGCGAGGGCCGGAGTGGCATGAAAGGGGGGACTGTTCGACAGCCGCATCTTGCGCGCCCCGAAACGGGCAAACCTAAACCCTAAACCCTAAACCCTAAACCCTAACCCCTAAACCCTAAACCCTAAACCCTAAACCCTAAACCCTAAACCCTAAACCCTAAACCCTAAGCCTAAACCCCCAAAACGACATCAACCCGTAAACCCGCAAGCGCCATAACGCCCATAACCCCCCAAAACCCCCTACACCCCAAACCCCTAAACGCCAAACGCACAAATCCATCCCTTAACCTCTAAACCCCACACCCCAAAACCCTTAACCCCAAACCTCTAAACCCGACGTGGGACTCTCTTTACCAACAGTTTTATGGGTCATACCTACTACTCAAGGGGTAGTTGCTACTAAACTGCGGATGAGTAGAGTCCCAGGTAAACCCTAAACCCTAAACCCGAAACCCTAAACCCTAACCCCTAAACCCTAAACCCTATACCCTCCAGCCCCCTGTAACTTGAAATTAGTAAGAAAAAGTCCAAAAAACGAAACTCCTTGAAACTCCTCGAAACTTCCACGGACCTGAACCCTTAATAATTTCAATAAACCCTAAACCCTAAACCCTAAACCCTAAACCCTAAACCCTAAACCCTAAACCCTAAACCCTAAACCCTAAACCCTAAACCCTAAACCCTAAACCCTAAACCCTAAACCCTAAACCCTAAACCCTAAACCATCAACCCTAAACCCTAAACCCTAAACCCTAAACCCTAAACCCTAAACCCTAAACCCTAAACCCTAAACCCTAAACCCTAAACCCTAAACCCTAAACCCTAAACCCTAAACCCTAAACCCTAACCCTAAACCCTAAACCCTAAACCCTAAACCCTAAACCTTCTTGTCACTGGGAGGCTTTTGGCCGCTTCGGATTCTGCCACGCCGTTGGTCACGGGGTGCCGGACGGCAGCCCGCGAATTTCCGTAACCTCACGGTTTGAGGGTTTGAGGGTTTGAGGGTTTAGGGTTTAGGGTTTAGGGTTTAATTAGGGTTTAGGGTTTAGGGTTTAGGGTTTAGGACTTATAGAGTTTAGCATTGGGCTTCAGTTCTTAGGGGTTCAAGGGCTTAGAGGGTTTGGGTTTTTTGGGCTTTGGCTCAGGAATGGGTTCTGAAAGAGTATATTTAAAGCACAGCTTGAACCGCAAATACTAAACCCTAAACCCTAGTTTAGCAGCAAAAGGCCACTACACTTTAACCAAGAAACCCTAAACCCTAAACCCTAAACCCTAAACCCTGAACCCTGAACCCTAAACCCTAAACCCTAGTTCAGGGGTTCAGGGATCCAGGATTGTGGTCTCCAGGTCGAGCAGGAGCCTCAGGGGTGAGTGTCCCTTGGTCTTAACGTTTAGGGTTCATTTAGGGTTTAGGGCTTGCAATTTAGGGTTTAGGGTTTAGGGTTTAGGGTTAGGGTTTAGGGTTTAGGGTTATTTAGGGTTTAGACCTACTGCCAAAGCCCTAAACCCCCTCCAGGGTGTAGGGTTTTGGGGGTCAGCCCTTCTGGCCAGCAACGAAGGATGAGGGACCGAAGGAGGGACCCTTATAAGGGACCTTCGGGGTTCTTTGGGGGTCCTAAACCCTAAACCCTAAACCGCAAACCCTAAACCCTAAACCCTAAACCCTAAACCCCTAGGAATAAGATGAAGGGGTCCCTCCTCATACCCCTTAAGCAGGATGAGGCCATCGAAGAGGCCTACGGCTGCGCCAAGAAGTTCTTCAGCCTACCAATGGAGGAGAAGCGCCTGGGAGGCATCCTTCAAAGGAGGGTTTAGGGTTTAGGGTTTAGGGTTTAGGGTTTAGGGGTTTAGGGGTTTAGGGGTTTAGGGGTTTAGGGTTTAGGGTTTAGGGTTTAGGGTTTAGGGTTTAGGGTTTATTGAGATTTTTAAGGGTTCAGGTCCGGGGAAAGTTGCGAGGAGTTTCTGTTTTGGATTTTCGTTTTAACAGTTTCAAGTTACAGGGGCTTGAGGGTTTAGGGTTTGGGGTTTCGGGTTTAGGGTTTAGGGTTTATTGTCTCGGTAGGCCCTAGGGGCATTTCATATGTCCCCTTCGTGGGTTTAAGGAGATCATCTTCAGGAATATATGGTTTTCAGAGGGTTTTTAAGGGCCATCCTAGACCCTAAACCCCTTTTTTAGGCTTTTTGAGGCTTAGGGATTTCGGCTCAAGGGCCTTAGGGTTTCAGGGCTTTCTTTTTTTGGGCGAGGGGGGCGGGGAGGGGGGGAGGCGGGAGGAAGGTTAGCACTTTCAAGCTTTAGGAGCCCTACACCCCAAAACCCTAAACCCTAAACCCTAAACCCTAAACCCTAAACCCCACACCCTAAACCCTAAACCCTAAACCCTAAACCCTAAACCCTAAACCCTAAACCCTAAACCCTAAACCCTAAACCCTAAACCCTAAACCCTAAACCCTAAACCCTAAACCCCGCCCCTCTCAGGAAGCTCTGCGACACGGGCCTGCCCTATGGAGTCGGCTGGCAAAGACTGGGCTTAGGGTTTAGGGTTTAGGGTTTTGGGTTTTGGGTTTTAGGGTGTAGGGCTTAGGGCTTAGGGCTTAGGGCTTTGGGTTTGTGGTTTTGGGTTTTGGGTTTTGGGACTCGACCTCACGCTAGAAATCAAGGCGCCTCGGGCTCTCCGGGTTTCTCGGGTTTCGCGGCTTCGTTTCTTGAGCCAAGATCTTGGGGGGGGGGAGGGGAGGGGTTTAGACTAGAGTGGCTAGTTTCAAAGCAAACCCTAAACCCCAAACCCCAAACCCCAAACCCTAAACCCTAAACCCTGAACCCTGAAAGCTGCCCCAAGCCAACCTCCAAAGCGAGAAGGGCGAGCAGCGCACGTCAAACCTCAACATTCCCGGACCCTATGGGGGTTCAGGAGGTTTGGGGTTTAGGGGTTTGGGGTATAGGGGTTTAGGGTTTAGGGTTTAGGGTTTAGGGTTTAGGGTTTAGGGTTTAGAGTTAAGGGGTTTGGGGTGTAGGGTTTAAACCGTGGATCCTAAATCCTAAACATCTAAGCCCTAATAGATTTCGCCGCTGAACCCTATTGGGGTTTAGAGTTCGGGGCTTGTTTTGCCATGGTGGCCTAGTGGCACTGTTGTGGTTATGTTTGGTTGTCGGTCCGCACCCTTGTTCTCCTGGCATCCTACTGGTTCTTAGTAAACCCTAAATTTAAAAACTAGTATATAGGTTATAGTCACTGGGCGAACAAGTTTGAGCGACTTTTCCTGGAACTCCTACGGGGACCGCGCTCGGCGCCAAAGTAGGGTTAAGGGTTTAGGGTTTAGGGTTTAGGGTTTGGGCTTGGAGAACCTTGAACTCTAAAGCTCCGGCCAAGGGGGCACAGTGGAGCCTAACTACGAGGTAGAATCACCCTGCAAAGGGGTATGTAAACCCTAAACCCCAAACCCCAAACCCCAAACCCTCCTAAGGGACCCTATGGCAGGTTGCATGTGGGTGGCACTGAGGGCAACGTTCTACGAAGCTGGGATTCTATCGACTAAAAGGCTGGCCGTAACCCCATGAACTGTAGGGTTGAGCCCTTAGGGTTAGGGGCCTAGACACTGAACCCTAACCCTGAGTCCTCAGACCTAAAACCCTAGCCCTAAGCCCTAAACCACAACACCTAAACCCTACTCCTGCCCAGAGCGTCGGTGGCGGCTTCAAGGCTCAGGCTCGTTTTGTTTTTGTTTTTCGCGTTTCGTTGTAGGGTTCAGTTTAGGGTTTAGGGTTTAGGGTTGGGGTTTGGGGATTAGGGTTTAGGGACCCTTTGATAGCTTGTCGTCATGACTTGCGCTTCTGATGTTCGTTTGCTTTTCAGGACTCTTCTCGACTTAGGCTTCAGGCCTTAGGGTATAGTCCCTATATACCTAGGCAGCCCTTACATAACTATAGTGTCTGCTTAAGAACCCCAGAAGAATAAAACATGAGAATCCCTATATTCCCCTTATAAGGAAGATTTGTCTTTTGTCTTTTGGGGTGTTTGTAAGCAATTAGTAGATAACCCCTAGGCAACCCCTAAGGTCCCGTATAAGGATCCCTCCTCCAGTCCCTTGAGTTGGGTTCTCTGGGTGGCCCCGCATGCTGACGATTCAAGCAGCAGACTTGCCCGGAGAGCCGCTTGCCCCTTGCTTTGGGAGGACAGTTTCAAGCATAAACGGGGTCCCCTTGTGCAACAAGGCAAACTCCCTAAACCTAAACCCTAAACTCTAAACCCTAAACCCTAAACACCAAACCCTTCAGCCCTGAACCCTAAACCCTGCTTCTTCCCTTCAGTCCGTGTTCGAACAAAGCCCGAAACCCTGAACTGCGAGAATAAGGCAAACTCCCTAAACACTAAACCCCAAACTCTAAACCCGAAGCCCTAAACCCTACACCCTATTCTCAACCCTTAAACCCTCAACCCGAACCCTAAACCCTAAGCCTAAACCCCTTAAACCCTAAGCCCTGAACCCTAAACCCTAAACCCCAAACCCTAAACCCCAAACCCTAAACCCTAAACCCTAAACCCTAAACCCTAAACCCCCTAAACCCTAAACTCTAAACCAAGGGCTTTTGGGATCTCTCTCGGGTGCCAGGGTGCCGAGAGGGTCAGCGCGACTGAGACGAAGGACCCGGGCAGCGAGGCCCATGGGTTCAGGGTTCAGGGTTTAGGGTTTAGGGTTTAGGGTTTAGGGTTCAGGGTTGAGGGTTTAGGGTTTAGGGTTTAGGGTTCAGGGATCAGGGTTTAGGGTTTAGGGTTTAGGGTTCAGGGTTTAGGGTTTAGGGTTTAGGGTTCAGGGTTTAGGGTTTAGGGTTTAGTCTTGGGGGCTTTCCGTTTCCCTACAAAACAGAGCACCCTTGTTGCTCCTAGGTCCCTAAACCCTAAACCCTAAACCCGAAACCCGAACCCGAAACCCTAAACCCTAAACCCTAAACCCTAAACCTAGCTGCTAGCTAAACCCTGAAGGTCGCTGGCTTGAAGAAGGCGCGACCAGCCGACAGAGTCTGGACTGCGCTTTGAGAACCCTAAACCCTAAACCCTAAACCCTAAACCCTAAACCCTAAACCCTAAACCCTAAACCCTCAAGATCTTGGGCTTCCCTGGATCCGGTTAGGGTTTAGGGTCTGGGGCTTAGGGTTTGGGTTTAGGGGTACGACGTGGAAGTTCATGGGCAGTTGAAAGTAAGGTTAGGAGTAGGGTTATCAGTGGAGTTGCCATACTTATAGCCCTATTTCTAGCCACCCATGAACCTTCAAGTAAGGTTGTACAGTTGGGGGACCTGTTTCCAAGATCACTGAGGGAGATGGAATTTTCGGGGTCTTGACTTCTTTGAATTGAAAGGAACATGGTGAGGGGGGGAGGGGGGGCCTTAGGGGACTTAGGGTTTAATTAGGGTCCAGGGTTTAGGGTTTAGGCTCTAGGGTGTAGGGGGTTAAGGGGCACACGCCTGCAAAGAAATTTAATTTTGGGCGCGTAAACAGACTCGTGAAGATGCCCATAGCAGTAAATTAATCAATGGTGCGCACTAGTAGAATGAGTGCGCTGAGAACACACAATATACTTACTCTTTGTTTTTTCATTCCTTTCCTATACTTTTACGTGTTGTTCAATTGAGCTCATGCGTCCTTCGTTCCTCACTCCTTCTCACTCAAGGAAGCAAGGATTTTATAGGAATTAGAATGAAGAATCCAGTAAAATCTTAAGTGAAGACTCACTCGTGTGCTCACTTGTCTTCCAGCAGTTGTCTTGTTATACCAGTCGTCCTTGAAACATAGTACATTTACTGCGGGCGAGAAAGAAGCCCCAATTGAATGTGTAATTCATGCGGTCAGTTTGCTCAGACCCCAACCCCAAAATATGAGCCCGACCCTAAACCCTAAACCCTAAGCCCTAAACCCTAAACCCTAAACCCTAAACCCTAAACCCTAAACCCTAAACCCCACGACTGAGGAGTGGAGTCCATGATCTACCACGGCCGCGGCAGCGACGTCGCCCGGAGCAGTTGGAGCTTGGTTTAGGGCCCCTAAACCCCAACCTCAAGCCCCAACCCTGAAACTTAAACCGCAAAGGGGGTTTAGGGTTTAGGGTTTAGGGTTTAGGGTTTAGGGTTTAGGGTTTAGGGTTTAGGGTTTAGGGTTTAGGGTGACTAACAGCTCCCCAGCTGTGTGCGAGGTCATCCCGAAGGGGGTTCCCGAGTACGGCGACGTCATGGAGCGATATCGGAAAGAGCCTCGGCTGTGAGAAAGAAGCCGGCAAGCTCCAAAACCCTGCTACTTGGAGGTTCATGGTACTTACTAACCAAATATAACTGTACTTATGAACCCTACTTATAATACCCCGAAAGGGCCTTATAGGGGTTATCCCAATTATAAGTAGGGTTATAAGCCCAGTTATAAGTGATTAGTAAGTACCATTAACCTCCAAGTAGGGTGTAGGGTTTAGGGTTTAGGCGTTGGGGTTTAGGGTTTAGCGTTGAAGGGTTTGGGGTACAAGGTTTGGGGAATCCATAATAAGGCTCGCTATAGAGTTCACGGTCTCTTCCTTGATTAAGGGGATATTGTGCTCCATAGCTCTGAATCAAGAAGCAGCCGACATGGTTCAGGGTTTAGGGTTTAGCGTCCACAACCTGGTGGAGCTGTCTCTTCTTCGTCTTGGGGTTGAGGGTTTTGGAGTTGGGTTTAGGGTGTAAAAAACTCCTAAGCCCTACGTTTCAGGAAGTGTTCCGCCTGCTCCTGGGCTCCATGGCACTGACGGCAGCCTCCCTGGACCTGCCGCCCGGCGGATGTAGGGTTTAGGGTTTGGGGTTCAGGATTCAGAGGCGTAGGGTTCGGTCTACCCCTGGACCCTTGCAAGCTCTAAGCCTTAACACCCTGAACCCCTGAACCCCCAAACCCCGAAACCCCCCCAAACCCTAAACCCTAAACCCGAAGCCCTAAGCCGGAGCTTGTAAGTGGAGGGGGCTTGAATCCAGAAAGCCCAAGCATGCTGTAGGCTTTGGGTGCAGGTTTTGGGGTGTAGGGCTTGGGGTTTTAGGGTTTTAGGGTTTTAGGGTTTTAGGGTTTTAGGGTTTTAGGGTTTTAGGGTTTTAGGGTTTTAGGGTTTTAGGGTTTTAGGGTTTTAGGGTTTTAGTGTTTTAGGGTTTTAGGGTTTTAGGGTTTTAGGGTTTTAGGGTTTTAGGGTTTTAGGGTTTTAGGGTTTTAGGGTTTTAGGGTTTTAGGGTTGTAGGGTTTTAGGGTTTTAGGGTTGTAGGGTTGTAGGATTTTAGGGTTTTAGGTTTTAGGGTTTAGGGTTTGGGTGCATGTTTTGGGGTGCAGGGCTTAGGGTTTTAGGGCTTGGGGTTTAGGGTTTTTAGAGTTTTAGGGTTTTAGGGTTTTCGGGTATTAGAGTTTTGGGGTTGTAGGGTTTGAGGGTTTAGGGTTTAGGGTGTAAGGAAGAGACCCTTGACTCGCAATCAGGAGTTTGAGGTCTCTTCTGCCATCAGGGGGGGGGGGGGGAGGTGAGGAGGGGTTTAGGGTGGGTTTAGGTTTAGGGTTTAGGGTTTAGGGTTTAGGGGATCCTCTTTTGATTCCTGAGGAGGGCAAAGCGGAGAATGGCCTGTATCTTTCCTTGTGGGAGGGGGGAGTTCGGGCTGTGGTGTTTGTTTGGGCCCTTGGCATTCTACACGGGTTTTGGGGCACACCCTGAGCCCGAAGCCGTCTTGATCTTAGGCCGCTGGGGCACTTTGACCAATTCTTTCAAGACAAGCAGCACGGTGCGGCGCGAGGGGGGGGGGGGGGCGGGACGAAGGGAGGAATTGGGGGGAGGGTTAGCCTCGCATTTGGCTTTAGGTTTCGGGCGTAGCGTCTAGAGGTTTAGGGTTTAACTAGGGCTCTTAGGGTATGCGGGGGTAGAATCCGGTAGCTTAAGGTAGTTTATGGCCTGAGCGATGCTGAGAGGGCCACAAGGTCGGTCGAGCCCCGAAAAGCTTTAGGGTTTAGGGTTTATAGGTTTTTAGGGTTTAGGGTTTAGGGCCCAGTGTTTAGGATTTAGGGCTTAGGGGTTCCCTAAGTGGCGAAGAAGGAGAACTCCTTGCGCTTGGCTTACTACCCGGCCTACAAGGACGGGCACCTCGGCATGCGAAATGCCTGAAACTGCCCAGGGCAGGTGCGACATGCGAGACGGGAACCAGGGTCCCCTCTGTACTACTGTACCCTTTAAAGGAGTGTTTGGGGGGATGGGGGGGTTTAGGGCTTAGGGTTTAGGGTTTGGGGTTTAGGGCTTAGGGTTCAGCCATGGTGCACAGGAGGCCATGAATTTTTCAATTCTTCAGCCAGACGGCATCCGCACACATCTGCAAGTCGTTGCATGCTGGACCTGAGAGGTGGCATGACCTTGCTGACCACAAACGAACCCGCAACCATGTGAGGAAGACAGTTCGTTTGAGGGCAAGGATCCCGAGATTATGCTCTAGCCCTAAACCCTAAACCCTAAACCCTAAACCCTAAACCCTAAACCCTAAGATCATGGCACCAGCTATGTTCCTTCAATCCGGGAGTCTGGGGCTCTCTGTGCCTGCAGCTTGAAGATCCGCCATACTTGGGCTTCATAACCACTTATAGCTGGGCTTATCACCCTACTTATAATTGGGATAACCCCTATAAGGCCCTTTAGGGGTCTTGTAAGTAGGGTTCTAAGTACAGTTATAAGTGGTTATTAAGTCCCATGAACCTCCAAGTATGGGCCTTTTGACCTAAGGGAGGAGCCCCTGCCGGGGCAGATGCGCTACGGCGAGCACACGGACTACACAGGCAGCCGTCGACCCTTACAAGCCCTAAACCCCAAAGCCTAGACCCGAAACCCTCAGCCCTAAGCCGTAAACCCTGAACCCTAAGCCCTAAACCCGGATTTTGGCCGCCAACGGTCGTGTTTGGCTGCAGCATTGAGGGTGCAAGATGTTTAGGGTTTAAAACTCACAAAAATTCTTGAAGCTCCAAACCCCTGTAGGTAGTGTACCGCAAACTCTGATCGGTGAACATGCTTAAGACCTCAACCCTAAACAAAGAAATAGGGACCTACTCAGGGGCAAGCCTAAACCCTAAACCCTAAACCCCCCCATCGTTTAGGATGACTACGTTGCTCGGTTTGATTCCTGGCATTCCAGCTTATTGTTCAGGGTCTAAGGTTTCTTGTGTCTTTACCCTAAACCCTAAACCTTCTCTACCCATGAACATTTAAACCTTGATGACAATTTTTTCTCAAAGCCTCAAAGCGTACCCCAAAGCCCGGTCTGCGGGTTCCTGGCCCCTCGCCACAGCGCCCCAAGGAGGTGCACTCTGGCCAGATCAGCCCGAGCTCTGCCAAAACTATTTTTTTTTTTTGGGGGGTGGGAGGGGGGGGTTAGGGTTTAGGGTTTAGGGTGTATAGGGTTTAATTAGGGTTTAATTAGGGTTTAAGCAGGGTTTAATTAGGGTTTAATTCGGTTTTTGTTGTCCTGGCACCCTCCTCTGCCACGCCCCTGACAGCCCCTGAAACCCTCCCTGTGACCTCCCCCGCGACCCCCCGAAACCCCATTCTGTTCTGGGACCCGCGACCCTGTCAAGACCCTTCCTTCCTTTGTTGGGACTCTCCTTGCCCACTAAAAGAGACACTGGACCCCCCGACCCAGCTTAACGTCAAGTTTTCACGCAGGAGGAAGTTTCCGGAAGCACGTGATCAAGTAAGAAAATGGATTTGCAATTCAAATGGAAAGGGGTTCTGGGAGGGTGGGGTGATACCAATTACATAGTGATGTAAAAGGGGCCTTGCGAATCGCAGGGCCAGGCCAATGGTAAAACCCTAAGCCCTAAACCAGTCCATGCAGGCCCTGTAGCCCTAAAGCCTCATTCTGCACAGGCTTCACCTTCTTGTGGCAGGACCACAACGTGTCCGGCCTGGACCTCGGAATGCGTGCTCCTTAAAACCCCTAAACCCTGAACCCTGAACCCTAAACCCTAAACCCTGAACCCTGAACCCTGAACCCGAACCGCTTTGTCATGAAGGATTTAGGGGCTCCGGGTTTAGGTCAAGCCTTTAGGCTGAAGGTGCTGTAGCCAGCAAGACACTCCTAACTATGGTCCCTATCTATGGGGGTTTAGGATATTAGGGGGTGCCTGATTGAAGTCCTTGTTAGAAGGGGATCCTACCACATGGGGGTCTATATGAGAGGTCCCTTATTATCGTAAACCCCCATATGGTTCAGGGTTCAGGGTTTAGTTGTTTTTTAGGGTTTAGGGTTCAGGGCTTGAGGTTTAGGGGTCTATTCTGTCAGAGATTCTTCACCAGGTCCCCAAAACGCACGGGTAATCACCACCTTCCGGGCCTGAGGTAGGCAGCCCGCGTTTGGACTTCTGACCCAGTGGTGCCCTTTGGGGTTTTTGGGGTTTAGGTTTTTTGGATTTAGGGTTCAGGGTTGCCACGAAAGGGTACCCCAAAAGGACCATATAATTTAAAGAGCTCACGGCGTGTTCATTTCTCTAAGGGCACAGCTGAGAAAAGACACCCTAGCCCTACTGTCATTTAGAAACCTGCGCTGAACTTTGAGGAATCTGGGGCCCTGAACATCCCAAGACCCTAAACCTCAAACCCTAAACCCTAAACACCAGAAGGAAGGGCCCCTAGCATGGGTCTCAAGGACCGCAAACCGCCAGCACCGGCCTGGAAGCCCCCGCCGGAGGACTCCAGGCCTGCGAAAGTGGGCTTGGGGGGTTTCGAGTTTCAAGCCCTAAGCCCGAAACCTTGAACCTAAACCCTAAACCCTACTCCAGATCACTCGTGAGACCGCCTCAACTCTGAGTTGAGAATGAGAAAAATGGATTGGGGTGTTTAGGGTTTCGGCTTTAGGGCTAGGGTTTAGGGTTTAAGGTTTAGGGTTTTGGGGTGGGCAGGGGTTTGGGGGTTTGGTGTATTTAGGGTTCGGGGTGTTTAGGGTTTAGGGTTTGGGGTTTAGGGTTTAGGGTCTCGGCGTGTAGGGTTTCGGGACCTGGGGCCCAAACCCCAAACCCCAAACCCTAAGCCCTGAACCCTGGGTCGTTCACACACCGAACCGGTGAGTGTCTGAGGGTTAAGTGTTCACGGGTTTCTGTGTGTGAGTGCATACTGGCATTGGGACACTGAGAACCCCAAGCCCTAAACCCCAAACTCCAAACCCTAAACCCTAAACCCTAAACCCTAAACCCTAAACCCTAAACCCTAAACCCTAAACCCCAAACCCTAAACCCTAAACCCTAAACCCTAAACCCTAAACCCTAAACCCTAAACCCAACTCCAAAGACCTTGGAGCTCAGAGCCCTCGGAGGTCCGAATGCCTGATGGCACCTACGTGGACTGCCCTCCAAAGCCTTTTGGCACCTAGAGTTTAGGGTTTAGGGTTTAGGGTTTAGGGTTTAGGGTTTTGGGTTAGGGCTTCAGAGTTATGGTTTTCGGATTTAGGGCTTTTGGATTCAAGTGAGATCCTGCGTCCATGGAATGTCCCCCCCCCCCCCCCCAATGCTTAGTGTACTGACACCTGGACCCCCACCAGCACACCCCCCTTTTTGTAGGTCTTGGAGACTTATTCACACCCAAAGGTGTACCCTTCTTCTCCTAACATGCCGGTGAACCTTGTCTTTTTTTTATGCCTGAGCCCAAACCCTGAACCGTAAAGTGGTCTAATCCCCGCTGGAGGTGCATTTCTGAAACGAAGTGAAATTGTACCCCTGGAACTTCCGCGTTTGAATTTACAGGGTTTACTTGGAGGTTCATGGGTACTTATAACCACAGGTCTAAGACTACTTATTACCTACTTTAATTCGAACCCTACACCCTACACACTACACCCTACACCCTAAGCCTAAACCCTAAACCCGGTTCAGGGCCTAGGGTTCAGGGCTTAGGGTTTAGGGAATTGGGTATTTTGGGGGCATCTAGGGGTTCTCGAACCCCCTTCAATGTTTTGGGTTCGGGGTTTAAGGTTTAGGGTTAAGGGTTTAGGGTTTAGAATGCGAGGATATAGAGGGCGCCCTAAGCCCTGAACTCTGATTACCTTTTGCATCCTGACATATCGGGGAAAGTAGGTTTATGGGGTTGTTGCGCGACTCCTTTGTAGAAGCCCTAAACCCTAAACCCATCCTCATAGTATGTCTTTGAGCGTTTAGGGTTGAGGGTTTGCCGACGAATGGCGTGCAGGAACGCTAAACCCTGGACCCTAAACCCTAGACCCCAAACCCTTAAACCCTAAAACCCTAAACCCCTAAAACCCTAAACCCGAGGCCCTAAACCCTAAACCCTAAACCCTAAACCCTAAACCCTAAACCCTAAACCCTAAACCCTAAACCCTAAACCCTAAACCCTAAACCCTAAACCCTAAACCCTAAACCCTAAACCCTAGCGATTTCTTTTTTTTTGTTGTTGTTGCGTGGGGGGGGGGGGGGGGGAGGCAACCTGCCGTCGCTGGGCTTCCAAGGGGCCTCCAGGAGCCGCAAAGGGACCTCCTGGAGTCGCAGGGGCGGTCGGGGCAAAGACATTTTCTCACAAAGGGGCCAGCGTTCATGGGCTTAGGGTTTAGGGTTTAGGGTTTAGGGTTCAGGGTTTAGGGTTTAGGGTTTAGGTTTTAGGTTTTAGGGTTGCGTCGGGCTGTTCACGCAGTACCCGGATACCCTACCAGAGACTCCAATACCCCTT
This sequence comes from Symbiodinium natans, assembly GCA_905221605.1. Taxonomy (NCBI): domain Eukaryota; class Dinophyceae; order Suessiales; family Symbiodiniaceae; genus Symbiodinium; species Symbiodinium natans. Next base: position 93,319 of record CAJNDS010002708.1, on the reverse strand, counting down.
AGCTACGGAAACTTTCGTAAACCATATAAGGAGCCCTATCATAGTGTAAGGAATATTTAGGGTTTAGGGTTGGGGGTTTAGGGTTTAGGGTTTAGGGTTTAGGAGTCACTGGGATAGGCCCGTTCAAGCCCTGGGCCCTAAGCCCTTATCACGACAGTCACGACAGCGGGGTACAGCTTGAACCTAAACTCTCACACCCGAAACCCTTAAGGGTTTAGGGTTTAGGGTTTAGGGTTTAGGGTTTCGGGTTTAGGGTTTAGTGCTGGTGTGAACCAGCAGGCTGAGCAGGAGGCACTAGTGGAGTAGCTAATTCCCCAGTCCCATCCCTTTCCCCAGCAGACATGGCTCACACAACGGGCGGAGTAACTCTTTTACACAAGCGGGCAACAAAACGAACAACAAAGTCTTGAAGGACTGCTATGCTATGCGCTACAGTGAGGCGACGGCACTACAGTATATACATACATTAAAATGTGTTATGCTCAAGGCGTTCTGTGCTTGGGCCTAGGAGCAACAGGAAAACAACGAGCTACAACCAGACATGTGCAGGTACTACGCTTCCACACTCCTCCTTCGCTCCTTCGCCAGGAGGAAGCGACAATCAAAAACCTGTACATGTCCGTCCCTTCCGGGAGGAGGTACAAGCTCCTACGGAAGAAAGGCTGTAGCTGGCCGGACGGCCTCACTGTGTAGAGGGCTCTCAGGGCACCTCTTGTGCGGAAAAGGGCAAAATGCGGCATGAATGCACGATGAGATGTGCATCCAGCCCGTCAGGGCGGAGTAGTACCTACCCTGTGCTGCGCGTGGTGTGATCTGGTGCACGCCGGTGGCACCGCTGACGCACCTCAAATGTGCAAAGATTGGATGACCTTGCAATTGCAGGACAGTCCTTGGTGCGATGGAGCTTCTCCCCCTCAGGGGTTGCAAAGAAACGAGTTGGTGCTTCATCGGCCTGCCTGGTGGAAGCTAGCGCATTCCTCCCGGAAGCGGTCGCAAGACGCTGTGAGGAACTGGCCGCTGCTTCCCTTTCAGAGATTTCTGCCCGGATTGCTTGCTCCGTGCGGTCCCGAAGACGCTGCAGCTTGCGTGCCTTTCGCGGGCTTAGCGGCACACTGCTCGTGCCGAAGGCTCTGCGTGACAAGAAGGCAAAACCCCACTTCAGAAACTCCCATAAACCAATGGCACAAAACGCGATACCGAAAATGCAAACTGCAAGCATCAGGTCGGCGTCTAAGGGAACTGGAAGCAACATGTCTTCGGGCTCTTCATCCTGCTGGCTGGCGGCACCTACGACTTGCAAAAAGACAGACAGCATGAATACCGCACAAACAGGATGATCACGTTTGCGGAACAGGTAAAACCCTGGCATGCCCCAACAAACTGCTGTCACAAGGCCATCTGCTGCTGCAGCTAAACGCACAGTCGTGAGCAGCACACGTTCTGCAAGGGGTTGTTGGGACTCCTCCTGGACAGGAGGCTCCGGCACGACACCGCTCAAACCCCACAACCTAAGCTCCTCCTCGACCCAGTACGGTACTGGAGTGCCTGAAGCTGCTGCGGGCGGGTTCCGGACACCAGGGCACGGTGCAAACACTGCGCCACGCACGCCAAGCAACAACAGACACAATAACAGCAGCTGAAAAAGGAGGTTTGCCGTCAGACGTTGGCGTGCGATGCGGGTCCCGCCCTCCCGGGGGGAGGTTGCTGGAACTGCAACACTGCTGGGCACTGTGGTTTCGTGCTCTCCTCCTGGCCTGGTGGCTAGGTCCTGGCAGTTTGTTGGCTGGACCTCACGCAGCCCAAACATGCAAAACGCACCAAAACCATCTAAACTAAACCTGCCCGGACAACACGGCAGTGGACCTGACACCTGTGCAGGCCCATCTCTTCCGAGCGGCGAGAGTGGCAGACGAGTCCAGTCCAAATCATAGATGCTTGAATCCCCATCACCATCAAGCTGGTATCGTGTGGGGTTGTCGTCACACTCATCGTCGGCGTCCAACCTGAACCAAATGGTTGAGGACTGCTGCAGGCACACTTTGGGATCCAAAATTTGGGTCCCACAAACCCCCTTTTTTGGCTCCAAAAGGGGGGTTTGCCCTGGCCAAATGGGCGCGGTCATTTGGGCACTTATTCCATGTCCCCACCCTGGGTTCAGACTTGGACTTACGTGCTCATCCTGCCCTCCAAGGGGCAAGCCAAAGGCCTGAAGTGCTTTGGCTATGACGAGGGTTGAAGAGACCTCGTTTGCAGTGCGGTTTGCAAACGTGCTGCGTGCGTTTTTACGCTGAGCCTCCAACTCAGCGATTAGCGTCAATGCCCTATCATGCTCAATCACAGGGCAACCGTTCTGAACCCTCAACGTGGTGAGCTCACCCTCAGGGGAACGCAAGAAACACTCATCAGCTGTCCAACCCAACATGTAACCCAACCGCGTGACGAGCTGTCCCAACGGCACAATTGCAGCTGGCAGCCCATCCCTCCCGGGAGGCGTGAGTATCACCCGTGTTTGGTGATGCGCATGTGTGACGCGTGGCCCCCCGCTAAACCCACCTCCGCCTGCTCTGCCTCGAGCCATTTTTCTGTGACGATGCTGGTCTTAAAGGATGCGTTGCGCCGGAATCTACCAAACCGAACACGTTCACACCCTCAGGCTGACTGTTGGGCGAGTTTGTAGGGTTGCACGTGGGGCAGTGGATCGTCAAGCTCTGCATAGAGGGATTCCGGGCCGCATCACCTCCCGATGCTTTGACTGAAACTTCTGCCCTTTCGTTGGCCTCTACCTGCCTAATGGCCCTTAGCGCCTCTTGCACGAACTCGACCATGCTCGCGTTCACCGGAGTTGCAGGCACAATGGGTTGAGACGCGGGTGAAGTGGATGACACGGCAGCTGAGTCGGACTCACGAATGGGGTCAGCTGCTTGAAGTGTTGGCGTTGACGGTTGGGCCGTTGAGTCCTGCGTAGCCTTGCCAGCTTTGCAATCTCTTGCACGATGCTCCTCTGACCCGCACGCCAAACACTTCTTGTCCCTTTCAGTTTTGGGGAGTTCACTCATGTTGTGGGCAAATTTGCACTTGGGCCCACTTCTACACCCTTTGACAGTGAGGGGCTTTGCCCCGCCTCCCCCAGCGCCTTTCCCGGAAGGTCGGTTTCCACCACCTGATGCGTCGGCGGCTGCATTCAACACCTGGACCTTGGGATCGGGATCTGCCTTCCTTGCATCTCTCCCCCCAGCCATGGTTTCAAACTCAGCCAACAGGTGTTTGTGGTAATCCAGAACCTCATCTCCCGATGGGTGCAGATCAATGTGCAACGCGCTGCGCACGCACTGCGTCCGGAACTGGACATCTGCGTTTTCGGCTATGTGCTGGGCAGTCACAGTAGTCAACCCACGGGCCAAGATCGAAGGATCCGGGGCAACCATACCACACTCCAAACAACGGCGATGCCAACGACCCCACGATCTCAACAGACTCACTCCGGCTGCCACGTCCTCAAACGGCGGTGGGTCGTGCAAGTTCCTGAGTATCAGATCACGCTCGCTGGTTCCACCAGGCTGGTAAATCGTGTGCAAGCGGTACATGATGTGCGCTGCGTTTTGCGTTGCCCTGCGTGCTATAATGTCTGCTTTGACGGACGCGTCCAACGACTCCAACAACATGGCACATGCCCTGGCATTCACACGCGACCACTTGCCCTCAACAATCTCCGTCCTGTCATCCGGGGCCACTCTCAACCGCTCCACGGGGGACGAAGTGCTCCAACAGGCAAAGGCATCACGCGCCAACTGCAAGACGCTTGTCCACCAAAGCTGCGACGAATCCGACAAGTCTGTCATCAATCCGCTGACCAACTCAAGCCAATCCTGGAACTCCAAAGAACCACCTGACGGGTTAGGGGCAACAAGTTTGGGCAGCGTTGTGATGCCTGGTTTCACTGCTTCAGGGGCGTCGTCACCTTTGACCTTGAGCTGCTGAGCTTGCAAGCTTTGCAGCTGCTGCACCCCCAAAACCAATGCGTCCACAACTGAATTTGGCACCTGAGCTGCAGCGGCGGCTGAAACCTGAGAACCTTGAGTGTCGGGCACCTGCCCGACCCTCCCGGGCGGCGTTTGGCCTGCAGTGCTGGCAAAACCGCCTGAAACCTGACGATTTGCTGGAATCTGCGACAAACCCATGTTTTTGGGCCGAGAATGTGGACTTGCGCCGGAATTGGCCCCTTCAGCCCTCATCTGCCCCAGACCTAGGGTTTCGGGCTGGAAAGTGGGGTCTGGGCCAGAAGAGGCCCTGTGAGTACCTGGCACCTGTGCAACCTGGGCAGATTGAGCCATGGGCTCACGCACATGCCCAGCCCTTCCGGGTGGGGTTGCATTGCTGGGCAACCTTTGCGAACCCTGCAAACCCGACCACAAATTAGACCAAAACCCTGATGCAGACGCAGGCGCCCTCAATGCGTCCATCGCCTGCAAGGTGGCATCCTGCACCTGCTGGGCAAGAGATGGTGCTGGCAGAGGGGCCTCAACATGCGCATGAGCGGCAGTAGGGATTAGAGGTGGGCCACTTGGGGTCTGTGCTTGCATTGACACTACTTCCCGCATGGACCTCTCTCTCTGCTCACTCCTCTCAAGTAGCTGCCTCAACCTCTGATTCTCCACCTCCTGCGCCTGGGCTCTAGCCTCAAAACCTGCAAGCTGCCTGGCAACCTCTGCTTGAATTGCCTCTTGAGGGAGCGACGACGACTCGGTACGGCTCGAGGGGCGTTCAGGGGCTGCAGATCTAGGGTAAAGGAGTGGGGCCCTTTGCTCAAGCGCTTGCATGCATTGCAGCAACTCGGCATTGAGTAATGGGGATTCCCTCCCGGGCCCGGGGCCAAAAGTGGTGGGTGTGCCGATTGAGTCCGGCTGCGGCGGCGAAGCACTTGACCCAACACTCCCATCTCCCAAAGGCCTCACCCTAGACACTGCTCCAGGGCTTGCACGTGTGTGGTGTGGTGGTGACTGGGCCTGCACCTCAGTCCTTGCCACACGGAAAAACTCAGAAACACGAGACATGAAAACACCAGGAATGCCTTCAACCATTTCGGAGATAGCGGGCAAACCCTGTGAACGTGGGGTCATGAACCCCTCAACTCCAGCGGTCTCACCAGTTGACCTTATGCCCCCCAAACCCCTGTCACCACCTTGGTCTGTAACCTGACGGTCGTCACCCAAGGTGTCCTGACGCAGGATGGTGTTGGCCTCTGGTCCTGGACTTCCGTCCGGAGGTTGCACTGCTTGTGGCATGCTTCGGGGCATACCGTGCAATATCCCACCCTCAGGGGTGGTCGACGCATGCTGCACGCCTTCTGCTGGGTCTATACTAGCACGCGCCCTTCCCGCAGCCATATCCACAAAACCCAAACCACCCTCAATGCCGGCGGTGGGTGCATCAGGCGTTGCGGAATGCATATGCTCTTGCAAACCATCCCTCCCGGGAGGTTGGGATGATTGCGGCGTCACGGTGCCGTAGCCCTGCGTTGGGCTCATAACCTGCTGGTGTGAACCAGCAGGCTGAGCAGGAGGCACTAGTGGAGTAGCTAATTCCCCAGTCCCATCCCTTTCCCCAGCAGACATGGCTCACACAACGGGCGGAGTAACTCTTTTACACAAGCGGGCAACAAAACGAACAACAAAGTCTTGAAGGATTGCTATGCTATGAGCTACAGTGAGGCGACGGCACTACAGTATATACATACATTAAAGTGTGTTATGCTCAAGGCGTTCTGTGCTTGGGCCTAGGAGCAACAGGAAAACAACGAGCTACAACCAGACATGTGCAGGTACTACGCTTCCACATTTAGGGTTTAGGGTTCAGGGTTCAGGGTTTAGGGTTTAGGGTGGGTAGAAGGGAAGCTTGACCCCTCAACCTCGGCTTCCTAAGGCCCAAGGCTTTTACGATCAACGCCGGCGACTTGATTCAGGCCGGGTTTGCTCCTGCGCCTACTTGGAGGTTCAGTTGGGTACTTTTCAAGTAGAGTTTAGGGTTTAGGGTTGAGGGTTACAAGTATAGTCACACCATGCTCAGAACCCTGCTTGTACCCACACAAGTGAACCTCCCAGTGCGCCTTCCTGTCATGGTGGGGAAGCGAAGACCACGGGTTGTCTTGTAAGCAGGTGCCCTGAATGGAGTTGACTAAAGGCAGAGAGAGACAAGGTAGCACATGAAAGTTGAGAAAAGGGTTTTGAGAACAGGTGACTTGATTCCCTTTAAACCCTCAACCCTCAAACCCAAACCCTAAACCCTAAACCCTAAACCCTAAACCCTAAACCCTAAACCCTAAACCCTAAACCCTAAACCCTAAACCCTAAACCCTACTAGTTGGGGCTCGGCCCAAACCCTCTCGAAGCCCTCCTTCCGTGGTGCCCCGTAGAGGCCTGGACGAATGATGTCTTCCTGTCCAACTACCACCGCGTGGTGAACCCTCCGCCCGGGGCAGGGAGCTGAGGCAGTCGCCCTAAACCCTGAACCCTGAGCCTTGAGAGCCCCTGAGCCCCTGAGGCCCGAAACCCCAAACCCTAAACCCTAACCCCTAAACCCTACACCCTAAACCCTAAACCCTACACCCTAAACCCTCAACCCTAGACCCTACCTGTAGCAGCTCTCCCCCCCCCCCTGTTGCCGGCACCAAGGACCGGCACGATCGCATCAGCATCGTTTTCTTTACAGGGCCGGCCAACGACACGATGGTGGAGCCACTGTGGGAGCCCCGAGTTTGGATGAATTGAAGCAGGGTTTAGAGGTTCAGGGTTTAGGGTTTGGGGTTTAGGGTTTAGGGTTTGGGGTCCACGCAGGGTCTATGCAGGGTTTCACGGGCCCGGGTTCAACTAGATCCAGCTCAAGACCCAGAAGTAATGGCCGCAGGTGTTCAGCGGAAGTGTCTCCGTTGAAGCTAGTCGTGGTTCGGGATTTAGGGCTTAGGGTTTCGCAGTGTTTTTGGAGCATGCTGCAGCTCTTGGTATCATTTCCGGTTTAGGGTTTAGGGTCTAGGGTGTAACACATCGCCACATCGCAGTTCTTCAGCAACTCCCGCGTTTTCTGGTGGCCCGTCTGTCTCCCTAAGTATGAAAAAGCGTGCACACCTTGAACCCTAGCATAAACCCTAAACCCCAAACCCCAAAAACCCTAAACCCTAAACCCTAAACTTTAAACCTTAAACCCTAAATCCCAAATATTCCTGAGGCCCCACACTTCCCAAGAACATACAGCCCTAAATCCTTAAACGCCCGAAGCCCCAAACAGCCCCACTGCCCAGGCACCCCAAAATTCGGAACCCCAAAGCCTGAAACCCTCAGAGCCTTAAAACCTGAAGCCCTAAAACCCTAAACCCGCACAGCCCTATCCTTCCCTAATACCTTCAACAAACCCCTTAAACCCTAAACCCCTGAAATCCCTTAGGGCCCCCCCAAATCCGGTCAGCCTCTGAAGTCCCCAACACCCCTAAGCCCAAACGGGCCCTAAACCCTGAGCCCTAAACCCTAAACCCTAAACCCTAAACCCTAAACCCTAAACCCTAAACCCCAAACCCCAAACCCCAAACCCCAAACCCCAAACCCCAAACCCCAAACCCCAAACCTAAACCCCACGCCCTGAGCCGCCCTGAGCCCTGAACCCTTTCAGGCCAACCTGTGTCAGTACGGACAAACCGGCCAGGCAGTGTAGGGGCTTGAGTCAGGGCTCCGAGGGTTTCGGGCCAGGGTTGACCCTAAACCCTAAACCCTAAATCCTAAACCCTAAACCCTAAACCCTAAACCCTAAGCCTAAACCCTAAGCCCTAAGCCCTGAACCCTAAACCCTAAACCCTGGCGGCCCTGAACCCTGTGGAAGGGGGGAACCCCTACAAGGGCCTTTATTGGTTGAGAGAAGTTGTATAGGGTTTGTGTCCAGATTTTTCTCGGGTTTTGTCGGTTTTTTTGGGGGTTTTGGGGGGCTTGGTGGGGGGGGGGGTGGGTGGTTTTGGTGTGTTTGGAAGGGTTTTGGGGGTTTGGGGGTGTTGGGGGGGATGGGGCTTTCGGGAAGGGGGGGTGGGGAGGGGGATAGAAATTGTATATTTTTGTCCGGAGTTTTATGGGTTTTGGGGGGGTTTGTGTTTTTCCCCCGAAAAGATACGGTTGGTGCCTGAAAGCCATGCGGCTGTCTGTTTTTTTGGCACTTGGAAGGAGGAAGGATAATTGCACGAGCTGCTCGTAATGAAACGAGTACAATTTCCATTTATCCTGGCCTTGAGGGTTTAGGGTTTAGGGCGTCGGGCTTGCGGCTTAGGGCTTAGGGTTTAGTGTGTAGGGCTGGGGGTTTAGGCGTTTACGGGTTTTCGGGTTTCGGCTGTGGCAGGTACTCCGCCATTTCCGCGGGCGAGCACTTGACGAAGAAGTTGAAAGTATCAAACGCCTGAGCACAGTGCAGGGCGAGGCAATTGTTTCCCCTAAACCCTAAACCCTGAACCCATTCCTCAGTCTGCTGAGATTCGTTGGCTTTTGTGCGCGCTTTGTTGTCTGGCGGGCGTGCAGCCTCTGTGAAGGCAAGGTTGGCGGACCTGAACGCTTGAAGATTTTTTTTGAGGAGTTTATGGAGCGGTTTAGGGTTTAGGTTTAGGGCTTCGGGTTTAGGGCTTAGGGTTTAGGGTTTAGGGGTTTAGGGAAAGTTATAAGGGCCCGGGTTGGTTCGGCTTAGCTTCATGGGGCGGATCGGTCCTCCCGCCGCTGTGTAGGGTGCAATCTCGGGTACTCGACCGCTAGGGTCGTGCTCACACGCAGAAGTTGCACGTGTGTGTGGCTTGAGGACTCGAAAAAAGGACCCTAGTTGCAGATTGCTGGTTCCCAAAGTTATCCCCTTCCTCTAACATCAAACCATCCCCAGCCCCCTGATATTAAATACTCCCTTTGTAGTTTGATTATAGCGTATGGGGAGTCAAACTACAAAGGGAGTATTTAATAGTTGGGGGGGCGTATTTAATATTTTTGGGGGGTAGGGGAGGTTTGAAATCTCGGGGGGGGGTATTAGCTTTCTCGAACCCTTACAATGCCGTACGACAATGACAGCTATAAGGCCCTCTCCCCAACTGCATTCGGCAAGACGACCGTGTGCCCTTCACTCGGAGCCGGCTCTGAATCTGAAATAACTTGACAAGGCCTTGTAGGCAAAACTTGCTGAAGAAACCCCAAACAGCAAACCCCACACCCCAGAATACTTGCGGAGTCGCAAAGCCCGTGCTATCCCCAACTCCCAGAAAGCCCAGACCCTGAGAGGCGAAACCCCAAAGTACTACCCCCCTTCAACCCCAAAGTCCCAGACCCCAAACCGCCCGAAGCCGTGAAGTATCCCACAAGTAGCCCCCGAGAATCTCCACCCTCAACCATGCAACGGCAAACTAAAACAAATCATGGGGAAACCCTGAACCCTAAGCTCTCAAACCTCTCCCTAAACCCTAAACCCTAAACCCTAAACCCTAAACCCTAAACCCTAAACCCCCAAACGCGGAACTTCTGTCCATGGCATGGCGGCACGACTTCGCCTCTCCCCGCACTACGGCGCCCTCTCGCGGCCAGGGGCCCCGGGAAGAAGTTTGAGGGAGCCCTGGAGTTTAGGGTTTAGGGTTTAGGGTTTAGGGTTTAGGATTTAGGGTTTAGGGTTTAGGGTTTGGGATTTAGGGTTTGGGGTTTGGGGTTTAGGATTTAGGGTTTAGGGTGGGTTCAGGGTTTAGGGTTTGGGGGTTTGGGGTTCAGGTTTGGAGCCCAAGAATACTGGGCTTGTTTGTTGAGTGTACATGAGTCCTAGCTTGATGTTCGTCCATGTTTACTTCTCAGACCTGCAAGTAAGTTTAGTAGGCGGCCGCAGTGATTTGCTGAGGATTAGATGTAGGATGACAATTTCAAAGCGGGTTTTTGACATCGACTCATATGAGGGAGTAGACCTTACAGCAACTTAGGGTTTAGGGTTTAGGGTGTCGAGTTGAGGCGGATTCCTTGGTTATGAGGTACTGGAGGTTCAGGATTTACATATTCTTTAAGAACTTCGTTCTCCCCGCGAAGCTATGAAAGAAGGTGGGCCTGCGACGCTGCTCTGTTAGGCTGAGGGTCAGGGATCAGGGATCAGGGTTTCGGGTTTAGGGTTTAGGGTTTAGGACTTAGGGTTGAAGGTTTAGCTTATCATGGTACCCTGTACGTAAAGGACCATGCGAAGCCACGATGGATGCCCCCAAGAATGGCCCCGAGACCCCCAAGAAGGGCCCCCGAACTTACCCAAAAAGCCCTTAAGACGTCTTAAACTAAGGAATATACCTTCAAAACATACTGCGGATCCGTATATAGTTTAAGGGTATTCCTTAACTAAGGTGTATTTTGGGCTCTTTGGGGAGAGCCCTAAACTCGACCGATGCCCGCAAGCGCCCTAAGCCCTAAGAAAAAACCTAAACTCTAAGCCCTGAACTTTGCTTGCAGGTTCATGGGTAGTTGCAAGTAGGGTTACAAGTACCCGAAATCGGGTTATAAGTATACGTAGATACCATATGCTTAAAACCCTACTTAGAACTACCCATGAACCTCCAAGTAAAAACCCTAAACCCACAATCCTAAACCCTGAACCCTATAAACCCTGTAAACCCTGTAAACCCTATAAACCCTATAAACCCCATAAACCTCTGTAAACCCTAAGCCCTGAACCTAAAATCCTAGACCCTAAACCCTAAACCCTATGAATCCTAAACCCTAAACCCTAAACCCTAAACCCTATGAACCCTAACCCCGTCCGTTCCAACGGCAGGCTGGCAGCCGGCGAAGGTGAGCCGTCAAAGCTGAGCCAGCAGCTGAGAGTTCGAGTTTCAATGTTGTAGGGCTTATAGGGTTTGAGGATTTTAGGGTTGAGGGTTTTAGTTTTGGGGCGTTTCGTCTCGAGGGTTGTGGGGTTTTGGGGGTTTTGCGGTTTGTTGAGTTTTTGGGGGTTTTGGGTTTTGGCTGTAGGTCCTAGGGTTTTAGGTTCCCAGGTTTCATCTGCCTCGCCAACAGACCAGGCTCCCGGCAAGTGGGTGTTTAGCTGATGCCCTTCGGGGATCCTTTCTAAACGTTTAGGGTTTAGGGTTTAGGGTTTAGGGTTTAGGGTTTAGGATTTAGGGTTTAGGGTTTAGGGTTTAGGGTTTATTGAACACTGCCAACAAGAGCCTTATTTCTGGGGTAGTTACTAACTAAACTGTAGGTAACGAGGGTCCCAGGTAGAGTCGGGATACTCCCCCCGTCCTTGCTTAGGGTTTAGGGTCTAGGGTTTGGGGTTATGTTTTGTTGTTGTTCGTATAACCCCTGAGGGTAATGTCCAACAATTGCAAAGGCTTATGGATCTAAGGAGTCTTGTGGCTCCAAGGGCTGGGGTGACAGTAATAGATCCTAAGCCCTAAATCCTATATAAACCCCAAACCCTCCATGGGGCCTATAGGAGTAATACGTTAAACCCTAAATCCTATATGAATCGTAAAGCCTAAACCCTCTATGGGCCTATAGGAGTAATACGCTATATGGACCAGGGTTTAGAGCAGGTAGCCTTTAACCTTTTTGGGGTAGTATAATCCCCTTATAATCCCAAAGGTTAGCCTTTAATCCCCCCAGGTTACTGGACAACCCTAACCCTAAACCCTAAACCTTAAACCCCAAACCCTAAACCCCAAACATCTCCAAAGTCGAGCCCAGCACCTCCCTCTACCTAAAATATCGACTAAGGGAACTTGGTCTGGCGACTCTTGCAGAGGTTTAGTGCTCAGTAGGTATATATATATATATATGCAAATAAATCAATATACAGATAGATAGATAAATTTTAATAAATTTATACATGTTTATTTATTTAATTATATATATATACTCCTACCACAATTGAAAGGTTAACCTTTTGTGGCCCAGGGTGCTAAGCTAGGAGTGTCTAGGGTAGATGTCAGCAAGTAGTGCCGCGGCAGAAGATCCGAGGTCACGGAGCTTTGCCAAGTTTAAGTAAATAAGGCTTCCCGGGTTCAGGGTTTAACGTCTAGTGTCCCAGGCAGACCTTCGATCCTGCCCTAAACCCTAAACCCTAAACCCTAAACCCTGTGGCCGTATCTCATAATCCGATACTCAGGTCTAGATGTGGACGCGAAGGACCGGCAGGGGGAGGGCGGGAGGGGCGTCTTCGGGATTGTTGGGTTGAGGGTTGGGGGGCAAGGGGTGGGCTTCTCATCTTGTGGGCGGGCACCCTAGACCCGAAACCCCGTGATACGACAGACCTGTGCAGTGTTCTGCAGAACGCCTGGAGCCTCAACATCCCTGTCGCCAGAACGCGCGTTAATGTTCCCTCCATTAAGGGATGTAAGGAGGGACCCCTAGAAGGGACCCTTAATCTTCTTCCCCTATATATCCTCCTAAGTATTTTATCCATACATCCTACGTTATGGGGTTCCTATATACCCAAGTAGCGCCAATGGAACCTTTAAGGTCCCGTGTAAGGGTCCTCGTTAGTCCCTTGCCCTAAACCCGAAACCCGAAACCCTAAACCGTTTAGGACTCCAATTTAGGACCGTTACCCACCCTTCTGCGAAGTCTGAAAGTTTCGATTCTGCGGGCGCTATTGTTTAAGAATTCCCCTTTTATGACTTGCAATGAGGGGCCCTTGTATTCATTCAGAAGATGTTTGCCCTAAGCCCTGAAGTTCCTCATCCCAAAGCAGCGACAATCCCCGACGCCCGCTCCCCGCCCCGGAAGCCCTGAAATCCCTGAACTGAGCCAGGGCTTAGTGTTTAGAGTCCCTACAGACCCTAAACCCTCAAACCCTAAACCCACTGTCCCTTGAACACCCAAACCCTAAAATCCAAACCCTAAACCCCTAAACCCTAACCCTAAACCCTCCACCCTAAACCCTAAACCCTAAATTTCGGGGTGTAAACCGAGCCAGGATTGCGAAGAGATTGCGGCCATCTGCCGGCACCTGGATCTCAAGATCGAGGTGGGGGCTTTGCGGCGCGTAGGGAGGGCTTCATCTCAGTAGGCCCTTTGCTGGACCCGTTTAGGGTTTAGGGTTGGGGGTTTAGGGTTTAGGATTTAGGGTTTTCGAAATTAGGGGTACCTTATTGGGGTCCTTATGAAATGAGAATCCTACTGTGTAGGGTGAGCATTCTGGGTCCCATATTTTCGTAAACCCCAAACCGGAAACCCATGTAATATAGGGGGCGGAATATTTACCAATAGCTTTTTTAATTATACTATAGTACCTCCCCAAACCCTATTCTTATTTATTCTATATTAGGCCCTTAGAACAGATTATCTTCAGAGGGCCGTCAGGGCCATCCTAGTCATGGAGTTCAGTCTTTAGGGTGTAGGGTTTAGTACGACAGCCTGAAGAATTCCGATTGTTTGCTCATGTGAGTCCTGCAGAAGTATAGTGCAGAAGTATAGTTACGTCAACTGCTGCAATCCATCTGGGGCAAGATGTAGATTTGTTCAGTGCCCGGAGTTTTTTCACTAGCGGGTGCAGATCATCTTCAAATATTCTTCACGTCAACAGGCTAAAAGACCCATTCCGATTACTCAACGGGCCCCTATGTTGTCGCAGGCTAGCGGATCATGGGTTTCGAGGGAACCCTATAACCCTAAGCCTAAACCCTACAAAGCCCCTAAACCCTACAAAGCCCCTTAACCCCACATAGCCCCAAACCCCAAACCCCAAACCCCAAACCCCAAACCCCAAACCCCAAACCCCAAACCCCAAACCCCAAACCCCAAACCCCGAACCCGAAACCCGAAACCCCAAACCCCAAACCTCAAACCTCAAACCTCAAACCCCAAACCCCAAACCCCAAACCCCAAACCCCAAACCCCAAACCCCAAACCCCAAACCCCAAACCCCAAACCCCAAACTCCAAACCCCAAACCCCAAACCCTAAACCCTAAACCCTAAACCCTAAACCCTAAACCCCAAACCCCTCCCAGCCCCCAGCCTCGCCTCGAGGTGCTTCCCGCGCCTCCGGGCAGCATTGCCTCGAAACGGGTCACGGCCACTCGCACAGACCCCTTTGAAGAGGCAGGGTTTAGGGTTCAGGGTTTAGGGTTTCGGGTTTAGAATTTAGGGTTTAGGGGTTTAGAGTTTAGGGTTTAGGGTTTAGGGTTTAGGGTTTAGGCCTTCAGTTACGTTGGCAGGGCCCTAGGTTTGAGGTTTTCGGGTTAGCTATGGATGCGTCACCCACGTTTGCCCCGCAGAGAGGTGGGCTAGCTGTGTCGTTGCTGGAAGCGCTATGGGAGCATGCTTGGTGTGACATGAGGTAGTTGTGTGAGCAACAAGGAAAATACTGGCAGGCGCGATAAATTGGGGTAGGGTAGAAGACATGCTGAGTCTGAAACAGTACATGTAGAACGTTTCTTGGTTGCAATGCTCATCGTTGCATAGAAGCAAGTTTAACACTAAAAGCGCTGAAGTATTTAGTGTGAAAACATGAATGCTTGGAGGGATTGACTGGTTCGATTTTTCGTTTTTTGCAGGATTAGCCCACAGACTGAAAAAGGTTGTTCCTCACTCGTTCGTACCCTAAAACCTTAACCCTACACCCTAAACCCTAAACCCTAGACCCTGAACCCGAAACCCTAAACCCTAAACCCTAAACCCTAGACCCTAAACCCGAAACCCTAAACCCTAAACCCTAGATCCTAAACCCGCAACCCTAAACCCTAAACCCTAAACCCTAGACCCTAAACCCGAAACCCGAAACCCTAAACCCTAAACCCTAAACCCTAGACCCTAGACCCTAAACCCGAAACCCGAAACCCGAAACCCTAAACCCTAAGCCCAACATCTGAAACCATCTTCCCTAAGGCTTTACAGCGGTGCAAGCCCACAGTCCTGCTCTCCCTCAAGCCGAAACCTCCCCTGTAAACCCAGAAACCCCTTACTATAGGGTTTAGGGTTTAGGGTTTAGGGTTTAGGGTTTAGGGTCTTTATGATTAGAATAGGGTTCTGGGGGTTATTATAGGAAAAACCTCAAGGGGATGCTATTAGTAATTATTTCCGACCCCTATATCACCCTACGCCCTTAAGTCCAAGCCCTCGGAAGACGGCAACTTTCAAAAAACAGTAACAAGCATCGGTGCATGAGCAAATCAACTCAATAAACCCTAAACCCCAAGAGAGCATAGTTTGGGTGGCCGGGGTGGTTTGACGGGCAACGCGAGCGCGCGGCCCAGGGTGTTTCACACCCGAGCGCGCGCGCGCGCGCGCGCCCTCCCCTGACATACCCCAAACCCTAAACCCTAAACCCTAAACCCTAAACCCTAAACCCCCCGTAGCCCTGCACATGTCAGGCCGAAGCCGAGCAGGTGAAGGTCGAGCCGCGCCCGGCGGTCGTCAGTGGAAAGGCCGCTTCAGCTCAGTTCAAGGTTCGGGGTTTGGGGTTTAGGGTCCAGGGTTTAGGGTTTGGGGTTTATGGTTTAGGGTTCCGGGTTCAGGTTTCAGGGTTTGGGGTTCAGGGTTCCGGGTTTAGGGATCAGGGTTCCGGGTTTAGGGTTTGGGTTCAGGGTTAAGGGTTAGGGTTTAGGGTACGAAGCCCTGAGCCCCAAAAGCCAAAGGCCCTGTAGGCCTTACCGTACTTGGAGGTTCATTAGGCAACTAAAGCAGGGTTTTAAGTATGTCAACTTTACTTATAATCTTTTTTAGCGCACTTGTAACCCTAAACCCTAGACCCTAAACTTTAATCCCTAAATTCTAAACCCTAAGCCTAAACCCTACACCCTATAACCCTAAAGCCTAACCCCTAAACCCTAAACCGATGACGCCGGCGCAGGTCCGCCTGGAGGAGCGCTTCGGGCGGAAGCTGCCAAAGCCTGCGGTAGAGGCTGGCCAGGTGTTCAGGGTTTGAGGTTTCAGGGCTTAGGATTTAGGATTTAGGGTTTAAGTTTAGGGTTTAGGGTTTAAGTAGGGTTTAGGGTTCAGGGCTATTTCAGGACCCAGGGCGCTGTATTTTGCTAGGAGTCTGATTAAAGCAGAAGCTCCGAATTCCGAAGACTTGCAGCAATGCGGTGTGGCAACTTCCATGCCAGTAAAGATGGTGGCGCCACGTGGATAGTCCAGCTTCCAACCGCAGGTGTTAGATTCCTGCCGGAGGTCTGCGGCGGTTTAGGGTTTAGGGTTTAGGGTTTAGGGTTTAGGGTTTAGGGTTTAGGGTTTAGGGTTCAGGGTTCAGGGTTCAGGGTTCAGGGTTCAGGGTTCAGGGTTCAGGGTTCAGGGTTCAGGGTTCAGGGTTCAGGGGATCCTTATGATAGAGATGACTACGCCGAAGTGATGCGCGAACGGCCTGGGTTCCTGAACTGCTCCTGTTGGGAGCCCCAAGCCCTACTTGGAGCTTCATACGAGTAGTTATAAGCACGTAGGGTTATAGGCACCCGAAATGGAGATATAAGCAGAGTTACCATACTTAGAACCCTACTTAGAGCTACCCATGAACCTCCAAGTAGCCCCATAAATCCTAAACCCTAAACAGAAGGGCCCATTACTCCTTCAATTGGGCGCTTGCGTCTTTCGCATCCCCAAGCTGGAGTTGCCATGTTGAGATACCTAAAATCGGAATAGCGAGCCCCGTCTACACGGTATACTCCTACTTGAAGGTTCATGGGACTTAATAACCACTTATAACTGTACTTATAACCCTACTTATAATTGGGATAACCCCTATAAGGCCCTTTAGGGGTATTATAAGTAGGGTTATAAGTACAGTTATAATTGGTTAGTAAGACCCATGAACCTTCAAGTAGTCCCTAAACCGCAAGCCTTTTCCTACGCAAGCAAGGGAGTACTTATCGTGGCGCTGGAGCCTACACTGGACCCAGCCCAAGCTCTAAACCCTGAATAGTTATCTTATTTATAAGCCTGCACAGCTTCTTATTCTAGTTGCAATGGAGTTCGAAGTAAGAGACATACGTATATATATATATATATATATATATCTATGTATATATATACAGACATATGCGTAATCGCTCCTGAGCTCTAAACCCCAAACCCCAAACCCTGAAACCCTAAACCCCTCAAACCCTCCAAGCAGGCAGAGACCCTTCTGGAGAAAAGCGGCCTGCCCAAGCTGACCGACTTCTACCGGGCGCTCGTGGATGCCTATCCAGGCATGTGCACAGTCTCCAGGGAGTTGAAGCCTTTGAGGGTTTTACAGTTTAAGCAGTTTTTTTAGGGTGTTTAGGGTTTTAGGGTTTAAGGTTTTTGGGTTTTTGGATTTTAGGGTTTAGGGGTTTAGGGGTTTAGGGTTTAGGGTTTAGGGTTTATGCCTCCAGGGTTTAGGGTTCTGGGGTTTGACCCAGGCATGCGTCCCGTCTCCAGGGAGAGGGAGCTGAAGCCTTTGAGGGGCTTAAGGTTTTTTTTGGGAGCTTTTGGGTTTTTAGGGGTTCTAGGGGTTTGGAGGCTTTAGGGGCTTCAGGGGTTTGAGGCGTTTTAGTGGTTTGTTAGGGTTTTCGGGGTTTTAGGGCCTAGGGTCTTAGGGTGTCGGACTTTGGGGTTATGAAGTCCGTCCCCTCAGGAGGCCGTTTTGTATTTTGCCAGTTGTAGAGCCCAAGACCCCAAGACCCCAAACCCTAAACCCTAAACCCTGAACCCTAAACCCTAAACCTTAGTCCACAGTTTTATTCCGGGCACCCAGCGCACGATTTGGGTTTAGGGGTTTTGGGTTCTGGGTTTTTAGGGGTTTAGGGTTTGCGGAGTATATACTATAGAGGTAATTAGGGCTTACAGTCGACTCAAAGGGTGCATGGGCGCAAAACGGTCTTTGTGCGCCAATCCCGCCTGCTCTCCCTAAGCCCGAAACCCTAAACCCTGAAGTTTTCAGGTTTTTAGTAAGGACTTCGGGAGTTACGTACCCTGTACATTGATTGATTAGATATGGAGATGTAAGGCAGCCGAGTTCCCTTACTTCCCTACTAAGAACTATGGATCTGTTTGGAACAAGGTGTTTTGTTCCTTATAGATTAGGACCCAACAGTAGACCCTTGTTCCCTTTGTTTAGGGTTTAGGCTCCCTTATAAGCCACTTTAAGCCCAAAAGGGCACCCTTTTATTCCTAGGTTACACTTGGGTCTAGTATGTGCAGCCAGGGTTTAGGGTTTAGGGTGTAGGGTTTAGGGTTTAGGGTTTAGGGTTTAGGGAGATAGGGTGCCTACTTCCATACCAAGCTGTGGTCTCCCAAAAAGGCCCCAAACTATGAACAGCCCGTCATCCCAAAACCCTAAACCCTAAACCCTACACCCTAAACCCTAAACCCTACACCCTAAACCCTAAACCCTAAACCC
>CAJNDS010002708.1:0-72500 GCA_905221605.1 Symbiodinium natans | reverse complement strand
GTTTAGGGTTTAGGGTTTAGGGTTTAGAGTTCAGGGTTTAGGGTTTAGGGTTCAGGGTTTAGGGTTTAGGGCCCCAGTTTAGGGCGGTTCTTGCAGCCTCACATCCGTCTTGAGCGGGTCTCTTTAGAGGTCTCCATTACGTCTATAGTAGTCCCGCTCCTGATGCCTTCCTTGGGATTTTAGAGTTCACAGCTCAGAGCTTATAAGTAAGCTAAGGGTTTAGGGTTTAGGATACTCTGTATATAGTCTGGGATGTTAGGGTTTAGGGTTTCGGTTTAGGGTTTAGGGTTTAGGGTTTAGGGCTACTCCGTATATGGTCTGGGATGTTAGGGTGCTCAGCCCCATCCACATGGAACTGCCCAGGAAGGCACGAAAGCCAAGAAAGCGAAGGGCTGCGACCTGAGGCGGCCGAAGGTGAGACATAAAACAAGCATCTTCGTAGCCCAGTGGTACCCTTACCCTTTTCTTTTTGTGTCATGGGTTCCCCAAGTAAGTAACCAACCCCAAAAAGGGTGCCCTTATCATAATATGGTTACTGCGCTACTAAGGCATGAGAGCACGAAGTATATCCAACAGCTTTGCTAGTAACAATGACAATCATGACGACGGCAGGGATTCTCCTGGGCGATGTGGTTACCCCTAAGCCCTAAACCCCAAACCCTAAACCCTAAACCCTAAACCCTAAACCCTAAACCCTAAACCCTAAACCCTAAACCCTAAACCCTAAACCCTAAACCCTAAACCCTAAACCCAAGGCCTTGCCGAGGCCGTCGATGTCAAGACGTGCACTGCCCAGGAGGCCGGCCTTGTCGAGCGTAGGCTTCAGGGTTTAGGGTTTTTAGGGTTTAGGGTTTAGGGTTTAGGGTTTAGGGTTTAGGGTTCAGGGTTCAGGGTTTAGGGTTTAGGGCTTGGGGTTCAGGGTTTAGGGTTTAGGGTTTAGGGTTTAGGGTTTAGGGTTTAGGGTTTAGGGTTTAGGGTTTAGGGTTTAGGGTTTAGGGTTTAGGGTATGAGGCAGCAAGCCACACAGCCGCCTGTCACATGACGCACTCGGGCCTCGAGATCGTCAGTTTCTGACAAGTGCAACTCCGGGTGTGCTAGCCGACCAGGCTCCCCAGGGACTTCAGGTTTCCTTCAGTATGCATGGCTTATTTAGGGTTTAGGGTTTAGGGTTTAGGGTTTGGGGTTTGGGGTTTAGGGTTTAGGGTTTAGGGTTTAAGTAACATAGGAACCCCCACCTACAGTCCCAGGACTATTCCCGCAGTCAGAGATGTTGGAGCATCGGGGTGATGGACATTTTGCAACTGTCATGCTAAGCTCTAAACCCTCAAAGCCTTAAACCCTCAAAGCCCTAAGCCCTTTAAACCCTTAAAAGCCCTAAGCCCTTAAACCTTCAAACCATTTCACCTTTTCAACCCCTAACCCTAGACCCTAAACCCTAACCCCTCAACCCTAAACCCTAACCCCAAACCCCTCAACCGTAGCCCTTAAGCCCTTTCCACCCTGAACAACCAGCCCCCAGGTGGATGATGAGCTGCTGAAAGAGTTGGAGTTCGAGAAAAGAAGGCTGACGGGCTTAGGGTTTAGGGTTTAGGGTTTAGGGTTTACTAACTAGGCTTTGCAGAAGGGAGCCCACAAGAAGTTTAGGGGGTTAGGGTCTAGAGTTCCATGGTTTGCAGTTATTTGTGCTACTGCAACTACCTTGTTTAGGGATGATGTTTTTCGGGTTTAGGGTTTAGGGTTTAGGGTTTAGGGTTTAGGGTTTAGGGTTTAGGGTTTAGGGTTTAGGGTTTAGGGTGGGGCGGTGGGGGGTCTCCTTCCACAAACCTGGACAAGGGGGAGTATACCGGGTGGCTGCCACCCCAACACCAAACCCTATAAACCCTCTGCACAGAATTGAAATTTCTTGAAGATTCCCTAAACCCTAAACCCTAGACCCTAAACCCTAAACCCTAAAACCCGGTAGTTAGTAGTAGGGTTGAAAGTGCCCGAAGTAGATACGTAGAGTTACCATACGCATAGCCCTATCTAGACAACTGACAATGAACCTCCGAGTTGCGTTGAGAGAGAAGGCCTGCTTCTGCCGCTCAGGACGAGACCTCAGAAGTAGTGAGCCTTGCAGCAGAGCCGAGAGAGCCCAATGCTCTTTGGTTCAAGGGTGGCTATTGGCTATTGAGGTAATTCAGAACAATGAGGGCTCCAACTACAGCTAAGGCATTTCTTGACTCACGCTGTGAGCTCTGTGACGCTCATACGTGTTGCTACTCCCAAAACCTTGAACCCTGCATCCTAGACCCTAAACCCTAAACCCTAAACCCTAAACCCTAAACCCTAAACCCTAAACCCTAAACCCTAAACCCTAAACCCTAAACCCTAAACCCTAAACTCTAACCCTAACTAAGGGGCATTGGGATTTCTGGAGGAAGTCTCGGAACGGCTTGGGCAACAAGACGCCTGAGCAGCGGAATCCAAAAGCAGCTTCACAGGATTTAGGGTTTAGGGTTTAGGGTTTAGGGTGCCCAAGACCCGTTTGAAAAGGAATGTAGGCCCAAGATCCCTTAAAGGAATGTAGGCCCAAGATCCCTTGATTAAGGAACCCGAAACCCTAAACCCTAAGCCTGTAACAAGCGTAAGGACCCTTGTTCTGAGTTAAGCCATCTTCCTTGATTGAGGGGTAATCATTGGGCTCTCTGGAGCACAGGGTTTGAGGGTGTGGGGCTCAGGGTCATGTAGAGGTTCGATGAAGGCTTATGAGGGTTTAGGGTTTAGGACTCAGGGTAAACCTAAACCCTAAACCCGAATTTTGGGGGCTTAGCAAGGCTTGTGATTTGGGTGTTTTGCTAGGACGGGGGGGGGTTTAAAAGGACGAGGGGGGTTTGGGGGCCTGAGGCCTTATCAAGCTCGAACAAGCCTTAGGCAGGGAATGCAGGGCGGCCCCTTACAGCCCTGCCGCTCTGCCACCCTACTTCCTAAACCCTGACACCCTGACGCCCTGACACCCTGACACCCTGACACCCTAAACCCTAAACCCTAAACCCTGCCTCCGGCCCTGCCCTAAACCTTTAACCCCCCTATGTGTTTAGGGGGTTGGAGGGCTAAAATCCTAGACCTTAAACGCAGGTGTCTTTTCTGAATCAGATACACCCTAAACCTCAAACCCGAAAACCCAAACCCCAAACCCCAAACCCTAAACCCTAAACCCTAAACCCCAAACCCGAAACCCCAAACCCCAAACCCTAAAGCATGCTGTCGCTTTCGCGCGTCCGCGGACTGAGAAGGCGCCCGCTGCAGGTGGCCTGGAGCATATGGCTAGGACTCTAAGGGCCTCCAAGTTGCGTTTAGGATTTGGGGTTTGGGGTTTAGGGTTTAGGGTCCCGAAGTTGACTGCTGGGGCAACTTGTCCTCGTGGTTCTGAACTTTCGACCCTAGCTGCCTAGCCGCTATAGGCCCTAAACCCGACTTGCATGGGTAGTTATACGTAGGGTTATAGGTGCCCTACATGGGGTTTAAGTAGCAGCCATACTTAGAAGCCTACTACCCATGAACCTCCAAGTGTAAACCCGACCAGTTTGGCTGTGCTGCGGTGGGCACGGACTCCGCAGCCCGCCTTACTTTCTTTTAGAGTTTAGGGTTTAGGGTTTAGGGTTCAGGGTTTAGGGTTTAGGGTTTAGGGTTTAGGGTTAGGGTTTAGGGTTTAGGGTTTAGGGTTTAGGGTTTAGGGTTTAGGGTTAGGGTTTAGGGTTTAGGGTTTAGGGTTTAGGGTTTAGGGTTTAGGGTTTAGGGTTTAGGGTTTAGGGTTTAGGGTTTAGGGTCGGCGCGCCGTGGATGTAGAGAATTCGTTCCGGCCATGGCTCCAAGTCAGCGATCGCAGCCTGTTGAGGAGCAGGCGCTTGAACCCGAGACCCTAAACTTTAAACCAACCCCAAACCCCAGACCCTAAACCCTAAACCCTAACCCCTAAACCCTAAACCCCTCTTTCATGTATAATTTAAATGTTAAGGCGTTACTGGGCAAGGCCATTTTTTACTGGGCAAGGTCATTTTTTTACTTGGCAAGGTCATTTCTTTACTGGGCAAGGTCGTTTCGTCCAAAAAAACGACCTTGCCCAGTAAAAAACTAACCTTGCCCAGTAAAAATGTTACTGGGCAAGGTCATCTTTTTACTGGGCAAGGTCATCTTTTTACTGGGCAAGGTCATTTTTTTACTGGGCAAGGTTATTTTTTTACTGGGCAAGGTCTTTTTTTTACTGGGCAAGGTCATCTTTTTACTGGGCAAGGTCATTACAGTGCAAGGTCATTTTGTTACTGGGCAAGGTTATTGTGTACTGGGCAAGGTCATTTTTTCTGGGCAAGGTCATCTTTTTACTGGGCAAGGTCATTTTTTAACTGGGCGAGGTCATTTTTTTACTGGGCAAGGTCATTTTGTTTTACTGGGCAAGGTCATCTTTTTACTGGGCAAGGTGGTCATTTTTTTACTGGGCAAGGTCATTTTTTATTGGACAAGGTCATTTTTTGCTGGGCAAGGTCATTTTTTTCTGGGCAAGGTCGTTCCATAAGTGAAATATTTTCTTAATGTTGTGGGATTCTTTGGGCGGGTGGGTGTTTTTTCTGGAGTAATTTCTTGACTAGTGAATGCTTGGACTTGAGATGCTGAACCCTAAACCCTAAACCCTAAACCCTAAACCCTAAACCCTCATCTCTAAGAGTTTAGGGTTTACAAGGTCTAGGGTCGCCATCTTCCTCGTGTGTCGTCCGCAAACAGCCAAGAAGTGAACTGCAGAGCCCAAACCCTCAACCCTTTAAACGTAAAAACCCGTGAACCCTTTTAGCCCTGTCGGCCCTCAACCCTTTCAGCCCTCAACCCTTTAGACCTCAACCCTTTAAGCCCTCAACCCTCAAGCCCTGAGCCTGAAGCTCTAAATCATAAAAAACCCGAACCCTAAACCCTAAACCCCAAACTCTCAAACCCAAAACCCAAACCCTGCACCCTGATCCGTCTCCAGGCAGCTATGAGCTCGCCTTCACTCGCCCACGACAGGGTTGCGATTGCTGGTCATCAGCAGGAGATCATGCAGGACTGCTTTGGGGTCGATTTGGATGTAAAGGTTAGGGTTTAGGGTTTGAGGCTACCATCTGCGCATGTATTCGTAAGTATGAATACATCTTATCTCAAATGCCAGCGGCTTCTAACCCCAAGCTGTTTAGGGTTCAGGGTTCACGCTTTAGCATTTAGGGCGTCTTTCTGCTACGACTCGCGTTCCCCTGTGATAATCCCACAGATCTTGTGCGTGAACCGTGGCCATCGAGAACTGCTTAAGGACCTCACGCAAGGGGCATGCCGGAAAGCTAGAGGAGGATAAGCTCAGGGCAGGAAGCGGTCATCGGGACCCTGGCGTAAACCTCCTATCTGCAAACCCTAACCCTAGACCCGACACCCTAAACCCGAAACCCTAAGCCCTAAACCCTAACCCTGAACCCTAAGCCCTAAACCCCACAAACCCTGAACCCTTTAAACCCTAAACTCAAAACCCTCTTGTTTGTAGTCGCAGCCTCCACTGCAGCCTCGGCGCCAAGCCAAGGGCTTCGGGTGCTCATTGCAGGGCTTCGGGTTTCGGGTTTCGGGTTTAGGGTATAGGTTTTAGGTTTTAGGGTTCAGGGTTCAGGGTTTAGGGTTTAGGGTTTGGGGTTCAGGGTTTAGGGTTTAGGGACCTACACCCTAAACCGCCAGTTGCTGCGCAGTTGATGAGGAGCATTGCTATGGCGGCAACCCGACGAAGCGCCAGAAAGGAAAGGGTGTCCACCATGAGGCGGGGGCTTTAGTCACTGTAGTCTTTGAGTGAAGGTTTAGGGTTTAGGGTTTAGGGTTTAGGGTTTACGGTTTACGGTTTACGGTTTACGGTTTACTTATGGTTTAGGGGGATTAGCATCAGCTGCTTTAGAGCCTGGGGAGGCCCGGGGGGGGGGGGGGGGAGGAGAGTTTTTGTTTAGGGCTTCAGGATGTATAGGGGTGTAAGGTTTAGGGTTTTGGGGTTTAGGTGGGTTGAAGGGGTTTTGGGTGGAGGTTTGGAGGTTTGCGCAGCAGGGCAGCCTGCGCCCCCCCAAAGCTTCAATCCCAAACCGGCTCCCTGAATAGAAGGGTTTAGGGTTTAGGGTTTAGGGTTTAGGATTTAGTTTTTAGGGTTTAGGGTTTAGGGCTCTTCCTAGACCCTGCATCCTAAACCGCACACCCTGAGCATTTCGAAAGGAGCCACAGCGTCTCCGCGCCTGCATTGCCGGCATTACCATGGGAGGCGCAGGGGGGAAGTAGGAGAAGGAGATACCCTTAAACCTACGCCCTAAACATCGTGGGTTGAGGGCTAGGGTTTAGGGTTTAGGGTTCAGGGCTCAGGGTTTCGGGGTACGAATATCTAAACCCTACACCCCCCAAACCCTAAGCGCCTGTCGTAGCCGCGTCTCACACAATTTGCAGGTTTACATCGCCGGCGGGTGGCCACAAACCTACAGAGCAAGAGTTCTCAAACCCTAAAGCCACTTTAACTGGTTTTGGAGTACTATACTTTAATATTTTTTTGGTTCTGGGCTTCTATGATAGTTACATCTACCTGAAAATATGTTCTGTGTTTCCAGGGTCTTCTCCAAAGTAGGGCTAAACCCCAGTCCCTGACACGCGCGCAGGTCTGTGGCGGAAGCTGACAGAACTTACCGTGCCTGGGCAGCAGCAGGTGGTTTACGATTTAGGGTGCAGACACGCCCTACCTAAAACGTGGGTTTAGGGCTGAGGGCCTACAAATCCAAGTTGAACTGAAACCCCTAAACGCTGCCAGAAGTTCACGATTGTACGCTGTGTGAGGTTTTGGTGCAGAGTAGGCAGAGGTTTCCCCAATGGGGTTGAGGATTACAGGTTCAGGATTTAGAGATCAGAGTTTCAAAGGTTTCAACGCCTTTCGCGTGCCGTGTAGGGCGTGGGGATTGGAGTTTTAGTCGAGTCCAGGGTGTAGGAGTGTTGCGGGTTCAACCCTCAACCTTAAACCCTACACCCCATAACCCTATAACCTACACAACCCCGGACCCCTCAACCTTTTAAACTCGAAACCCTCAAACCCTACTTGGAATTAGGGGTTTAGGGCTTAGGGGTTCGGGTTTACGGTTTGGGGCGGGGGGCTTGCTTGGAAGCTCATGGCAGGTCATTCGCAGCGTTTTTAAGAAGGCAGAAAACCTGAGTCACCCTGAGCCCTAAACCCTAAACCCGAAACCCTAAACCCTAAACCCTAAACCCTAAACCCTGAACCCGTCTTGTCCGTGCTTTCTTCAGCCCAGGCTCGAAGGGCCACAGATGAAGAGCCACGGCGTCGAACTTGCACAGACTTGGTAGCCCAGTGGTACCCTTTTCTCCCTTGTTTTTGGATCCAAGGTTCCCTCACAAAGGGTTTTAGGGTGTAGGGCTTTGGGAGGGTTTCCTGAACACCCTTATTCCCCAAACCCTCAAATCCTGTACTTGATTTTGAAAGGACATGATTACTTGGAGCTATGAGGAGGGTTATAAGCACCCTAAGTGGGGGTTTACTAAAATGAGGGGCCCGTAACATCGTTCCCCAAATAGCAGGATTCCCCTCTAACAGTGACCCCAATAAGGTACCCTCGGAAACCCCCAAATAACCCCACTCAGAACTACCCATGAACCCCGAAGTAGCCCGCTAGCCACTAGCCGTGCAGCTATTCTGGTTTAGGCAACTGGGTAGACCCCAAACCCTTAAACCCTTAAACCCTTAAACCCTTAAACCCTTAAACCCTTAAACCCTTAAACCCTTAAACCCCTAAACCCTTGAACTCTTAAACCCAAAGCCCCAAACCCGAAGCCGATCCCCCTCTCATTCGGCGATCCCTTCAGCGTGCGTGCCTCGCCCTGTTAATCAAAAGTTCAGGGGTTCGGGTTTAGGGTTTAGGGTTTAGAGTTTAGGGTTTAGGGTTTAGGGTTTAGGGTTTAGGGTTTAGGGTTTAGGGTTCAGGGTTCAGGGTTTAGGGTTTAGGGTTTTGGGTGGTGATGCAGAAAGAGATGCATGTTTTCTTTTGACAATTTGACACCCCCTTTCTTTCTGCGTTCTCGACCTTTCCTAGTTGGAGTCCTCTTGTTGAGCCTTGATCTTGCCGCCCCCCCATGTCTTTTGCACATGTGTGGTCTGTCCTACAAATTTGCGTGGGCTTGCGCCTCTGACCTGATCTTGAGGCCAAGGCTAACGACAATGTGTCATGACATAGCTAGCTTGCTCAGTGCAACACATTTTTTGTGGTACTTTGCTGTAACTTTAGATCCTTACCTTTTTTGGGGTTATTGGGTTTCTTATTAAGGCAGCTAAAAGGTTAATTTATAGCTACCCTCCTGAGTCCAGCCAAACCTTCTAGTTACTCTACCATCCTTACACCCGAAACCTTGGACCCTGATTTCCTTCTCTCTCCGAAAATCCCACCGTGCTCTGGATGACTCACAAAAACGACCTTGAAGCCTCAACCCTGAACCAAATCCAAGCCCGCCATGCCCTGAACGCCCCAAAGCCTCTAAGACTGCCACCATAAACCTTAACCTCCTGAAACGCGCGCCTAAACCCCTAACCCCCGAAGACCCCCCAAACCTAAACAAGCCCCTAACACCCCCAAAGGCCTTAAACCCTAAGCCCCCCTCAACCTAAACCCCCATAATCCATTAACACCCCCAAGCCCTTAAGCGCCCTTTCCCTAACCCCCCTAAACCCTAAATCCTAAACTCTAAACCCTAAACCCTAAACCCTAAACCCCTTACCCCCTAAACTCCTAAGTCCCAAAGCGTCATGGGTACTTCGAAGGGGGTTCTAAGTGATTTTAGAAGTATATTTACCATACTTATATCCCTACGATACCCTATGTATAACTACCCATGAGCCCCCATAAAACCAAAAAACAAGAGAGACCCCCTAAACCCCCTAACCCCCTAAACCCCTAAACCCCCTAAAACCCCCTAAAACCCCCTAACCCCCTAAACCCCCTAAACCCCCTAACCCCCCTAAACCCCCTAAACCCCCTAAACCCCCTAAACCCCCTAAACCCCCTAAACCCCCTAAACCCCCTAAACCCCCTAAACCCCCTAAACCCCCTAAACCCTATCAGCTGCCTCAGGAGTTAGCCCTCTGCCATTCCCGGGAACACTTGGCTGGTCGCAGCCTCGAGGTTTGGCAAGTTTAACGTAGGGTTTAGGGTTTAGGGTTTAGGGTTTAGGGTTTAGGGTTTAGGGTTTAGGGTGAGCCCTGAACACTGAACACTGAACCCCAAAGCCTAAACCCTAAACCCCGAACCCTAATTGAACCCTTAAACCCTGAACCCTAAACTCCGAACTCCTAAGCCCTAATCACTAAACCCTGACAGCTAAAACCTTAAACAGTGAACCCTAAACACTAAACCCTGAACCCTGCCAAGCCCGAAACCCTACACCATGAATCCTAAGCCCTAATTTCCGTGTTTAGGCCTTGGGGTTTTAACGTTTCGGGTTCTCAAGTTTTGGGGGCCCTGGGTTGGATTTGCCAGGGCGGTGGTGCTTCGCGTACTGATTCTTTTTGCAGGGAATGAGGGAATGAGGTACTCTTCTCCCTCATTCTCTATTAAGAGCCAGTAGGTTAAGGGCGTGAACCCCAAACCCCAAACCCTAAGCCGCTTTTGAGGCTTTAGGCTTTCGGATTGTCCAACTCTTGGATCAGGGTTTTGAGGTGTTAGGGTTGAGGGAATTGGGGGCTTCTAATGCGTTGAGGTTCTAGGGCTTTCGGGTTTTCGGGTTTTCGGGTTTAGGGTTTAGGGTTTAGGGTGCTGCGATTTTGGAGCTATGATGTTAGGGACCGCTTCCCCAAGTCTGTCTTAGGGTCGGGAGGGTTTGGGTTGCGAGGTCTGGGAGGGCAATCGTAATGATCAGAGTCTTGGGCTGAGGTCTTACCTAAATTTTGAAAAAGCTCTAAACGCCACAGAGATGAGGAGGCCTTTAGGGTTCAGGGTTGAACTGTCACCCTCCTCGGCGTTTTTTAGGTGGGTTGAGGGCCCAAACCAGGACCCTAATTCTGAATTGAGGGTTTAGGGCTGTAGTCGATCTTGATTCGGGGTTGCCGAGCTGGCAGGTTGATTTGTAGGCTGCCCCTGTCTGCAAGGCACCTCCAAAACCCATCCAACACGCCGCCAGGGTCGGCGGACCCTAAACC
This sequence comes from Symbiodinium natans, assembly GCA_905221605.1. Taxonomy (NCBI): domain Eukaryota; class Dinophyceae; order Suessiales; family Symbiodiniaceae; genus Symbiodinium; species Symbiodinium natans. Next base: position 62,293 of record CAJNDS010002708.1, on the reverse strand, counting down.
CTAAACCCTAAACCCTAAACCCTAAACCCCGAAGCCCTAAGACGCCAACCGCCTCTGCGAAACCATCGCCCGGGGGTCTCTAAGGCTTGGAGGCCGCATCTCGGACTGCCGCAAGGCTAAGGCCAGTGCGCCACCCCCCCCCCCCCCCCCACGCCTTAACGCCTGAACGCCTTAATCTACTAGTTGCTTAAGAACCCCCAAGTATAAATATATTATTACAAAATATTTTAATAATAATAGTAGTAATAATGAAAATGAATAGATAATGACAATATTAAACCCTATATTGCCCTTGTAAGGAATCATGTGTGTGTTTTACTTTTTGGGACTATCATGGATGTTCAAGACTACGATGTCTCATTCTTATTTGTACTATCTACTGTATTGTTTGTTTAGTTTTTATTATCATGATTTTAGTACTATTCTGATTACCATCTATTGGCATTATTCCGCCATACTTCGTTTACCATGATGTTTACTATTACCCTTCCTGAGTATCACTCTGATTAGTACTACTATGTCTTATTTGTACTATTTTGACTGGTGCTATCATGGGGGCTCCGAATACCCCAAATCCTCACTAGGTAAGGGTTTAGGGTTTAGGGTTTAGGGATTAGGGTTTAGGGTTTAGGGTTTAGGGTTCGCGACGCAGAAGGAGGAACTCATCATCCTCGCGGATTAGGGTTTGGGGTTAGGGCCCCTGAGCCCCAACCCTTAACGTACTCAGCCAATAAATGAGTTTAAAACTCATTGGGTGCCCTTAGTAGAATGCAGTTGTAACCTTTTTAAGAAGAATTGTTCCGGAAAAAGTAGGCTAAGGAAAGCAGCATCCAAAGGATCGATCGCTCCCAGCGAATCAGAAAGTACAAGGAGCAAAGTTAGGTTTGGGAGAGGCTGGTACTCTTAGGGTAGTTAAGTAACCCTAAACCCTAAACCCTAAACCCTATACCCTAAACCCTACTGGGCCCTTAGAAGGGGACCCCGGTTTAGGGTTTAGGGTTTAGGGTTTAGGGTTCTAAGGAGGATGGTTGTCTCCCATAGTTGCCCTTGAAAAGCTCCAGGCCCCCATGTTTCTTCTCCCTCTACAAGCCTTGCTCGGCAAGCCCTTCGAACATTTTCCCTCCTTGGGTTTCAGGGTTTAGGGTTTAGGGTTTAGGGTTTAGGGTTTAGGGTTTAGGAAGATCTTTCAATCACTCTTTGGGTTTAAGAGGATGATGTTTACAAACATCAGAGCATTTTAAGGGGCCATCCTAGCTCAAGTCCCTAAACCCTAAACCCTAAACCCTAAACCCTAAACCCTAAACCCTAAACCCTAAACCCTAAACCCTAAACCCTAAACCCACCTCTGAAAAGGCGGCCCATTTGGCTGCCTCCGGGCGGCTGTTTAGAAGGACTCGGCGAGGACATGCAGGGTTCAGGGTTCAGGGTTCAGGGGTTTAGGGTTCAGGGTTCAGGGTTCAGGGTTCAGGGGTTTAGGGGTTTAGGGGTTTAGGGTTTAGGGTTTAGGGTTTAGGGTTTAGGGTTTATGGCTTAGCTTAGGTTTAGCGTCTGGGCTTTGGGAATTAGGTGGCTGTACTAGACTAGAGGGCCCTTTCCTTTTGAAGTCGAAGGGTTCCTATGGAACAAAAAGTCAAAGTATCCCTTATCCCTAAACCTTAAGCCGCTAAGCCCGCAGTCCCGAAATCCCTAAATCCTTAAATCCCTAAATCCCGAAATCCCTAAATCCCTAAGTCCCTAAACCCTAAACCCTACACCCTAAACCCTAAACCCTACAAGGAGACCCACATGAAGGTACCCCACAGTTGGAGGCTTCAGACCACTCTGGTCCGGGTTGAGGGTTTAGGGTTTAGGGTTTCGGGTTCAGGGTTTAGGGTTCAACCCTAAACCCTAAACCCTAAACCCTAAACCCTAAACCCTAAACCCTAAACCCTAAACCCTAAACCCTAAACCCTAAACCCCAAGTTCAGGGTTCGCAGGATGAGTTGACCGGCAAGCATGCTACGGGCTGCGATACATACCTGACGGCTGGATCCCTTGAGGTGCCAGCCACCCTGCAGGGCTTAGGGTGTAGGGATTTAGGGTTTAGGGTTTAGGGTTTAGGGTTTAGGGTTTAGGGTTTAGGGTTTAGGGTTTAGGGTTTAGGGATTTATGGACTGACCACCCTAAAGGGCTTAGGGTGTAGGGGACTTATGGGGTTTAGGGACTTACCACCCTAAAGGAGGAGTTTAGGGACTTAGGGCTTTAGGGCCTTTTTGGGACTTCGGGAACAGCTCCAGCCTAAAGGGCTCGGGGTGTAGGAGCTTAAGGGGCTTAGGGAAAGAGGGTTTAGAGTTTAGGGATTTAGGGTTCAGGGATTTTGGGATTTAGGGTTCAGGGATTTAGGGATTTAGGGTTCAGGGATTTTGGGATTTAGGGTCTAGGGATTTAGTTTGGGATTTTAGGGTCTAGGGATTTAGGGATTCGGGTTTAGGGGTTATTTAGAGTTTTGGGCTTTGAGGCTTGGGGATCATTGCCTGAGTTCCACCTGACCCGAATTGGACTTCTTTGGGTAGTCACGCTCCCTAACTCCTTCTATGCCCCTAAACCCTAAACCCTAAACCCTTCTATGCCCTCAATCTCTAAGGGTCGGTACTGGTCCCTTACCTCCTGTGAAGGGTACTGAAGCACGGGCCCTTAGGTTAGGTTGTCTAGGGACCATGTGAAGCAGGGCTTATATTACTGTTTTTGGTGAGTGTATAATCTAAGCTTCCTTTTTGGTGTTGGTGAGTGTGTGCCTTGGATGTCCTTTTGGGGGTGCAAGACTTTGTGGTGCTTTACTGTAACTTTACATCTTTAGCCTTTTTGGGTTTATTGGGTTTCTTAAGAAGGCAGCTAGAAATTAAATTTATAGCTACCCTGCTAAGAGCAGCCAAGAAGAAATATAAACCCTACTCCATGTAGCTCCAAAAAGCCCTCACAATCAACCCGATCAAGCCTGCAAGCTGTAGAAACCTTGATCTAATCCCTGAAACCCGGGAAAGGGCTTAGGGTTTAGGGTTTAGGGTTTAGGGTTTAGGGTTTAGGGTTTAGGGTTTTGGATGTAGGGTGTAGGCTCTAGCGTTTAGGGTTCAAGCCCTAGTGGCCCGGAGACGTCAGGCTGCGCGCCACGCGTCGGGTGCAATGCTGTCTCTGGTGGACGAGCCCTGGCGACGCTGAGTCATTTTTCTAATTGTATTGTTTATATGTATATATATATATATGATTATTTATACTGTTTTTTTAATCAGGGTTCGCTGTTGAGAGTTTGGGGGGTTCACAATAGGGCTTCGAGCTTCGGGTTCAGGGTTTCTTGGGGTGTATACGGTTTACATGGTTTCCGGTTTGGGCTGATAAGCCTTGCGGACCAGCACCCGAACTTCTAAAATCGTAAACCTCACGAACTCACAAAGCCTAAAACCACCTAGGGGTTAGGGTTTAGGGTTCAGGGCTGAGGGTTTAGGGTTTGGGGTATAGGGTTTAGGGTTTAGCCGTTTTTTTTGCCAGGAATGCCTCACTGGGGGCAGCTCATGCGGGCTGGCTCTGTGCCGGCCGCCGGGGCACCATGCTGGCCGCTGCAGCAGCACGGGATTCTGCCTCCTGAGCCTCGGACGTAGAGTGCACCCTGGGACTCCACTTGGAGGTTCATGGTACTTACTAACTTACAACTGTACTTATAACCCTACTTACATACCCCTAAAGGGCCTTATATAGGGGTTATCCCGATTATAAGCCCAGCTATAAGTGGTTAGCAAGTACCATGAACCTTCAAGCAATACCCCTATAGTGAAGGAAAACCCCTTAAACTGCAGAAGGGTTCCTTATACGGTCTAAGGAACATTGCTTAGTTCAGGAGTATTGGAGTCTCTGAGTGGGCCCCTTATTTGGTTGTTTTTTTTTTTTTTTTGTGGGGGTGAGGTTCGCTTACAAAGCCCTTCAAACAAAAGGGGCTTAGGGTTTAGGGTTTAGGGTTTAGGGTTTAGGGTTTGCAGTTTAAAAGTTTAGGGTCCCGTTCTTTATCCCAAGCTACTCTGGGACCCAGGAACAACGTGGCAGTGGCGGCACGCTATGCGAAAACCAGGCGGCCCGGGATGCAAGCTTTAACATTCTTTGCCCCTGAAGAGCCCAATACCCCTCAATTAGGGTTTAGGGTTTAGGGTTTAGGGTTTAGGGTTTAGGGTTTAGGGCTTCGGGTTTAAGGTTTAGGGCTTATGGTTTAGGGTTCTTAGGGCATATATACCTTAAACCATGCTAAGGTGGCCTACCTTAATTAAAGGCATCCTGTTCTGCCTAGCCGCTCTAGCCTGCTAGCAGGATTCCCCACTGGAGTCGTGACTGCAAACAGGTACCCCCACCTCGTGAAGCGCGTGCTGATCTTCGATTGGGATGTTCATCATGGACAGGGCACTCAGGAAATCTTCGAATCGGATCCGGAGGTGCTGGTACTGAGCATTCACGAGTTCGAGGCGGGATTCTATCCCAACACTGGCGCTGCGACGGAAACCGGGGATGGCGCCGGCAGTGGCTACACTGTGAATGTAGCCATGCCTCCTGGCTTTGGTGATGCCTGCCTTTGGCTGGCCTGTGCAAAAGCGCCTTGGGTCTTGAGCGGGAAAAGTCTCTGACTTCTCGGACCCCTGCAGCCCAAAGGTCAGAGCCTCTCTCCCCCCTACGGTAGAGACCTCAGAACCCTAAACCCTAAACCCTAAACCCTAAACCCTAAACCCTAAACCCTAAACCCTAAACCCTAAACCCTAAACCCTAAACCCTAAACCCTAAACCCTAAACCCTAAACCCTAAACCCTAAACCCTAAACCGAACAAAAAAGCAGCTACCTTTCATTTTCTGGGGATTCATGGGGACCTAGAAGGGGTTTAGGGTGCAGGGGTTTAGGCTTTAGGGATTTAGGGTTTAGGGTTTAGGGCTTTCGGGGTTTAGGGTTTAGGGTTTAGGGTTTAGGGTTTAGGGTTTAGGGTTTAGGGTTTGGGAAGCCCTCTGGGCTGCAAGGTACTCCTTCCAGCTGCAAGGCGCTTCAAGCCGGACCTAATCCTGGTCAGCGCAGGCTTTGAGTTAGGGGTTTAGGGGATAGGGGTTTAGGGTTTGGGGTTTAGGGTTTAGGGTTTAGGGTTTAGGGTTTAGGGGTGTAGGGGATAGGGGTTTAGGGTTTAGGGTTTAGGGTTTAGGGTTTAGGGGTGTAGGGGATAGGGGTTTAGGGTTTAGGAACCTTATGCTCGTCGGCGCAGGCTTTGACGCCTTGGAAGGGGATCCGATGGGTGACGCACCTCGCTAGCCTAGTGGCGCCCTTTGTCGACCTTCTTGGTTTCTGGGTTTAGGGATTTAGGGTTTGGGGTTCAGGATTTATGGTTCAGGGTTTAGGGTTTACAAGGTTTAGGGCAACTAAACCCCAAACCCTAGACCCCAAGCCTAAACCCTCAACTCCAAACCCTCAAAACCTTCAACTCAATCACACTCGGCAGGCCCTTAGGACATTTCAGATCTTCCCTTATTGTTCTTATCGGGATCATATTCAGGACTATTTTTCAAGAGGGGTTTTAAGGGTCATCACCCTAAACGCTAAACCCCAAACCCTAAACCCTAAACCCTAAACCCGAAGCCCTAAACCCTAAACCCTAAACCCTAAACCCTAAACCCTAAACCCTAAGCCCTAAACCCTAAACCCTAAACCCTAAACCCTAAACCCTAAACCCTAAACCCTAAACCCTAAACCCTATGCTTGCTGGGCCACCGAGGCAAAGTGCACTCCCCTGGTCTTCGGCCAGGTCACAAGCGCAGCTAGGAGACGGAGGGTTTAGGGTTTAGGGTTTAGGGTTTAGGGTTAGGAGACGGAGAGTGGTTCTCTGTTGTCTCCTTTTTTCTTGGGGCTACCGGGGTTTAGGTTTAGGGGTTTAGGGTTAGGGTTTAGGGTTTAGGGCTTAGGGCTTAGGGTTTAGGGCTTAGGGTTCAGGGTGTAGGGAATTTGGTGTAGGGCAGGTCTTGCTAGAAGAGTAAGCCTGCTGATGAGAGGTCGCCTTTGGTTCATTCCAAAAGGTTCTCTCCTACAATTCCTAGGCGCTCTCCGGGACCTAGGCACTCAAGATGCTGGCGCGGGATCTTTGCCAAGGCCGCCTGCTCTTGGGTCTTGAGGGCGGCTACGCGTCGGCCGGGCTTGCACTTTGTGTTGAGGAAGTGGCCCGAGCATCTAAGGTGCTGAGTGGGCAACTTTTTAATATGCTAGTAAGAGTTGTTGGACAATCACTTGCACAGTTTGCTTTTGTTCCTTTGGAGAAATTCAGTGAGGCATTGTTGCAACCGCTCAAGGACGACGAGCCATTTGCAATCAAGAAGGACACTTACTTAGCCAGCAGTTCAACTTGAAACCTTTTATGCCGTTCCTGGTTAGGAAAATTGCAGAAGCTCAACCTCTTTCTTTCCTTGGTGGAGGTTCATGGGCAGTGATAAGTAGGGTTTCAAGTATGACAGCTATACTGAGCACCTGGTTCAGGGCACTTAATACCCCTGCGTAGAACTACCCTCAAACCCTAAACCCTAAACCCTAAACCCTAAAAGGACCTGAGCGCCAAGCAAGAGTCCTTGCTTGCGATCTACGCGACGCGCCTGGCGCATCGGACCCTCCCCCTGCGTTTGCTGGAAGGCTCCAAGTCTGCCTTGGCGCCTTAGCAGCCCCAGTGGTGTTTTTTTTTTTTTTTTGGGGGGGGGGGGGGGGTTCTAGGAGCCCTTATGAAGCGGGTGCACGGTACAGGGTTCTAGGTTCCCTCACCAATCCCAAAAAGGGTCGAGGGTAGAGGCTACGGGGTATCATCATCATTATATGGGGGGGGGGTTTCCGATATTAGGGGTACCTTATTGGGGTCCTTCTATTCAGGGAATCCTACTGTTTGGGGGGGGGTCCATAGTAGGGGCCCCTGATTGTCGGAAACCCCCAAACTTGGAGGTTCATGGTACTTACTAATCAATTATAACTGTACTTGTAACCCTACTTACAATACCCCTAAGAGGGCCTTATAGGGGTTATCCCACTTATGAGTAGGGTTACAAGTACAGTTAGAATTGGTTATCAAGTCCCATGAACCTCCAAGAAAGATTTGCAACCCTAAACCCTAAACCCTAAACTAAACCCTAAACCCTAAACCCTAAACCCTAAACCCTAAACCCTAAACCCTAAACCCTAAACCCTAAACCCTAAACCCTAAACCCCCACATGGTTGCTGGGCTGTCAAGGTGCCCTTCGGAAAGCGCAAGCGAGACGTGGGTGGCTCTGCGAAGGAGCCATGTGCGGAGAGCTGAGACACCAGCGTCCCAGGAAGCAGTTGGGCAGCATCTCTGACGAACCTACCCAAGATTCCTTGAAACCCTTAAACCCTTAAAGCTCTTAAACCCTTAAACCCTGAAACCCTAAAACCCTTATATAAAACCCTAGAACCCTTAAGCCCTTTAATAGACACCTTATACCGTTAAACCCTCTGGAGCCCTCAGCCCAGCACCCTGAACCATACCACTCCAAACCTTCTTTAGAGGGCCCCTGCCACTGCAAGCCGTCTCGACCGGATCATGAATCGAACGCCAGCTTTCCCAGGCTGTTTCGTAGGCGTACAGAATCGAATTTGTGAGCGCCGTGGGGGGTCGGAGAGCCAAAAGATCTCATGTGAAGTAGGGTATATATTCCTTGTATCCCCAATAGGACACCAATGCTAAAAAGGAACCTTATATACAGTCACCAAAAACAGTAATATAAACCCTGGTTCATGTAGATGTCAGATGTGGGGTTTCCCGCGCCGCGACCTGATTTGGCCGAGTCTATATACGTTACTTTACACTCAAGATCCCGTAGCCAGAAACCCTGAACCCCTATGCACATATGTGTATTTGTACTCGCATATATGAATATACACATATGTATGCACACATTTGATTTTGAAAAGCTTCATTGGCTTAGGGCTTAGGGTTTAGGGTGAGCAGACTCGACTCAGAGAGACTGATTTCGCCACACACACACACACACACACACACACACACGCCCTGCCTAGGCTAGGTGCTGCATGATGCACGTGGCGGAACCCTAAGCCCTAAACCCTAAACCCTAAACCCTCAACCCTAAACCCTAAACCCTAAACCCTAAACCCTAAACCCTAAACCCTAAACCCATGCATCCCGTTTGCTGTAGCCGTGTGGCCTGAATGTTTTGAACGTAGTGGTGATGCGCGTGGGCCCCCATAGAATTTGCTGAAGGCGGGTGGGGAGTTAGATCCGAAACCCTAAACCCCATGCTGAGGGTTAGGGTTTAGGGTTTAGGGTTTAGGGTTTAGGGTTTAGGGTTTAGGGTTTAGGGTTTAGGGCTTAGCCCTCTGATCGCGTGCCAGTGCACACCCTGGCAGGCTGCCCAATGAATTGGCCCGCTTCTCAGATCGGGCTTTGCTGGGTTCGAAGCGGCTTCGAGATGTTTCTGATAGACCCTGAAACCCCATAAATCCCTGAGTAAGGCGTCAACTCTGCGAACGCAGAGTGGGGTTACCCGAAACTCTAAACCCTAAACCCTACACCCCCGCATCTCGTCGTGCACGGCCGAGGCGCCCAGATCGTAGGGATGGAGCGAAGGCAGTGTTTGGGGTGTAGGGGCTTCTTGGGTTTTGGAGTACTATGTTGAGGATTTAGGGTTTATGGTGTATGGTTTAGGGTTTGGCGTTCAGGGGGTTTCTTGGGGGACCCAGACCTTCGAGCAAAACTAGCTGGCGTATGGAATCTTCCTGAAAACCATAAAGGATCTAGGGTTTAGGGTTTAGGGTTTAGGGTTTAATCCGAGCATCTGTTTAATTGGGCCCCCCCCCCCCCCCTCCCCACCGCAATAAGAAAGGCCGGGTTCCGCAATAGTTAGACCGTGGCCCTGTCTTGATTCTCTATTCAAAACAATAGGCCGCAGATCCCTGAGGTGCTGTAGCTTCGCAGCTCAGCAAGCAAAACAAGAAGCCTGCCGACAGATTTTTGGAACCTCCCCGAAAACATTTTCTTTAAATGTGGTGGTATTGGCCCATACGAAATCCACCGTAATGGAAAGTAGTCTTCCGGCGGGCTTCTCGGCGAAAAAAACTCTTCAAATGTGGGTGTATTAATTAAACAGATGCTCGGATTAGAGTTTAGGGTTTAGGGTTTAGGGTTTAGGGTTTAGGGTTTAGGGTTTAGGGTTTAGGGTTTAGGGGTCTGCATTCGGGCTCCTATAGGTATATTTCTGAAGGAAGCTACTCTGGAAGATCTGAGTCCTTCGGACTTCTGTCTGGTCTTGGTGCAAGGCTACGAGTGTAAAGGAGAAGGCGTTGGAACATGTGGACTGCAGCCCTAGACCCTAAACCTAAATCCTAAACTTACATTGTTTGAGACCTACTGGTTCTTAGTAGGGAATGAGGTACCCTACATCATCCCTGAAAGAGCATGTATAGGGGGATGTGCAAGGTACCTCCTTCCCTCATTCGCTACGAAGAAGCAGGAAGAAGATGCATTCCTTAGCTATGCAGAGACTCCAATAATACGCCTTGGCAAAGGAATATTCCTTGAACCATAGAAGAAGCCCCATGCTTCGTTTTAAGAAATATTCCTTAAGGCCATATAAGAAGCCCTATTTTTGAAAGGAGTATTCCTTAATCAAGGGGAAATTCGATTCCCTGGGTAAGGGTTAAGCCCAAAACCTCAAACCCCAAGCCCTAAACCCTGGCAGTCGGTCAGGGTTCAGGGTTCAGGGTTCAGGGTTCAGGGTTTAGGGTTTAGGGTTGAGGGTTGAGGGTTGAGGTTTGAGGGTTTAGGGTTTAGGGTTTTGGGTTTAGGGTTGAGGGTTTAGGCGTCGAGTTCTCTGGGCTTGGTTTGATAGGCTCAGGGTCGTGCGCAGGTGCCGAAGCTTTTGATGCTCTTGGCCCTGCTCTTCGCGCTCCCCAGCTCGTTTAGGGATTATAGGCTTTTGGAGCTTAGGGTTTAGGGTTTAGGGTTTCGGGTTTAGGCTTTGGGGTTTAGGGTTCAGGGTTTTGGGGTTGTAGGGTTGGTTTTACGACAAAACGGCCACATGTTGAGGAAGCTTGAAGATGATGAATCAAAGAGTGACGGATCTTTGAGGCAACCCAAAGAGCGCTTTATACCACCGTAATTAAGGAGTTAACCATTAACCTCAAATCATACTAAGGATCCGTTTGTACTTTCAGGTAGATTCCTTAGTTGAGGGGTTGTGGGCTCTCTGGGCCTAACTCTCGTAAGAGCCCCCATATGGTTTAATGCACATTCCTTAATCAAGGGGTATTGGGTTGCAGGAGCATCTGTCTGTGATGTGACGTGTCGTTCCGACGTTATACGCAAGGTGGCAAGTTGTAAGCAGAGACAAGCGACCCCAAACCCTAGACCCTAAACCCCAATCCCTAAACTAACCCTAGACCCTCAAGACAAAATAAATATCAATTGTATGTGTTTTCATTCTGAACTTACCAAGTTATTTGTCTAAACAGCTGACAAGCAGAGTTGGAGTAAATTCATCCAAAACGCCTAGGAGGCCAAATGCTCAATCTACTTAAACCTCTGGGGTCTTTTGTCTGGAGGAAAGGTGGGAGGTTTGTTCAAGCATCCGCCCCAAAAGGCCACCCCTAAACCCTAAACCCTAAACTGTAAACCCTAAACCCTAAACCCTAAACCCTAAACCCTAAACCCTAAACCCTAGGAGTCCCAGGAGGCCAGGGTGCGAATTCGGTTCTAAGAGACACTTTCGCTCAAAACGTTGTTGGGACCCAAGCCCTATACAGTTTTTTTTATAAGCCCAAAACGCCCTAAACGATTAAACCTTATTGGGACCCAAACCCTATACAATTTCTATAAGCCCTATAAACCCTAAACCCTATTAAACCCTAAACAAGAACCTACGTTGTCAAGGTTCTCCCTCTCTGTCTTCAAGGCCCGAACGTTGCGGATCTTGCCTGGAAGTGCGAGTGAACTTCTGAACTTCTCAGCTTGGTAGCCCCAGTGGTAGCCTTTTCCCATTTATTGGGTTCAAGGTTCCCTAAGTTAACCAACCAAGAAAGGGTGCCCTTTTTATACTATGGTTACTGGGGTTACCAAGTCTCAGGTTCCAAGATGGTGTTTAGGGTTTAGGCTTTAGGGTGTAGGGTGTTTAGGGTTTAGGGGTTTAGGGTTTAGGGTTTAGGGTTTAGGGGTTTAGGGGTTTAGGGGTTTAGGGCGTTTCGGGTTTCGGGTTCAGGGTATTTTAGGGTGTTCAGGGTTTAGGGTATTTCGGGTTTCGGGTTTAGGGTGTTTCGGGTTTAGGATTTAGGGTATTTAGGGTTTAGTGGAGTAGAACCTCCCCAGTTGGGTATCCTGATTGGGCAGCTTACACGAGCCTAGAAGATCGCATAAACGATGCCCTTCTGATCCTTTAACTTACATGTGTATATATATATATATACATAGACTTGGAGTAGAAACTGCCCGTAATACGTACACATTTTAGCCCACTAAACCCTAAACCCTAAACCCTACACCCTAAACCCTAAACCCTAAACCCTAAACCCTAAACTTCTCCCTTGCGCAGACTGCCTGTAGGCACCGCCCACGGCGTTTTTGTCAAGGGGGCATCACCACAGGGGGAAGAAGCAGGCGAGGACCTTAGGGTTTAGGGTTTTTCGGGCTTGTAGGGCTTTTAAGGTTTTCATTGTGTAAGTGTTTAGGGCTTGTAGTGCTAAATATAGGGGTCGGAATAATTACTAATCACATTCCCTTATGGTCATACTATAATAATAACCCCAAAAACCCTGTTCTAATTATTAAGGCTCCTACAGTATAGGGTTCTTGTAGTGTCTGTCTGTGTGCGTGTGATGTTTTGATTTTAGATGTTTTTTTGCTTAACTAAGATTGAGCAGGGCTTGATTCACCCGTTGTCAGGAGTCTGAAATCGGCTCACGGGAGCTCTGCGCAAATGCGTGGAGCATGATTTTTTTAGGTTTAGGCGCCGCAAACCTTAAACCCCCGATCTACGGAATAGAGACCCAAGAAAGGCCAACTCTTGCTACCCCCCACCCACCCTCCTAAACACCTTCCCCGCCCAGGTTTTGTTCCGAAAATTCGGATACGAGCTGGTCATGTCCCCTGCAAAGGGCAAGGCGCCCCGAGTTCAGGGTTTAGGGTTTAGGTTTAGGGTTGAGGGTTGAGGGTTGAGGGTTTAGGGTTTAGGATGCTGGGCTCGCGGTGTTTTGGGGCTTAGGGTTTAGGGCCTAGATGGCTTTCCCACACCTAAGCCCCAAAACCCTAAACACTAAACCCTAAACCCCAACAAGTGTTTGCAGGTTCATGTGGGACGAACTCCGGGGACTCCTAGAATAGACCCCCCAAGGCTAGGATCCCCCTTTAATAGGGACCCCAAAAAGGCTACCCCAAATATCGTAAACCTCCATATCATAGTAGCCCTAAACCCTAAACCCTAAACCCTAAACCCTAAACCCTAAACTCTAAACGTTTCTTCATCCAGACTTCTCGGTGCAGATGTCGTGAGACATCTTGGCTACGCTCGCTGTTTCTGCGGTTGTCTCCGCTCTGACTCAGATGTCTCGGACTCTCATTCCGCGCTGATTCCTTACCTTTCTCAACTAAACCCTAAAAACCGACACCCAAAACCCAAACCCTTGCCGATGTGAACCGCCGGCGTTTCGATGCTCTTTAGCTGCTTTTCAGCACGTCGCTCCTCCGCCCCCGTTGTTGTGCTCCTCTCCACCTCGCAATGGCACGCCCAACTCTGTTGCCTGCTGTGGCCGTGCTGGTTGCGGTCTACAGCCTTGCGAGGCAGGCGATTTTTCAAAAGCTTTATGATGAGAATGGGGCTTTTGGGGTTGGTATCGTATAACTGTATAGGGACCATAAGGGAATACTATTAGTACTCATGCCGACCCTCCATATCATGTTCCCTTTTGGGTTGAACAGGATCCTATTTCAGACAATTCTTCCGAGGGTTACGAAAGGGTCAAACCCTAAACCCCAAACCCCAAACCCTAAACATCTAGTTGAACAGAGCATGGCCAGTCCATAACTGGTTGACATGGCATGTCGTCGACAGCATAGTGTGGCACAGTTTCGGGTTTAGGGATTAGGGTTTAGGGTTCAGAGGCATAGTGTGGCACATACCCTGATGACCCAAACCCTAAACCCTAAACCCTAATACCCTAAACCCAAAGCCCTGGCAGCTGCTTCGTGGGCAGCCCGCAGACGCCGCGCGACTGCAGCCGCGTGCCCGCGCGCGTGAGCGCTGAGTACCTGGAGCGATGCGGCCCCAAGGACCGGATTGGGTTTTGGGTTTAGGGTTTAGGGTTTAGGGTTTAGAGTTTAGGGTTTAGGGCGGAGACTTGAGAAACAACGCAGGACTTACTAGCATGTGTTTGCTTCCATAGTGTATGATCTTGTATAATTTCGTTTCGTACCCTAACATTAACATTCCAGGAATTTTCTACAAATGGCTCATAATGGACAAACCCCTTCCCCCTTCTGTTAAACGCCCCCCCCCCCCCCTGACTATAAAAACACTTTCCGCAGAATCCTGCCGAAAGCGACTTCGCCCTCTAAACCCTATTCCGAATAAGGGGGGGGGGGGGTCAGGGCTCCCAAAACCCCAAGCCAACCAACATCCTGAAGCATAAGGGGGGGGGGGGGGGGCGCTCCCAAAACCCTCAAGCCAACCAACATCCTGAAGCTCCCTTCCCTCCCTTCCCTCCCTTCCCTCCCAGCCCTCCCTTCCCTCCCAGTCATTTCGCGGCACATAGCTGTCTAAACCCTTTGGACTCCAAACATGACATTTGGATAAAAAACCTCCCCCTAATAATGAAAACACATTTCGAGTTTCTATGCCGGGGGGGGGGGGGGGGGCGCTTACTATTAGGGGGAAGGGATTAATCTAGGTCAGCCATGTGTTTCGACCCTAAACCCTAAACCCTAAACCCTAAACCCTAAACCCTAAAACCCTAAAACCCTAAAACCCTAAAACCCTAAAACCCTAAAACCCTAAAACCCTAAAACCCTAAAACCCTAAAACCCTAAAACCCTAAAACCCTAAAGCCCTAAAACCCTAGCCCTAAATCCGAAATCCTACACCCTACACCCGAAACCCTAAACCCTAAAACCCTAACACCCTAAACCCTATTCCCCTAAAATAAAACCCTAAACCCCTAAAACCCTAAAACCCTAAAACCCTAAACCCTAAAACCCTAAAACCCTAAAACCCTAAAACCCTAAAACCCTAAAACCCTAAAACCCTAAAACCCTAAAACCCTAAAACCCTAAAACCCTAAACCCTAAACCCTATTCCTAAAACCCTAAACCCTAAACCCTAAACCCTAAACCCTAAACCCTAAACCCTAAACCCTAAACCCTAAACCCTAAACCCTAAACCCTAAACCCTAAACCCTAAAACCCTAAACCCTAAACCCTAAACCCCAAGCACACCAGGACTCGGACGTCCCCTTCAACGCGGCGCAGGCCAGCGGCCCCGGTGCCACGGTCGACTTCAAGAAGCGCCCGTTCGGCATCCTCCGCTACCAGCCAGGCGCGCAGTGGGGGGGGGGGGGTTTAGGGTTTAGGGTTTGGGGCTTAGGGTTTGGGGTTTAGGGTTTAGGGTTTAGGGTTTCGGGTTTAGGGTTTAGGGTTTAGGGTTTAGGGATACATGTCAGTGCTCCCCATAATGAGGCCTAAACGCTTTTTTGGGGAGGCCCTGTTCTGAAACAGCTCCAGTCCTGTCTGTTGCGACTATTTATCTTCATCCCTAAAGCCTAAGCCCCACACCCTAAGCCCCCAGGTGAGGTCATGCACTCTAAGCCCTCAATCCTGACACCTGAACCCCAAACCCTAAGACCCTAAACCCTAAACCCTAAACCCTAAACCCTAAACCCTAAACCCTAAACCCTAAACCCTAAACCTTAAACCCTAAACCCTAAACCCAACCAGGTGAGGGCATGAAGGGTGCCATGGCCATGGAGATCATCCCCAAGTCCCGCTACCCCGGCGACCCCCAGGGACAGGCCTTTGCCGCAGGCGTGGGGGGGATGGGGTTTAGGGTTTAGGGTTTAGGGTTTAGGGTTAGGGTTAGGGTTAGGGTTTAGGGTTTCGGGTTCCGGGTTTCGGGTTTATGGTCAGCTGAACGCAATAGTTTGCGGACATGCCCACCCCAAGGCCACCCAAACACTACTCATCACGAACCCAAACCGGAGCCAGCCCCCAAACCAAGCCAAAGCCCCTCCAAATTCACATGTGTTCGAGCCAGTTGGGATTGCCAACGTGGGCACTTCAAACGCTTGGAGCACTTGGGAGTCACAGGCAAGACTTGGGGCATTGGGCCAAAAGGCAAAGGACACCCCCGTCACTGGTTGCACCGGGGATGAAGGGCCCTTCCATTGAAGATGTAGCCTTCCAAAGGTCTCCGGTCACTGGCAAACTGGCAAGCTTTTGGGAAGTGAACTCACTCTGGCAAATCGGCTTGGGACCCCTGAGTCATTGGATTTCCTTTGTTTACGAAATCGGAAGGCAAAGGATACCCCCGGCTGGAGGAGACCCCCCTTAGGTTTGTGCGCAGGGGACGGTCTGGGCCGCAGGGCCCTCTCAGAGAAACCCCAGAGGTGAACAGCTTGCAGTTCGAGGGTCTGCCGAGGCCGAAACTGCCGAGGCCCTTTCAGGGCTCTCAAGAGGGGCCTTCCAGGAGCCTCACAGCACCTTTGGACACTTGAATGCGAGCCCTTGGGAGTCACACGCAACACTTGGGACATTGGGCCAGAAGGCAAAAGGATACCTCCCCCTCGATGCTTGCACTGGCGCTCGACTGCGCCCGCCTACACAAGAGAGGCGAGAGGGGTGGCGGGTCTAGGGTTTAGGGTTTAGGGTTTAGAGATTAGGGTTTCGAAAGGATGATGCTGATATCATCGCGCATGATGTCTGAACTCATACCCGAAAATTCTGCAAGTTTTCTCCTAGAGGTGGAGATTCACAATAGGGTTTAGGGTGAGTAGGATTGATAATCATGGTAACGATACTTATACCCTTATTAGTCTACTTCTAGCCCTACTTATACGCACCCATGAACCTCGAATAGAAGCTGCAACCCCGCCCCCCCCACCACCAGTTCTGTTAGAGCGTGGCAGACAGGTAGGATGCGGACAGCCGGCGCATTCGTCATGTTGATAGTCTCTTAGGGGTCCTTGCTAAGTTTAGGGTGGTTGTGGGCTTTGGCTTTACGGAACTTTTCGCTCATGAAGTGACATAGGGGCTGCTGAAGAGGTATCCAGAGCGGCTGGGTTGTGCAGTCCATCAACGGCATGAACGTGCAGAACGAGGAGCTACGGGTTAGGGCTGAGGAGTTGAGGGAAGGGAGAGAGGAGAAGGAGCAAGAGGGTCAGAGGGAGAGGCCCAAGGAGCCCCAAAATCCCTGGGCAAAGGAGTACACTTCAAAGTTAGAGTATAAGGGGTTCCTTGGTATGATTTAAGGTATGTTCCCCCAAAACCCAAAACCCAAAGCCCTAAGCCCTAAACCCTAAACCCTAAACCCTAAAGCTTAAAGCCTAAACCCTAAACCCTAAACCCTAAACCCTAAACCCTAAGCCCTAAGCCCTAAGCCCTAAACCCTACCCTAAACCCTAAACCTTTCCTGGGTTCGCTAGAATGTCTTCAAATCCCTGGGGGTGCAGGACTTTGGCAAGATCATGGACATGCTGGACGACGAGGCCGCCCCCCCGGGCCCTGAAGAAGGGAATTAGGGTTTAGGGTTTAGGGTTTAGGGTTTTGGGTTTAGGGTTAGGGTTTAGGGTTTAGGGGTGAAGCTGATTTCTGCTAAGCCCAAAACTCTAAGGCCCTAAATTCAAAACCCTAAGCCCTAAACACTCAAACCCAACAACCTTCAAACCCCAACAGCCCTACATCCTAAGCCCTGAACCCTAATCCCTAAACCCTAAACCCTAAACCCTAAACCCTGCATCCCTGAAGGTGGCGGACCCCCGGTTCTCCAAGTCCACGGCGCTGGCTCTGGAGAAGCAGGCGCCTGTGCTCATGTTAGGTTCTGGTGGCTTTAGCAGGGTTTAGGGTTTAGGGTTTCGGGTTTAGGGTTTCGGGTTTGGGGTTTAGGGTTTAGGGTTTAGGGCTAGGGTTTAGGGTATGACATTATAGGTTGAGGGTTGAGGCCTCTAGGCGTTATAAGGGCCTGCAGGACTTAAGGGGGTCCAACCCTGAACCCTAAACCCTAAACCCTAAGCCCGAGTGCGTGCGCCAGCGCGCAAGTGCCAGGGCGGCCGCATGGCGGAGCCAGTGGAGGCGCCTTTGTCGGTCGTCTTCTCCTCCATCCCAGGCACGTCCGTGATAGGGTTTAGGGTTTAGGGTTCAGGGTTTAGGGTTCAGGGTTTAGGGTTTAGGGTTTGGGGTTTGGGGGTTAGGGTTAGGGTTGAAGGTTTCCTCTAAACCCTACAAGTCCTATACACCCTCTAGACCCCCTATCAACCCTCAACGGGCAGGCTACACCTACAAACCCTCTAAATCCTATAAACCCTACAAAATCGCAAACCCTAAGCCCTATAACTATCAACCCTATCAACCCTATCAACCCTAGCAACCCTATCAACCCTATCAACCCTATCAACCCTAGCAACCCTAGCAACCCTATCAACCCTATCAACCCCATCAACCCTCAACGGGCAGGCTACACCTACAAGGGCGCCGCCTTGACGGAGGACGGCCAGGATGGCTTCGCGCGCTGAGCGCCCAGGAGGGCACGGACTTTTTCAAGACTCGCTGAGCCCTTGGGTGTCGCGGTTGTTGGGTTTAGGGGTCTCCAGGGTTTAGGGTTTAGGGTTTAGGGTTTAGGGTTTAGGTTTTAGGGTTTAGGGTTTAGGGTTTAGGGTTTAGGGTTTAGGGTTTAGGGGTTCAGAGGCTTTTAAGGGCCAAGCTAGCAGGTGATTCTCCGTCCTCCTGCCCTTGCCGTGGTTTTGTAGCTCGTTCCCTCAAGGCAAGGTTGGCAGGAGTTGCGCGGGCGCCGAGCTAAGAGCGCCGTCAAGGCGAATCGAGGCGACGCAGCTTCTGCACTCGAAGCGTTTGAAAACAAAGCGCCTTGCAACCCTAAACCCTGAAGCCCTGAACCTACAAGCATCTATATAACCCGAACCCCTGAACCCTAAACCGTAACCTATAAGCCCTCAACCCTGAACCTATAACCTTCTACACCCCTAAACCCTAAACCCCAACCCCTGAACCCTAAACCGTAACCGATAAGCCCTAAACCCTAAGCCCTAACCCCAAACGTTGAGACCGTGCTTGGCGTGTAGTCACGGCAGCCGCGTGAGTGAGAACATTTTGGGAGTCCCCCCCCCCTCGAGCCGCCCCAAAGCTCTCCAGCCCGAAGACTTCAAATCCCAGGTTTAGGGTCTGGGGTTTGGGATTTCGGGTTTAGGGTTTAGGGTTTAGTTTCCTTGGATATCCATGGGCCATCATCAGTAGGGTTATATGTACCGTAAACAGGTTTAGAAGTAAAGATACGAAACTTCTCACCCTGAGTAACCTCCACGTGGGGTCTTTACTCCCCCGATCCGAAAACCCTCAACCCCCCCAAACCCTAAACCCTAAACCCTCAACCCCCAAGGCCTAAACCTTGAATCTTCGAAAGGCCGACAATCTAAGGTTGGAGTTTAGGGTTTAGGGTTTAGGGTTTAGGGTTTAGGGTTTCGGGTTTAGGGTTTAGGGTTTAGGGTTTAGGGTTTAGGGTAGTTTAGGGTTTAGGGTTTAGGGTTTAGGGTTTAGGGTTTAGGGCTAGGGATCCGAAGTATTGGCCCGTATTGTAAATAGTGTATATAAGGGTTATGTATCAAGGAACCCAAATTAAGGGCCCCTACTTGAAACCTAAATACAAGCCTGGGACCCAGAGTACCTCCCTTTCCTAAAACCCCAAACCCTAAACCCTAATTCCTAGACCCTAGACCCTAGACCCAGAAGCCAAGCAGGTTCCGATACCCGGCTTCCAGTTTCGCAAGATTCCCTTGGACCTCTGGTGCGCTAACTGCAACAAGTTTTAGGGGGTGGGGTTTAGGGTTTAGGGTTTAGGGTTGGGGGTGCAGGGTTTAGGGGCTCTTATTGTCAGTGACAGTAGGGTTGAGGTTTATGGTGTAACTGGGCAAGAGTTGGGAACTTAATACCGAAGTTGAGCATTGAAGAACTCGACTTTGGAAGAATCTCGTTTGTGAAGCATGGTTCCTGGTTTAGGGTTTTAGGGTTTAGGGTTTAGGGTCGAAACCAGCTCAAGGAAAGCATGGACCCATGTAGGCATGACGGCAAAAGGCAGCTTCCAGACAACATCTACGCGCGTCAGCAATCGACAAGTGCTTAGTAGCAACTTCCAAAAATCCTCCGCGGAAAGTACCCCGAAACCCTAAACCCCAGGACGGTGGGCTTCGGCGGACTTGCGGAGAGCGACGCGACGAAGAGCGCCATCACAGGGTGCCGTAGGGTTTGTGGGGTTTAGGGTTTAGGGTTCAGGGTTTAGGGTTTAGGGTTCAGGGTTCAGGGTTTAGGGTTCAGGGTTAGGATTTAGGGTGAAAGATTTAGGCTTTGTAGGATTTACGGGGCTTATCGCAGAGGGTTTCTAGGGTTTATGGGTTTTGTGGGGTCAATAGGGGGCGCCGGGGCAGCCTCGCAAGAGGCTCACAAGCAAGATCTTGGGCCAGATATTCGAAAGGCAAGCCGAAACCCCCTAAACCCTAAAATCCCTAAACCCCCTTCTGGACCAGAACGCTCTCAACCGGCCCAGGGTCCCTAAACCCTGAACCCTGAACCCTAAACCCTAAACACTAAACCCTAAACCCTAAACCTTCGGGGTTGTGTGCGCAGATTTCCCTTCACGACCGACAACACCGCCGGTCTTCAGTTTGGGGCCCAGTCGTCGCGGAGTCAGGTTTTAGGCTTTGCCCTAAACCTTAAACCCTAAACCACACTTTGGGGTTTGGGCATTCGACTCTGGAGTTTAGGGTTTGGAGCTTAGGGTGTGGGGTTTGGGGTTCAGGATTTCGGGTTTAGGGTGTAGGGTTGGGGTTTAGCCCTAAACCCTAAACCCGAAACCCTAAACCCTAAACCCTAAACCCTAAACCCTGAACCCTAAACCCTAAACCCTAAACCCTAGACCCTAGACCCTAGACCCTAAACCCTAAACTAAACCCTAAACCTAACCTTTAAAGCCTGTGGTTTGAAAAAGGCAAAGGACTCCGAAGCCACAAAAGCAAAACGGTAGACTCGGGAAACCCGACCTGCAGCCTCAAGACAATATCCTCAAACACATCTGATGTTTTAGGGTTTGGTTTCTGGTTTAGACCCCAGACCCTAAACCCAAATGTCCCCATGCATTCCTACTCCCCAAGCCCAAGCCAGACGCACCCTACACCCTATACACCCTCTAGACCCTAAACCCTCAACCCTAATCCCTAAACCCTCAACCCTAAACCCGAAACTCTCAGCCCTAAACCCTAAACCCTCAACCCTCAACCCTAAACCCGAAACTCTCAGCCCTAAACCCTAAACCCTAAGCCCTAAGCCCTAAGCCTTAAGCACCCAAAACCCTAAGGTAGCTAACCCCTAACCCCTAACCTTTAAAGCCACCAGGCTTGAAAGGAGAAGGACTCCGAAGCAACAAAAGCAAAACGGTAGACCTGGGAACCCCGACCTGTAGCCTCAACAAAAACTATCCTTAAACACATCTTAGGGCTTAGGGTTTAGGGTTTCGGGTTTAGGGTTCAGGGTTTAGGGTTTTGAGGCTTCTGGTTTAGAACCTACACCCTAAACCCAATTTTCCCCATGCAGTCCGACTCCGCAAGCCCAAGCCACACACCTCAAGCAGCCGAGACATCCTGTACACTTCGGTACACCCTATACACTCTCTACACCCTGAACCCTCAACTCTACTCAATAAACACTAAGCCTGAAACTCTCAGCCCTAAACCCTAACCCTAAACCCTAAACCCTAAGCCCTAAACCCTAAACCCTAAACCCGAGACACCCCAAAACCCTAAGGTAGATGCTTAGCAAAGGTTGGGTTTCCCTCGCATTGGCGGGCGCGTTCGTCTCGGCCTAGAGGCTGCCATAGGGGGTTTAGGGTTTAGGGTTTAGGGTTTAGGGTTTAGGGTTTAGGGTTTGGCAATTCTGGAATCTCTGCTCTCGATTCGTTTAGGGTTTAGGGTTTAGTGGTCCCAAGTCCCAAACACCTAAGACCCCAAAGGCCCCCAAACCCCAAAAAAGTCCAATGGTTTCTGTTTGGGGTTTAGGGTTTAGGGTTTGGGGTTTGTTGTTTAGGTTTGATGGTTTAGGACACTACTTGCAGGTTCATGGTAGTTGTAGATAGGGTTATCAGTACGAGAACTAGACTTGAAACCCTACTTTTTGTACCCTACTTGTAACCCTAAACTAAACCCTAAATCCTAAAGCATAAATGTAACCCTAAACTAAACCCTAAATCCTAAAGCATAAAGCCTAAACCCTAAACCCTAAACCCTAAACCCTAAACCCTAAACCCTAAACCCTAAACCCTAAACCCTAAACCCTAAACCCTAAACCCTAAACCCTAAACCCTAAACCCCAAACCCCAAACCCCAGACCTTACTTCACCCTTGCGCCAGGGCTACTTGGGCCCCAAGGAGAGCAACCCGAAGCCCTAAAAGCCTAAAGCCCTCCTAACCCCTGCAGGGTTTAGGGTTTAGGGTTTAGGGTTTAGGGTTTGGGGTTTAGGGTTTAGGGTTTAGGGCTTAGGGTGAAACCCTCAAGCCCATAAACCCCAGGAGCCACACAAGCCCCACAAGCCCCACAAGCCCCACTAGCCCACCTACACCCCAAACCTTAAACTCTGAACCCCAAAACAGCCCCATAAAGCCCATAATATAGGGTCGGAAGAAGTACTAATAATATCCCCTGGTGGTCCCTGTCTATTTACCCAAAACCCTATTCTAACTCTTAAGGCCCCTATGTTAGACCCCAAATCCCCGAGCCGCTGTTGATCCATTAAGTGACGATCATGGAGGCTCCCAGGTCCCCATACTCAAACAACCCTAAAACCCCCTCGAAAGCTCGAAAGCTCAAAGCGGAGAACGAAGCTCTTTGAAAATAGAAGCCCTAAAGTCCCCCTCAAAGCTGCCCCTTAAAAGCAATCCCCTAGTCGGCCCAACTTGAAGGTTCATTTGGGTGGTTGGAAGTTCTAATTGTAATTTGGTGTTTGGAAGTAGGCTTTAGGGTTTAAGGTTTAGGGTTGAGAATTGACATTTGGGGTTAGGGAGTACAGTCTGGGCACTTATAACTTACAACCCCATTTCGGGCACCTTTAACACTGCTTCATTTCTACCGTTTACGACAATAGGGGACCCGCAAGATAGATCCCTAAATATTGTAGGATCCTCTTAGAATAAGGACCCCACTAAGGTACCCCTAATTTCGAAAAGCCCCCATGAACCTGCACATTGTCAACCAAGCCCTAAGCCCTAAGCCCTAAGCCCTAAGCCCTGAACCCTAAACCCTAAACCTTCAACCCTAAACCCTAAACCCTAAACCCTAAACCCTAAACCCTAAACCCTAAACCCTAAACCCTAAACCCTAAACCCTAAACCCTAAACCCTAAACCCTAAACCAAGTCAAGCCCTGCCAGGACCCCGCGCTGAACGCCGAGGGAGCGGACAGTACGCAGCAGGTGCTCTCCATGGGTTACGAGCAGCGACTCCCAGGCATGGAGCTTGGTTTGTTGTTGAGGTTTTTCGGGGGGGGGGGGGGGGGGGGGGGGGGGTGGTTTTTTTTTTTTGTGTTCTTTTTTGGGGGGGGAGGGGGGGGGGGTTGTGGGGTTGGGGCTTCAGGGGCTGTAGGAGCTCAGGGTGTCAGGGCTTAGTTTTCGTTCAGGGGGAAGATGTGACTTGGGGTTCGTGTTGGCATCGCGGCGCCCACCCTTCACATTGTGAATCAGCCCGACATTCACAGTAAACTCCCAACAGTTGGAGCATCGTTATCCTCATACCCCAAGAGGGTTGCTAAATCCTTCAAGCACGTCCCAACTTTATGGAGTTTACTGCAGGAGCATCATTCTCCTCGTACAAGAGGGTTGCTAAAGGGAATCCCAGCACTGGTCGTGCTTCAAACACGTTCCACAAAACATCATAAAGGCTGACCTTCTACTTGGAAGATCATGGGACTTAATAACCACTTAAAACTGGGCTTATAACCCTACTTAGTAGGCCCTACTTGTAATAGGGATAACCCCTGTAAGGCCCTTTAGGGGTGTTATGAGTAGGGTTATAAGTACAGTTATCGTTGGTTAGTACGTACCATGAACCTCCAAGTATGCGCAAGGAATTAGAAGGGGGTGCAAGGAAGCAGGTGGGAGTCAGGGCCCCGAGTCACGGGGTTCAGGGTTTGAGGTTTTCGGGTGTAGCGTTTTTGTTAGTGTCTGTTTTTAGGGTTTTTAGGGTGTTTTGGTTTTTTTTCTCGGGGTTTTAGGTGGTTTGTGCTTATTCAGGGGCCTCACTTGAGAGAATATGGATCCTTGGACCCCTCCCCCCCCTCCCTTGCATGCCCCTGGCTACTGGCTTACGGTTTATTTAGGGTTTAGGGCTCAGGGTTTCCCATTCTGGGTCTAGGGTTTAGAGTTTAGGGTTTAGGGTTCTAAACTCGAGAGTTCCCTCAAATTGAGGGGTATTTCTGCTTCTTTGGGCGTAGCAGTCCATGACC
This sequence comes from Symbiodinium natans, assembly GCA_905221605.1. Classification (NCBI taxonomy): domain Eukaryota; class Dinophyceae; order Suessiales; family Symbiodiniaceae; genus Symbiodinium; species Symbiodinium natans. The sequence goes on along the minus strand of CAJNDS010002708.1, from coordinate 38,548 downwards.
CCCAAATCCTAAACCCGAACCCCGTGAAAGCAAGCGCGTCGCTCTGAGATCAAGGAACATACAGGGTTTAGGGCTTAGGGTTTAGGGCTTACATCAGAATGAGTATCCCTACTGTCATTTAAGGTCATCTAAGGCATCGTGCTAAATTCAGGGGTATTCGGCTCTGAAGGCGGCGGCCAAGTGGGCTCATGGCTGAAAACCACCGGCGAGTGGGGCGCTGCCTTCCGCCACGAGGCAAAGTTCGAGGAATGAAGACTCGTACCCCTTCTATATCCCCCTTGGTGAATTATTTTTGTTTATATAATACCCAAGAGGATATTAAAGATATTGTTTTTTTTACTAAGGCTCTAAGGGGAGTATAGCCTAAGGTTGTACCCCTACAGGCTTCCCTCAGTACACTCGTAATGTGGCCCTTATGTTCCCTCAAACCCTAAACCCTAAACCCTAAACCCTAAACCACTCAAGGGCACCAGCTCAGGGGTCCAAGGTAGAAGCCCTACTTGGAGGTTCATGGGACTTAATAACCACTTATAACTGGGCTTATCGCCCTACTTATAAAGTTGGGAGAACCCCTATACGGCCCTTTAGGGGTGTTATGCGTAGGGTTATAGTGAGTAGGGTTATAAGTACAGTTATAGTTGGTTAGTAAGTACCATGAACCTCCAAGTAGAGAGCAAAGTACACTCAGAGAGGCTTGAACTCGAGGAAGAGGGGCTGTAGGGTTAGGACTCTAGCACCTAATCCCCAAACCCCAAGCCCTCAACCCTAAACCCCAAGCCCTAAGCCCTAAACCCTAAACCCGAAACCCTAAACCCTAAACCCTAACTGAGGGTCCTCAATTGAGGTTTGAACCGCTTTCTATGTTCAGGTGGAGGACATCGGCGTCGTTAGCGGCGGGTTAAACTCGCAACTGGATTGGAACCTGGACCTGAACACGCACCTCGGCCTAGACCCTAAACCCTAAACCCTAAACCCTAAACCCTAGAGGGTTTCGGGAGTCCCGGGAGGCACGGCTTAGAGTTTAGGGGCCTTGAACCCCTAACTCTCAACCCTAACCCCATGACGATGCGATTTAGGGTTTTGCTTAGGGTGACAGGGCTCCTGACATGTTCGGTCTTAGGCTTGTGTTTTAGGTAGGGTAAACAGGGAAGGTTTTATTTTTGCTTTGTGAGGCTTTCCTCGGGTCTGTAAGGGTTTTTTCGGAGGTTTTTTTGGGGGCCCTTACTTTTTTTGAAAACTTTCGTTTGAGGCTTTTCGGGTTTTAGGGCTTTAGGGTGGTAGGGTGTTTGAGGTTTATCAGGGTCTTAGGGTCTCAGGGTGCCATTTTTGTTTGTTTGTTTTTTTTTTTGCGCGGGGGGGGGGGGGGGGCCTCAGGGTTTTAGGGTTCAGGTGAGCAGCATACAGCATACGCGTACACAGTCCATAACTTAAAACCTAGACAGACGGACGGACGGACAGACAGACACACACACACACACAGACAGAGACAGAGACAGAGACAGAGACGGAGACGGAGACAGAGACAGAGACAGAGACAGAGACAGAGACAGAGGCGCACACACGCACACACAGAGGCACACAAGCGCGCACACACGCACGCACGCACGCACGCACGCACGCACGCACGCACCCACCCACCCACCCACCCACAGGCAGACAGACAGACAGACAGACAGACACACACACACACACATGTATTCTATTTCTATGTATATGTATATTTATATTGTTGTTTTTATTTATATTTATATTCAAATGTTTGTTTTTTTGTAGATTCATACTTAGTTATTAATTTTGTGTATCTGTTTTTTATATTATTTTTTGAACTGGATACAGAAGGTGGAGTTCAGAATCAGGAAGTTTGTGTTTCGGCTTGATTCGCATTTGCCAATTTTGCCAACAGCCCAAAACCTAACAAGTTACAAGCACTACCAGTAGGTCTTGAAGGGGCAGAGCAGACTGGCACCGTGTCTCAGGACGTACCCCACAGTCCAGGACTCAGCTTTCCGCTTTGCGGTGCACATGAGGAGGGGTCCTTGCCGATGTTGTTGGTGAGCGTACATTTTTCAGTTTGGATGGGTGTGCTTATGTGTGGTTGTGCGCAGTGCATTCTCTCCCCCCCGCCCCCCCCGTCCCCCCTATGGTAGCCCCCTCCACTGGTGCACGGTCTCTCACCCCAAACCCTAAAGCCTAAGACCCGAAGGCGCCATATATTGACTTGGATCCAAGTTGAGAAAAACCCTACCTCACGTGTCTCGGAGCTGGGAAAGATGGAAGAGGAAGCCGGAATAGGAAGCCGGAGTGCTACAGCGGTGTAGGGTTTATAGGGTTTTTAGGGTTTAGGGTTTAGGGTTTAGGTTGGGGTTTATTTAACCCCATGAAACCAAACGTAAAAAGTGTTTTTTTGTTAGTACGCTCTTTGCTCACCATGGCAAGCACAACAGCATCCGTGGCCGATGCCAGGTGAAAGGCTTCACTCCCAGTGTATCATACGGCGCCACGCAGGACTTTCGGGAGTACAGGCTTAGGGTTTAGGGTTTAGGGTGTAGGGTTTGGGGTGTGAGGCGCAGGTGATGCAGCATGGCAGCACGTGTAAATCGCAGCTGGTGCTTGGCCTCAGCAGTCCCCAAGCGTAATTCCAGGCCCCAGGCCGCAGGAAAGTGTCGCAGTTCCAGTAGGGTTTAGGGTTTAGGGTTTAGGGATTAGGGTTTAGGGTTTAGGGTTTAGGGTTTAGGGTTTAGGGTTTAGGGTCGACGCACGCTTGAAGGGACCCCCAACAAAACCCCATGTTGGGAGTCCCACCAAATCAAAACAGAACCCTGCACCCTAAGCTCCCCAAAACCCTACTTGGAGGTTCATGGTACTTACTAACCAATTATAACTGTACTTATAACTCTACTTATAAGCCCCTTAAGTGCCCTAATATGGTTAGTAAGTACCCTGAACCTCCAAGTATAGACTCCAGACTTTGAGGGGTCCGCGTGTCTCGCGAGGATGGCATGCGTGTGAATGCCCGCGTGGACAAAGACATCTCCAAGCGTTGGCATACAAGCTACGCACTGCAGAACATCCCTGGGAAGTGCTCCTCATGCACTCTCTCTCTCCCTCTATCTCTCTGGTGGGTTTAGGGTGTCATACACAACTGCTCTTGCATTGTTTCTTGCGGCTGCGTCATGAGAGGTACTCGCCTGTGGACTTCATACATCAAGGCTGTCGGCCTCAGAAGATTTGCATTGGCAGGGCTGCTGTGGTTAATGTAGGGGCCTGAATTATTAGAATGAGTTTTTTGGGGTTATTATAGGTTCATTACCAAGGGATTATAAGGGAACGTTATTTCCGAGCCCTAGAGTACACTGTGCTGAGAGGCTGTCAGTATGCACAAACCGTAATTCTAAACCCCCAAAGCTCTTTTCCACAAGCAACTCGGCTGTTCCTTCTCGTGACGAAGAAGCACCCCAGCCGGCACGGCTTATATTGCACCACAAGAAGTAGTAAAACACCAAGCCCGACGGTAAACCTCCTAAGCCCTAAACTCCTCAACTGCGGAGACCCTTTCGTCGCCGCACTGGCAAGGTGCTGTCCGGTTCACAGCAGGACACCACACGGCGCAGGACTGTTTTTTTGCGTCGGGCCTTTGGGCTTCACTCGCAGTAGCTGCTTGATATTTGGGCTTATGGTTTAGGGGTTATACCCTACTGTAAACCCTAAACCCTAAACCCCAAACCCTAAACCCTAAACCCTAAACCCTAAAAATCCCCAATACATGTGTATATTGGCTTTGGGCATTCCGACCCTTCCGCACTAAAAGCGTGTCATTTCTTTCTCCCAGGCGCGATTTTCCCTCAACCTTCCTCCTGGACATCTTGGGGCACCTTTGGGAGCCTTCTTCCTGGTTAGGGTTTAGGGTTTAGGGTTTAGGGTTTGGGGTTTAGGGTTTAGGGTTATTAGGGCTTAGGGTTTAGGGTTTGGGGTTTGGGGTTTAGGGTTTAGGGTTTGGGGTTTGGGGTTTAGGGAAGGCCCTCAGCCCTAGAAAGGGGGCAACTGCACCAGGGATCCCCCAAAACTTTCCTTAATCAAGGGGAACCCTCTACCGTAACCCTAAGCCGTAAGCCCTAAACCCTAAACCCTAAACCTTGCAGCTCCAGCAGTCCACCAACAATGCCTCGCAGGCAACTGCAACCTACGACCGGCAGCTTTTGCCGCTCAGCAAGCTTTTGGGGTTTAGGGTTTAGGGTTTTAGGGTTTTAGGGTTTAGGGTTTAGGGATTTAGGGTTTAGGGTTTAGGGTTTAGGGGCATCCCTGAATATGCCCCCCTGAAGTTTCAGGATTTAGGGTTGACAGGCATTGCGAAGTCGGGTTTGGTGTTCAGCAAGGAACCACTTGTGAGATGTCCAGGGAGCGGTTGAATGAAGAAAAAGACACCGTAAACAATGTAGAGCCCTTTTCAAAGACCCTAAGCCCGAAGGCCTAAGCCCACAACCCTAAACCCTTCTGGTAGACCCTAAGCCCTAAACCCTAAACCCTAAGCCCTAAACCCTGGGCTCTTCGGAGTCCGCAGCCCTGGGCACCTCTTCGCATAGTCCTGCTGCCCAGCCGAGGAAGACGCCTGTGCAAGGATCCCTGTCTTATACCCTCCAGATCAGGCTGGGCTATGTCCGGTTCGGAGTTCAAGGTTCAGGGTTCAGGGTTCAGGGTTCAGGGTTCAGGGTGTAGGGTTTAGGGTTTAGGGTTTAGGGTTTAGGGTTTAGGGTTTAGGGTTTAGGGACCGTAAACCCTAAACCCCAATCCCTGAGCCCTAAATGAGGAAAAGAGCGGGTGAACGTGCTTCCGGCCAGCTGACGCTGGGCCCAAGCCCATCCGAAATAAGCTTCAAATAGCTAATCCCTGGGTTTAGGGTTCAGGGTTTGAGGTTTAGGGTTTTTCTTTGAGGATCCAGGATCCCCCTTAGTTCAGGAATCGTGCTTAGGTTTCATGAATCCTGCTAATTGCCCAGTATCACCCACATACATATATATATATATATATATGTAGAGAGTGGTATGTATATGTATATGCTGTACATACATATGCATATGTCTTAGATAGTCCCCCTATACCTAAGTAGACCGCCACAAAAGTTTTCCCTGACCCTGCTCCGCACAAGGGTCTCTCCTTTCGTCCCTAATCCCCAAGTCCTCGGCCAAACCCTAAACCCTAAACCCTAAACCCTAAACCCTAAACCCTAAACCCTAAACCCTAAACCCTAAACCCTAAACCCTAAACCCTAAACCCTAAACCCCACACCTGAAGTAGTTTTGATATCTTTTGCATCATGTCGCAAAACAGTCAAGTCGACTAGTGACCTTTGTTCCTCTCAAGGGTTTAGGAATTAGAGTGGGGGGGGGGGGGGTGGGAGTTTTGGGTGAGGTTTAGGGTTTACAAGGTTTCGGGTTTAGGGTTTATAATTAGGGCCTCTACTTGCGGCTGCTTCGTCACCTTGGATGAAGCAGTTCAGGTGCCAGGCCAAGACAAGTACCCGAAGCCTTACACTCCAGACGTGAAACCCTGTTACACACTGAACCCCAAACCTTACACCCTCAACCCTGCACCCTAACCTCTTTTGGTAGGCGGATGGCTCTCCGGGCTTTATTGGATTCCCAGCGTTACCAGATTGCGCTGCAAGCGGGTCCAGCTCAGGCAGGGGCTCGGGTTTAGGGTTTCGGGCTTAGGGTTTGGAGTTTAGGGTTTAGGGTTCATAAAGGGGAAGGAATCCGAAAGGGGTTACGCGTTTTGGGGGTGTTGGGCGTCTTGGTTGGGTCGGGGACTTCAAGGTTCTTCGTGCATAGGTTTTGGGGGGACTTCAAGGTTCTTGGTGCATAGGACCCCCGCGGTCGCACAGAGAACCTCGCCCTCAACTCTTGGTTGTGAGCAGAGCAACAAGGAAGCAAGAGGATGGTACAAGCAGTTTGGGGTTTAGGGTTGAGGGTTTAGGGATAAGGTCGCCCCGGGAGATTATGCAACGCCTTTGGTGCTCTGGTGTTCTAGGGTGTAGTTTAGGGTTTAGGGTTAAGGGTTTAGGGTTTAGGGTTTAGGGTTTAGGTGTCAAGAGGTTGCAGGGTTTGGGGCTCAGAGAATCCTGTACTTGCGTCGTTCCACTTGGTCTACCAGGCCACGTTCTCTGAATCAGGGTCCCCTGTTCTGGTCCGATTTATAGTACGGCACCCGTAAACGCAGGACCCCCAACCCTAAACCCTAAACCCGAAACCCTGAGAAAACACCCACCTGCTCCACGAAATATGACGACACCGGAACCGCAAGCCCTACATCCTAAACCCGAAATATACTAAACCCTAAACCCTAAACCCTAAACCCTAAACCCTGTGGCCAGGTGGTCGCCTCCCGAAGCTTGTCCGCGGACGAGGACTCGAGCGGAACTTGGGTCTTAGGGTTTGGGGTTTAGGGCTGCTTAGGGTTTAGGGTTTAGGGTTTAGGGGTTTAGGGGTTTAGGGTTTAGGGTTTAGGGTTTAGGGTTTAGGGTTTATAAGGTTTAGGGTTTATAAGGTTTAGGGTTTGTAAGGTTTAGGGTTTATAAGGTTTAGAGTTTGTAAGGTTTAGGATTCATAAGGTTTTAGGGTTTATGGTTTAGGGTTTATGGTTTAGCGTTTAGGGTTTAGGGTTTAGGGTGCCTCGCCGTGCAGCCGCAGTAAATGTGAGCTTTCACCGACCACCACGCTTCTAAGGTTTCGGGCTGTCGCCCTCAATTCTCACTGCGAAGAAGGCTTCAAGGTTCCAAGAAACCGCCTTCACAACCAGGAGGGGTCCAGGAGGGGTAAGGGGTTTAGGGTTTAGGGTTTAGGGTTTAGGGTTTAGGGTTTAGGGTTTAGGGTTAAGGTCTCAGAAGAGGGTTCGAGAAAGGTCCTGCAAGGGGAGGTCTGATCATTCTGCCATGGCACCACCCATTGTCCATCCAGCAAATCTGTTTCTGGGCTGCCGGGTGTAGTCCACGCACAAACCCTAAACCCTAAACCCTAAACCCTAGAAGGGTACGGCCCAAGACGGGCTGTAAGCACGCATGCTTTTCAAAATCGGGGCGCTCAGGGTTCCCAAAGCCCAGAGAGGTACCTCCCTCTTATGATTTAGGGTTTAGGGTTTAGGGTTTGGTGTCTAAACCCTAAACCCTAAGCCCTTCAAGTCCAACCATGGAAGCGCGGTGGCGCCAATCCGGCTCTGCTCCGATCGAGGCTTTGTTGCCCGACGAGAGGCGCCCGTTGGAGGATTGGCAGCATACGGGTTTAGGGTTTAGGGTTTAGGGTTTAGGGTTTAGGGTTTAGGGTTTAGGGTTTAGGGTTTAGGGTTTAGGGTCCAAAGAATTCCTTCATTATGAGAGAGACCTGCGGATCGAGCTGGAGGGGTCGAGCATGTTGCGCCTCGAGGCCTTCGAGGATTGCAATATGGCCATTGGTGCTCAATGCCAATGGGGAGCCGATGGATGCTCTGAGCAGGATTCAACACCATTCCTATATCTCGCAGGCCCTGAACTGCTGAAAGACCCTGAATATGGTCGTGAGTGCCCGTAGTGTTTAGGGTTTCGGGTTTAGGGTAAAGGTTTAGTTACCATACCTGTACCCCCATGAAGCTCCAAGTAGGCTTCTGAAAGCCCCTGTGAAACCTGACACCCTAAACCCGCCCGGGAAAGCACTGTTCTAAACCCTAAACCCTGTCGAGTTTGAGGACTCGAGGAATATACGTTTAGTCTATGAGCCCTTGGGTTTCGAAGGGTACATAAGGGGTTTCGGTAATCAGGGGCCACGTAACCAACCGAAGGTTTAGGGTTTCAGGGTTCAGGTTTTGTTCGGCCGCCCTTTTTTCGGCCACCCTAAACCCTAAACCTTAAACCCTAAACCCTAAACCCCTAAACCCCTACACCCCCAAACCCTAAACCCCTAGACCCCTAAACCCCTAAAACCCTAAACCCTAAACCCTAAACCCCTAAACCCCTAAAACCCTAAATCCTAAACCCTAAACCCTAATCTCTCACTGGAAGGGGAGAGTTGCCATCAGCTCTCCAGGCGGGCAAGCGCCCAACTCATCTTCAGGTCCGCGTCGGCCAGGCCTCGTGAACAAGGGTTTAGAGTGCCCTAAACCCTAAACCCTAAACCCTAAACCCTAAACCCTAAAACCCTAAAACCCTAAAACCCTAAAACCCTAAAACCCTAAAACCCTAAAACCCTAAAACCCTAAAACCCTAAAACCCTAAAACCCTAAAACCCTAAAACCCTAAAACCCTAAAACCCTAAAACCCTAAAACCCTAAAACCCTAAAACCCTAAAACCCTAAAACCCTAAAACCCTAAAACCCTAAAACCCTAAAACCCTAAAACCCTAAAACCCTAAGACCCTAAAACCCTAAACCCTAAAACCCTAAAACCCTAAAACCCTAAAACCCTAAAACCCTAAAACCCTAAAACCCTAAAACCCTAAAACCCTAAACCCCTTAAACCTTCAACCCCTTAAACCCTTAAACCCTTAAAACCCTTAAACCCTTAAACCCTTAAACCCTTAAACCCTTAAACCCTTAAACCCTTAAACCCTTAAACCCTTAAACCCTTAAACCCTTAAACCCTTAAACCCTTAAACCCTTAAACCCTTAAACCCTTAAACCTTTAAACCCTTAAACCCTTAAACCCTTAAACCCTTAAACCCTTAAACCCTTAAACCCTTAAACCCTTAAACCCTTAAACCCTTAAACCCTTAAACCCTTAAACCCTTAAACCCTTAAACCCTTAAACCCTTAACCCTAAAACCCTAAACCCTAAAACCCTAAAACCCTAAACCCTAAGCCTGAAACCAGTTGTTGGGCTTCATCAATCGCCTGAGTCTCAGATGAGTCAGCAAGTCCCCTAAACCCTAAACCCACAACCCTCAACCCTGTTCATTGGGCCAGGGCCCCTTACAAGCCTCAAAAGGGTGCACTTTACTTTATTTAATGCCTACCTACACCGCAAACCCTAAGCCCTAAATCATAGGAGCTTGGTCGGGCCGTGGCATCGCGTTAACCCCTAAATCCTAAACCCTCAAGCCCTAAGCCCAAAAAGGCCCGAGGCCCCGTCCACACGCAACTCCAACCGCACGCGGAAGCCTGATAAGCCCTGAACCGAAGCACAGCATCCCAAGGGGTTTAGGGATTAGGGATTAGGGTTTAGGGTTTAGGGTTTAGTGCTCCAAGACCTGCAAAAGTCTCCACCCTGATGAAGACTTCGCCCTTTGCTTACCCCTAAACCCCCCTAAAACCGAACCCTAAACCCTAAACCCCTAACCCCTTACCTTAAACCCTGAACCTTGAACCCTAAGCCCCAAACCCCCTAAACCCTCAACCCCAAACCCCTCAACCCTGAACCCCAAACGCTAAACCCTAAACCCTGAACCCCAAACCCTAAACCCTAAACCCTAAACCCTAAACCCTAAACCCTAAACCCTAAACCCTAAACCCTAAACCCTAAACCCCCCAAAACTGCTGCCGGAGGTCTTAAGTCGATGAGGCTTCGGCTGATTAGCCGAAACTCTCAACGCTGACTTCTCCGTAAAAAAACGTCCACCACTTGGGGGTTGAAGGGCATCAGGTTTAGGGTTTAGGGTTTAGGCTTTAGGCTTTAGGCTTTAGGCTTTAGGCTTTAGGCTTTGGGCTTTGGGGTTTGGGGTTTAGGCTTTAGGCTTTGGGCTTTGGGGCTTTAGGCTTTAGGCTTTAGGCTTTAGGCTTTAGGCTTTAGGCTTTAGGCTTTAGGCTTTAGGCTTTAGGCTTTAGGCTTTAGGCTTTAGGCTTTAGGCTTTAGGCTTTAGGCTTTAGGCTTTAGGCTTTAGGCTTTAGGCTTTAGGCTTTAGGCTTTAGGCTCTAGGCTTTGGGCTTTGGGGTTTAGGCTTTGGGCTTTGGGGTTTAGGCTTTGGGGTTTGGGGTTTGGGCTTTAGGCTTTAGGCTTTAGGCTCTAGGCTTTGGGCTTTGGGGTTTAGGCTTTAGGCTTTAGGCTTTGGGGTTTGGGGTTTAGTCTTTAGGCTTTAGGCTTTAGGCTTTAGGCTTTAGGCTTTAGGCTTTAGGCTTTAGGCTTTAGGCTTTAGGCTTTAGGCTTTAGGCTTTAGGCTTTAGGCTTTAGGCTTTAGGCTATTCGGCTATTCGGCTTTTGGGCTTTAGGCTTCAGGCTTTAGTCTTTAGGCTTTAGGCTTTTTAGGCTTTTTAGGCTTTAGGCTTTAGGCTTGTTAGGCTTTTTAGGCTTTTTAGGCTGTTTAGGCTTTAGGCTTTAGGCTTTAGGCTTTAGGCTTTAGGCTTTAGGCTTTAGGCTTTTGGGTTTTGGGTTTTGGGTTTTGGGTTTTGGGTTTGGGTGAGTAAACCCGGGGTTGATGGGGTTGATGGGGTTGAGGGGTTGAGGGGTTGAGGGGTTGATGGGGTTTGATGGGGTTGATGGGGTTGATGGGGTTGATGGGGTTGATGGGGTTGAGGGGTCGAGGGGTTCAACAATCTTGGCCGAGGTCTGTGTTTGAGGGATGGATCCTAAGCCCTAGTTTCACGGTTTAGGGGTTCGGGTGGGGGGGGGGGGGCGGGAAAATGAAAAAAACGTTTAAGGGATTCAGGGTTTAGGGTTTGGGAGTTCGTGATGTCTCTGTTATTTACACGCGCCCACCAGGTTTCTGCTGTGGCTTGAGAGATTGAAACTCGGGTGTAGGGTTTGGGGTGTAGAGTGCTTCCCATGTTCGCGTTTTAAGGCATTAAGGTTTCCTCATAATTCATAACCCCCTACCACATATAACTGGGAAAATAAGAGGTGGCTATGGCAGATTAGAAGGTTAGTTTGGGAGGGTTTAGGGCTCTTTCCCGTCGAAGGAAGGAGCGTTAAACCCTAAACCCTAAACCCTAAACCCTAAACCCTAAACCCTAAACCCTAAACCCTAAACCCTAAACCCTAAACCCTAAACCCTAAACCCTAAACCCTAAACCCTAAACCCTAAACCCTAAACCCTAAACCCTAAACCCTAAACCCTAAACCCTAAACTAAACCCTAAGTTGCATCCGGCAGCCAGCTTGGCTCGAGAGACGCTGTGCACAGGGCCGGTCAGGCCATGATTAAAGGCCGGATGTGACCAAACAGGGTTTAGGGCTTAGGGTTTAGGGCTTAGGGCTTAGGGCTTAGGGTCTAGGGTTTAGGGTTTAGGGTGACTAAACCCTAAACACTCTAAACCCTAAGCCCTTTGGGTTTCAGGATGTTGGGCTCAGGGGGAGTACCCGCGGAGAGAGAGTGAAGGGTTTAGGGTGTCGGGTTCAGAGTACTCTAAACCCCACAGCAAACCCTCACAGCCCTAAACCCCCAATCCCTAAAGCCCGAGCTAAATCCCTAAAAGCTTTCGTCCCTAAGTCCCTAAACCTGTATACCCCCAAACTACTACTTGCTTAAGAACCCCCCCCAAAAACAAAAGATAACCCCTCATAAGGAAGATTCTTTTATTGGGGGGGGGGGGGGGGGGGGGGGGGGGGGGGGGGGGGGATTTCGTACCCTGAACCCAAAACCCGGGTTTTTTTCCAAGGTTTTTGCAGTTTGTTGAAGGCTTTTTGTCAGCGTTTTTTGGGATCCTGCACCCAAGCCCTGGGAGGCCGGGTCCTGGGTATCCATTGACCCTGAAGGGCCGGCAAAAGCAGCCTCCAAAGGTGTCTGGGGTTTTGGGATGTTCCCCTTTACACTAACAGATTCTTAATCGGGATTCTTATGGCGGGGGGGGGTACTATAATCCCTATTAAGGACTGCTAGTATAAGGGAGATCCCCAGCCACAAAACATAAATTTCCCAGGCAACGTCTTTCTCAAGGCATCTCTTCTTAGATGTTTACCATGCAGCAAGACATCTTCATAGCTCCGTGACCAAGGAAGCATACGGGATACAAGCCCAAAGCACAGCGTCGAGTGCAAAAGTCGTGATTGAATTTTGGGCTGGCTTTGGTTCGGCTGACTCTGGCTTTGTCTCTTTGTCAGTGTTCTTGGTGTGGGCATGTCAGCATACTGTTGCATCCAGCTGACCGATGCTACACCCTAAATAAACCCTAACTCCCGAAGCCCTAACCCTAAATCCTAAAACCCTAAAACCCAGGGCGGGTAAACCTTGTAAATCCGTACACCCTGAACCCTAGAACCCTAGACCCAAAACCCTAAACCCGATTTATAGATTGCCTAAAACCTAAGATCCCGAAACTTTAAACCCTAAACCGCCCCTAAACCCTAAACCCTAAACCCTAAACCCTAAACCCTAAACCCTCCCCAGAGGCAGCCTGCAGGGGCACCGACTCCCTGCCTTGGCCATCCTACAGGAGGCGAGGGAGTTCGTGCAGCCCCTGGGACTTCGGGATTCAGGGGGTTTAGGGTTTAGGGTTTAGGGTTTAGGGTTTAGGGTTTAGGGTTTCTGGAACTTCGGGAGTTAGGGGTTCTAGGGGTTTTGGGGGCCTTAGGGGTTTAGGATTTAGGGTTCAGGGTTGAAGATTTTGGAATTAGGGTTCCTTCTCTGTTTTTTTTCGGGTTTCTATGGGTTGACATGTTTTGGGTTTTGGGCTTAGGGTTTTTCATGCTGGGGTTTAGGACTTCGGTAATTAGGGGGTTTAGGTTAGGGATTTGCGGGGGGTTTAGGGTTTAGGGTTTGCATTTTGGATTTTTGGGCACGAGGTTTAGGGATTTGTGGGTTCAGGGTTTAGGGTTTAGGGATTAGGGATTGGGCGGGGGGGGGGTTGGGGCGTAATGTTTTGGGAGCTCGCAGTGCAGGGTTTAGGGTTTTGGGATTCTGGTGTTGAAGCCTTTAGGGTTCAGGGTTTCGGGATGTTGGGGTTTAGGGGTTTTAGGAGTTGAGGTTCGGAGTTTACGGATGTAGGGGTTTAGGGATTATGGGGTTTAGGCGGTTTAGGAGTTGAGGGTTCAGGGACTTAGGCCCGTTTAGGGATGCGGAGCTCGACTGTGTCCCTACATACGAAGACCCCCGATCCTCGAAGTAGATGCAGACTAGGGGTATTTTAGCACCCTAAACCCTAAACCCTAAACCCTAAACCCTAAACCCTAAACCCTAAACCCTAAACCCTAAACCCTAAACCCATGCTAGAATGATAGAGGTTCGGGGTTGCCCCAAAGGTGCCGTGCAGGTGTGGAGTTTAGGGCTGCGGGCTCTGGGCGGCTCTGGGGTGTTAAGCAAAGGCCGGCATATCCCCTGTACCGCCTTGTAGGGGTTTAGGGCTTGGGGTTTAGGGTTTAGGGTTTAGGGTTGAGGGTTTGGGGTTTAGGGTTTAGGGTTTAGGGTTTGGGGTTTGGGGTTTAGGGTTTAGGGTTTAGGGTTTGGGGTTTGGGGTTTGGGGTTTGGGGTTTAGGGTTTATGGTTGTTACCCGGAATTCCTGCCCTTAGAGTCACTGTTTTGCAGATGTTTCGGTTTTAGGGGACAGGTCAGGGTTTGGGCCTCTGGGCCAGCAACATAGCCTAGCAAGCTTTTAAAAGGATTACCAAACACCAAGCCAAGCCCGAAAACCCGAAACCCTAAAACCCCAAGGCCTGTGCGGGGGGGGGGGGGGGGGGGGGGGGGCGATGCCTATACCCGTACTATTTTGTGTTGGGTTTAGGGTTCTAAGTAGGGTTTAGGGTGTAGGGTTTAGGGTTTTGGATGTGGGTTTTATGTCGGGTTTGGGAGTTTCAGGTACACCCTAAACCCGCTAAGAAGGCCCCCCCAAATCGCGGCTTCCGGATCGCACGCCAAGGAAGTGCGAGCTCGGGGCGGCAGGAAGGTCAACCACAGAATGCGCCTGGTCAAACGTGGGGGCTTCCGAAACCCTAGAACTGGCGGGAGGGGTGGGCGGGCAGTGTTCAGGCTGTTCAGGTCTCGCATATAAATCTTCATGCCTGGTCGATGGGCTTTAGGGTCAATTGAGATACTTGGAGGTTCATGCAGTCGCCCTATACCCGAAACCCAAAACCCCAAACCCTAAACCCTAAACACGTAGGGCTCTGCTTCGGAGCATGGCCAGAATCAGAAACACCCTAAACGCTAGACCCTAAACCCTAAACCCTAAACCCTAAACCCTAAACCCTAAACCCTAAACCCTAAACCCTAAACCCTAAACCCTAAACCCTAAACCCTAAACCCTAAACCCTAAACCCTAAACCCAATTCCTCAATGCAGGGGCCGTAAGCTCTCCTACTTATGGCATTCCCTGACCTATCCAACTCAAAGCTCGCTAGGGTGTAGGGTTTGGGGTTTAGGGTTTGGGGTTTAGGGTTTGGGGTTTGGGGTTGGGGGTTGGGGGTTTGGGGTTTAGGGTTTAGGGTTTAGGACTCCAAGGCTTTCGGGCTGCGAGTGCGGCGAGCCTCGCGACCACCGCCCCTCGGCGACGATTTCGGGCTGCAGGGTTCAAGATTCAACCCTAAACCCTCTAAACCCCCCTAAGCCCCCCTGAATCCCCCTAAACCCCCTAAACCCCGCTAAACCTCCTCACCCTAAATCCTAGAGTCTTCGGCGGGTGGGTGGGGGAATTCCGGGCTTTTAGCGCCCAACATCAACCCCGCTAAACCCCCTAAACCCCACTAAACCACCCTAAACCCTAAGGGAATTCCGAGCTTTTTGCGCCGAACATCCCATAAGATTCTGCCGATCACCCAAAGGGTGCCCCAAGAGGAGCGAGGCAACACCCGGGAACCCTAAAACCCGAAACCCTAAACCCTAAGCCCGAAAGGCCCTAAACTTAAACCCTAAACGTAAACGTCTAAACCCAGAACCCTAGACCCTAAACCCCGGATGCTCTCTTATAGCTACCCATGAACCTCCAAGTAGGCGAGAGCCACGCAATGCGGCCTCCGGACACTTTTTGCAGCAGCCCTTAAACAACTCTAACTTTAAGAGGGAGCAGCCTAAGCTGAGGGCTTAGGTTGTGCTGTCCTCAGTGCAGATGACTCAACAGAAAAGGTCGGTGATTGGCACTTGTCTTTTTGGGGTTTAGGGCGTGACAAGCACGCGCTGCACGCGTGCAACACGCAGTTGAGAGCGAGGCTTGTTCTACACCTGGCCCTGAGACTCTATAAACCCTAAAGCCTAAACCCTCAACCCGAGGTCGCCCTAAACCCTCAACCCTAAACCCTAATGTGGTCTCCTGATTAATTAGTGTGGGCCCCCCCCCCCCCCCCCCAAACTAAATCCACCCCCCGCAATAATGTCCAAAAAAAGGGGCCCCCCCAAACTAATTTTCGGCCCCGGGCCCCCCCCACCGGCTCCTCTTCATTTCCTCTTCGCTCCTCTTCCCTCTCCTCTTCCTCTCCTCTTCCTCTCCTCTTCCTCTCCTCTTCCTCTTTTAGGTAATTAAGCTCAGGTAAGCTCAGCTGAGCTCAGCTCAGAAACCCATGCCCGAAAAACTTTTCATTATTGGAGGGGGGCAACCGAATTTTTATCCCCTGCATAAATTTTTGAAAACTTTTCATTATTGGAGGGGTCCACACTAATCAGGAGACCACATCAAACCCTAAACCCTAAACCCTAAACCCTAAACCCTAAACCCTAAACCCTAAACCTAGCTCCCAGCAGCTTTGAGAACAGCGCAGCTTTCTGGTTCTAAGTACCGAGCAGGACATTCGGTTCCCTAGAAAAATCCGGAAAAAACACTCCTTTGATTCCCTGCAAAGCAGGGTTTAGGGTTTAGGGTTTAGGGTTTAGGGTTTAGGGTTTAGGGTTTAGGGTTTAGGGTTTAGGGTTTAGGGTTTAGGGTTTAGGGTTTAGGGTTTAGGGTTTAGGGTTTAGGGTTTAGGGTTTAGGGTTTAGGGTAAATTGTGGCCTTTTTTTCCGTGCCTAGCATGACATGGCTCCTTAATACATCATACTTGAAGGTTCATGGTACTTACTAACCACTTATAGCTGTACTTATAACCCTACTTGTAATACCCCTAAAGGGCCTTCTAGGGGTTATCCATATTATAAGTAGGGTTATAAGTACAGTTATAATTGGTTAGTAAGTACCATGAACCTCCAAGTAAGGCCCCCCACTGCAACTGGGCGTCATCAGAAAATCAGCCCCGAAGAGTAAGACCAAGGCGCCCTTCACCCGCAGAACCCCTTCCTGCAACCATAAACTTTGGGATGTTCCCCTTTAGGGTTTAGGGTTTAGGGCTTAGGGTTTAGGGTTTAGGGCTTATACTAGCAGTCCTTTTCTAGGGGATATACTAGGGCGTACGATAATCCCTACTAGCTGTTAGTACAAGGGGGAACATCCCTACGTCCCCTCTCTCATCTCACAGCTTTCCCGAGGCCACCCCTAGCGGAAGTGGAGCCGGTACAGGCGGCTGGCCCAAGTTTATGGCGTGCGCTTGAGGGTGCCGAGCAGGATTTCTGGTTAGACCCGTAGGGTTTAGGGTTTAGGGTTTAGGGTTTAGGGTTTAGGGTTTAGGGTTTAGGGTTTAGGGTTTAGGGTTTAGGGTTTAGGGTTTAGGGTTTAGGGTTTAGGGTTTAGGGTGGGTTTTCAGGTGGTGTTGAGGATCGCAAAACCTTGCACATGCCCCCTGCAAGGCACCGTGTCGGAACCCGAAAGATACCCTGCCTTCCTAAAGCCTCAAAAGCCTTCAACCCCAAATCCCGCAACCCAAGCCCAGAACCCTAAAGCCTGCGCCCTGAGTTCCTAAACCCCAAACCCCAGCAGCCCTAAACGCTTCAAACCTCAGCCCCCGAAGCCTAAAGCTCTACACACCCGAAACCCCCAGTTCCTAAACCCCAGGGCCTAACCCCTACAAACCCTCGAAAACCTTCAGCCCCAAACCCCTACAAACCTAAAATGCAACCCTACGCGCCTAAACGAACCTTTTAACCTCCTGAACCTCAACCCCTAAACCCCTTTTTTCCAAATGCCTAAAGCCCCAAACCCTAAGCCCTAAATCCTAAACCCTAAACCCTAAACCCTAAACCCTAAACCCTAAACCCTAAACCCTAAACGCTAAACCCTAAGCTAAGGCTGCAGCTCATGGAGCTTTGGCTTGTCTGGGCTCCGGCTTCCGCCGATTGAGCCCCGGAGGGACTCCCAGGGCACACAGGGGAGCTGCCCCGTGGCATCCTCAGCTGGTTTGGGGCGGGGGTAGGGTTTAGGGTTTAGGGTTTAGGGTTTAGGGTTTAGGGTTTAGGGTGTAGGGTTTAGGGTTTAGGGTTTACGGTTTACGGTTTACGGTTTACGGTTTAGGGTTTAGGGTTTAGGGTTTAGGGCTACTGGGACCCAGAGTAGGCCCTTATTCCCTTTTCTTGGGGCTGAAGTCCCCCCCTAAGTCCCGTTAAACAAAGAAGGGCACCCTTTGCTTGTTCTTGGGTTCCTCTTGGGTCTAGCCAGTCCAGGGCTCGCAACTGTATAGGGAATTAAGGTTTAGTCTTTCGGGGCGGGTGCGTCCTTTCTTGTGATGGTGTTGAGTTTCTCCTGGATGTTGAGGACTCTTTTGAACTACTGTTGAGGGGTTTCGGGTTTAGGGTTTAGGGTTCAGGGGGGTTTAGGATTGCGCGCTACACCACGGCAGACTGAGGCGCAGAAGTCCAGACGGCGAAAACGAAAGTCGCCTCCCAACTGAACGAGCTTTGCATGCCTTGTGAGAGTTGCTGTCGCTTTTTAGGGTTTAGGGTTTAGGGTTTAGGGTTTAGGGTTTAGGGCATACTGGTTCATGGGTAGCTATACGTAGGGTTATAAGAATTTTAAGTAGAGTTACCATACTTGCAACCATGTCATAACTACCGATGAACCTCCAAGTATGGTCTAGGGTGTGCACCTGGATGCTACTACTACTTCCTAGGTCCTAGTAGGTTGAGTGTTGCAAGCGTCTGACTGTAGTTTCCATGGGCCCTTAGTATGATCCCTAACTGTAACCTCCTTGAAAGGGTTCTGATGCATGGGCCCTTATTTTGTATAGGGTATATAAGGGGGATATCAGTGGTACCCCTTTAAGGGCCCATACTTGGAGGTTCATGGGTACTTCTAACCACAGTTGTAAGTCTACTTATAACCTACTTAGGGGACTATTAGGGTTCCTTGAACCCTAAACCCTAAACCCTAAACCCTAATTGTAAGTACCCTGAACCTCCAAGTACTAAGGGACCACGTAACTGCCCTAAGAATGCGGGATCCCGGCTAACCCTACGCCGTAAATCCCGCACCACGCGGACCTCGCAGGCCTTAGAGCTGAGGGCAAAGTAGGGCTACAGTGTTTAGGGTTTAGGGTTTAGGGTTTAGGGTTTAGGGTCCATGAGGTACCAGTGATGCGAGCACCAGACCTGTCCATTCACTTCTCTTCGCCTCTCTTTCAACTTGACGCCAGGAGCCTCTCCTCAGAAACCCGCAGCCCCAAACCCTCAAACCTAAATCTAGACCCTAAACCCTAAATCCTTTTTATTTACCCTTAGCCCTGAACCCTAAACCCTAAACCCTTTTTTTAAGGCCCTAGCCCTGAACACTAGTCCTGCAAGTTTCGGTGGTCGTCCTGAGGCTGTCCAAGACATCCACCGCGGGAAGCACTTCCCGCACACTGAGCTCCGCTGCGGGCACAGGCTTCGGGTTTCGGGTTTCGGGTTTCGGGTTTAGGGTTTAGGGTTTAGGGTTTAGGGTTTAGGGTTTAGGGTTTAGGGTTTAGGGTCCCCAACCCTGCTTAGAGATTCATCGAAAATATCAGTAGGGCTTTTTTTGTATGGTAACTGTCCTGAACTTATAACCGGACTTTGGGTACTTACAACACAACCCCTACTTATCATTACCCAGAACCCCCAAGTAAAACCCCCTAAGCCGAGCCGTCGACTCCCCGAAAAGGCACTCTTTTCCAGGGCAAGAAGTTCGAGTGGTTCCGCGGTCAACTTCTGGGCCGGGGAGCGACGCTTGGAATTTATGGGTTTAGGGTTTGGGGTTGAGATGTCTTTCTTTTTTTTTTTGTTGGGTTTGGGGTTGAGGTCTTTCTTTTTTGTTGGGTTTGAAGGGTTTGGGGTTGCATCCAGTTTTTTTTTTTGTTGGGGGGGGGGGGGTGCAGGGCGTTCAGGGGTTCAGTAGATTCGGGAACAGGTAGCTCGTATCCCAACTCGAATTTCCTAGGATGCCCACCTCTAAACCCTAAACCCCAAACCCTTAAAATCTAACACCCTTAGGCCCTAGACCCTAAAACGTAAACCCAAAATCCTAAACCCTAAACCCTAAACCCTAAACCCTAAACCCTAAACCCTAAACCCTAAACCCTAAACCCTAAACCCTAAACCCTAAACCCTAAATTTAAGAGCCTCCGGCTCAAGCCGCCGACCCCGCTGGAGCATAGTTGAGACCCGCTCGCATGGAAGATCATCCCCGGCAGAGTTCTGTGAATCGTTTGGGGGGGGTAGGGGGTAGCACCAGGACAAGCTCAAGCCAAAAAGACAAAGACAGGTGGGTGGGGGTGGGGGGGGGAGGGGGGGGGGGGGGGGTTAGGGGGGTGGGGGTGGGGGTGGGGGGGTGGGGGTTGGGGGGGGGGGTGGGTGGGGGGAGGGGGTTGGGGGGGGGGGGGGGGGGGGGGGGGGGGGGGTGGGGGGGTGGGGGGGGGGGGGGGGGGGTGGGGGGGGGGGGTGGGGGGGTGGGGTGGGGGGGTGGGAGGGAAACGCTGATTTTGCTGAGGGCGCCCCTACCCCCCCGTGCTGAACCCTGTTTACGCTGTGCGGGTGGCGCGGTCCTCCACGAAAAAATTGTGCACCGACCCCCCACCACCCCCCCCCCCCCCCCCCCCCCCCCCCCCGTGTTTTGGGGGGGTAAGGAGGGAAAGAGGGAGGTTTCACCTCCTTTTCCCATCCAACACGCCGCCAGGGTCGGCGGACCCTAAACCCTAAACCCTAAACCCTAAACCCTAAACCCTAAACCCTAAACCCTAAACCCTAAACCCTTCCTAAGGGGGTCTTAGGTTTCAGTGCATCCGAGGATGGGTTCCGTTTGGATGGCAACCGATCGCTACACCGGCCAAAAGATGGCTGTGAAGGAGGTGGGAGGGTATAGGGTTTAGGGTTTAGGGTTTAGGGTTAGGGTTTAGGGCTAGGGTTTAGGGTTTCGGGTTTTTGAGGGTATAATGATTCCAGGGGTTTAGAAGGCTTTTGCGTTGCGGGGGCCGTTGGGTTCTTTTTGGGTCTCTCTTGGCTGCTTGGGGAGAATCTTGGGGGCGTTTTGGAATTGAACTGAAGCCTCTGGAGGCCTTTTTGGGCTTGTTGGTGCCTGTTGGGTTCTGTTGGGGTTTGCTGAGGTGCGGAGGTTTGGGCAATCTTTCACCAGCCGGGGTAGGCAATAAGTGCAAAACACAATTTGCTTGCAGAAAGCCGTTTACGCACATATCTGTTTGGTGCCCCCATAAACCCTAAACCCTAAACCCTAAACCCTAAACCCTAAACCCTGAACCCTAAATGGGTTTTGGGGGACCTTTGGAGGGGACTCTGGCGCGTATTGGGGTCTTGTGGTGGGCAATCCGGGAGCCGCATCGTTTGCCCTCGTCTTGGGAGCTTGCGATGTTTATGGCAGTTTTGGGTTTAGGGTTTGGGGTTTAGGGCAGTCTAGGGTTTAGGGTTTGGGGTTCGGGGTTTAGGGTTTAGGGTTTAGGGTTCAGGGTTTAGGCTTTGGGGGGGTTTTGAGGGGGGCCTTGTGGGACTATTTTTGGGCGAGTTCGGCGCTGGCATGTGCTGGCGCAAGGGGACGGGAAGACATGCGGTTTCTAGTTTCAAAGGTCTCGAAAGTTCAGGGTCCGGGGTTCAGAGTTATACAGTCCCCTCAACCCTAAACCATGAACCCTAAACCCTCCTGGAAGCCTTGGGGTGAATTTCATGTTTGCTCATATCTTGGAATGTTGCACTCTTCTTGGGTCTAAGCCCCTCCTCCCGCACATCAAAATATCAAAGCCCAACCGAATATTCAATACTCCACATAGTGCTGCATCATGCAGCTGCAACACCAAACCCCAAACTTGGGATTTTCCCCCTGATACTAGCAGTCCTGAATAGGGATTATAGTAACCCTGTGACGGGGGAACAGCCCAACCCCAAACCCTAAACCCTCAACCTGTAAGCCCGACATCCTAACTACACCCTTCATCCCCTGGCGCTTTGTACCCTAAACCTAGCCTTGAACCTTAAACGCTGGAAGCCCTTAGGAGGCCGTTTAGGGAGTTTAGGGATTAGGGTTACAGTATAGTCAAATTGTAAAATACAGTGAGATGTACATGACAGCGCAAACTACGGGGCTAGGGGGTATTGGGCTCTTTGGGCTTACCCGAAACCCTAAACCCTAAACCCTAAACCCTGCAGGTGATGCTGGACACCACCGAGGAGGGTGAGAAGCGGGCCCCCCTTTGCGTGGACCGCGAGGTGTCGCTTCACAGGACCTGCGGATTCAGGGTTTAGGGTTTAGGGTTTAGGGTTTAGGGTGGAGTTCGGGGAGTTCGAGGAGTTAGGGGTTTGGGGTTTAGGGGTTTAGGGCTCATGGTTTGAGGTTTTGGATTTAGGGTTCAGGGGGTTCACAGGAATAAGATGAGTTTGGGATTACCTAGCAAAATCTCAGGGGTCCTACTACTTTCCTGAACAGGAATTTCAATGTGGCGCCCTATGACTTCGTTGTTTAGGTTCCTAGGTATCTTAGGGTAGCCACATGGTCCCTTAATATGGTCCCTTACCTTCTTGCAAGGGTATGGGCCCTTGCATTGTGCACCGGGGATTTTTAGGGATATATAAGGGGTAGAAAGGGGCCATCTAACTACCCTAAGAAGGGAGGGATCTTTAAGTTGGGAAAGCCCGAGGGAGGGTTTGGGGTTTAGGCTTTAGGGTTTAGGGTTTAGGGTTTCGGGTTTCGGGTTTAGGGTTTAGGGTTTCGGTAGGGCTTAGGGTTTAGGGTAAAGGGTTCCAGGAAGGTGAGCCACCCCAACATCGTGGAATTCTTCGGGACGGAGAGCATCCAGGAGACCATGTACATATTTCTGGAGTACATGCCCGGGGGCTCCCTGTGCCTTGCCTTCACCTTACCCCCTGGTTCTTAGTAGGGAATGAGGTACCCTCTGGAATCCCTTAAAAGGTATATATATATATACATATATATATATAAATAGAGGGGGAGGTACCCTATGTAATCCCTTAAAGGGCATATTTCGGTGGATATTTATAGGGCTCCCTGTGCCTTGCCTCCACCTCAAGATGCCAGAGGCTTTCGTCGTGTTAACATCCCTCTTCCTGAACCCCCCCCCAACAAAAACAAAAGGCCTTAGTTTATTTGTAGGTAACAGGTGACCCCCTGGAACCGCAGAACCCTAAACCCCAACCCTAAACCCTGAACTCTAAACCCTGCTTGAAGGTTCATGGTACTTACTCACCAATTATAGCTGTACTTATAACCCTACTTATAATACCCCTAAAGGGCCTTATAGGGGTTAGCCCTATTATAAGTAGGGTTATAAGCCCAGTTATAAGTGGTTATAGACCCTAAAACCCTAAAACCCTAAACCCCTAAAAACCCTAAAACCCCCAAACCCTAAACCCTAAACCTTATTAAGTCCCATGAACCTCCAAGTGAACCCTTGGTGCGCAGCTCAGGAACCACCTGCTGGCGCAAAACGGGGCTTTCGACGAGCCCCAGATGGCCAGCTACTCGCGCCAGGCGGGATCTCGGGCTTAGGGTTTAGGGTTTGGGGTTTGGGGTTTGGGGTTTAGGGTTTAGGGTTCAGGGTTTGGGGTTTAGGGGTTTAGGGTTTAGGGTTTAGGGGTTTAGTGTTTAGGGTTTAGGGTTTAGGTTAGGGGGTCTAAGAATCAGGGCTCAAGGGGTCAGACTTTCAGGGTTTTGATGGGTTTGGGGCTTGAGGTTTGCGAGCATACTGTGGCATCCTCAGGACCTAACTAGGTTTAAGAGAGGTCGATTCCCAAGTCAAGTAAGGTTTAGGGTTTAGGGGTTTAGGGTTCAGGGGTTTAGGGGTTTAGGGGTTTGGGGTTTAGGGTTTAGGAGGACCATGTTACGGATTGTTTTCAGAGGACGTAGGGGGGTTCCTGTCTTCAAAGAAGGTCCATTCGTGTCATCTGCTTAAGAAATCGACAGAAGAAAATATCCCCCATGTTACCGTTACAAGATCTTAGAAGGAAGATTTATATATTTATGTACTTCTCTATCTATCTATTTAATATATGTATATATACTTACTGGCTCAAAACCCAACTGTTCAACTTTTGGGCTTCCGATAAGGTAGTTCATTCTGAAAGTTTCAACTTTTATTCCCTTGGGTTTTGGGCCAGTAAGTACATGCTTGTTTTTTTGTTTAAGAGGGGGGGGGGGTGGGGTTCTCGAGCAATTAGTAGTAGTTAACGGTGTATTACGCTTTTCTGGGGAGCTTTTCCAGAAAGCATCCAGCCCCAAAAGCCCCTAAGCCTGGGTCGTTGTAGGGTTTGGGGTTTAAGGTTTAGGGTTTACTTGGAGGTTCATGGTACTTACTATCCACTTATAGCTGTACTTGTACTTATAATTGGGATAACCCCTGTAAGGCCCTTTGGGGGTATTGTAAGTAGGGTTATAAGTACAGTTATAAGTGGTTAGTATGTACCATGAACCTCCAAGTAGAAGTTTAGGGTTTAGGGTTTAGTGTTTAGGGTTTTGGGTTTAGGGCAGTTCTGATGCTTATGAATAGTTAACCCCAATCAGGAACCAAATGATCATTGCAACATAGTACTCCAACAATGATGCAGAAACGACCCTGAGCTCTAAACCCTCAAGCAACCGCCCAGAACTTGAGCTTTAGACTTGAAGCCTTTCAAGACCATGTTTCTCCTTCAGCCCAAACCCTAAACCCCAAACCCCAAACCCTAGACCCCAAACCCCAAACCCCAAACCCTAAGCCCTTAACCCTAAACCCCAAACCCTAAACCCTAAACCCTGAAATCCGAGATCAGGTGCTGGATGCCCTCCACTACCTGCACACGAGGAAGCCGGCCATCCTCCACCGGGACATCAAGACTGCCAATATCCTCCTAGGCGGAGTTTAGGGTTTAGGGTTTAGGGCTTAGGGCTTAGGGTTTAGGGTTTAGGGCTTAGCGTTTAGGGTAGAGGGTTTAGGGTTGAAGGTCCCAGAGAGCCCACTGGGCTGCTTGAATGTCTGTCTACATGGTCAGTTCTCCAAATTAAGGGTTTAGGGTTTAGGGTTTAGGGTTTAGGGTTTAGGGTTTAGGGTTTAGGGTTTAGGGTCCTTAAATAAGAGCGGCTGCCTTATCATAAGGACCCCAAACAGGGACTACAGTTTAGAGAAATCACCATATTAATATGTTATTGTTTTGCGGTGCTTTGTCCGCGCAGCCGTTCGCGCAGCTGGCCTTCCGAGATCTCGAGATTCTCACTGTCAGTGCTGATATTCTTTTGTTTGGGGTTTAGGGTTTAAGGGTTTAGGGTAAAGAAAACAGGAGAGCCAGACCTAGGAAAAGAACAAACACCTCCGCCGTTTGGGGTTTAGGTTTTAGGGATTTGTAGGGTTTAGGGTTTAGGGTTTAGGGTTTAGGGTTTAGAGGGTTGAGGGTTTAGGGTTTAGGGTTCGGGGTTTAGGGAGTTTTAGACGGTTCTGGGGGTTTAGGATTGAGGCTTTTGACTTGTCTAGGCAGACGGATAAGCCTTGGGACCCTATGCCCTACAACTAAACACTAAACCCTACTAACCCTACTAACCCCAAATCCCGACGCGCCAGGCGTGGACGGCATAGTGAAGTTGGCAGACTTCGGATGCTCGAAGCGTGCATCAGGAAATGCTGTGCACACCCTGAGAGGTGCCTTGCTAGGGGTTTAGGGTTTAGGATTTGGGGTTTAGGGTTTGGGGTTTAGGATTTGGGGTTTAGGGTTTGGGGTTTAGGGTTTGGGGTTTAGGGTTTGGGGTTTGGGGTTTAAGGTTTAGGGCTTGGGTTTGGGGTTTCGGGTTTCGGGTTTAGGGATTTCAGAGAAGACAAACAATCGAACTGCCCTCAACGGGTCCGCGTGGGTTTCAAAAGACAAGCGGCCCATGTGGGAGTTTCAGGGCTGCAGGGTTTAGGGTTTAGGGTTCAGGGTTTAGGGTTGAGGGTTGAGGAGTTTAGAGGCTCTCTGCCAGGAAAGCATTAAACAAAGACTATTAAAGGCTTTAGGGGGTTTTGGGCTTAGGGCTCAGGCGTTTTTGGGTGTTGAGGGTTGGGGGCCTTAAAGCTGGGGGAGGGGAGGGGGGGATCTAACCCTAAACCCTAAACCCTAAACCCTAAACCCTTAACCCTAAACCCTAAACCCTAAACCCTAAACCCTAAACCCTAAACCCTAAACCCTAAACCCTAAACCCTAAACCCTAAACCCTAAACCCTAAACCCTAAACCCTAAACCGTGCCGAAAGCCCCGGACAGGCTCTGTGCAGTGGATGGCACCGGAAGTGATGCTCGACCGAAAGAATCGTCTGGACAGAGCCAGAGCCCATCCATGAAGCAATTCTCCCGAGCTCAGAAAGAGGGTTTAGGGTTTAGGGTTTAGGGTTTAGGGTTTAGGGTTTAGGGTTTAGGGTTTAGGGTTTAGGGTTTAGGGTTTAGGGTTTAGGGTCTACTTCCGAAATTCGGGGTGCCTTATTGGGGTCGTTGTTGTAAGGGAATCCTAGTATTTGGTGACTCTATTCGGGATCCCTTAATATCGTTAACCCCCATGTCTCTGTTTCAGGGGTATGGGCCGCTCCGAGTATCGCGTTTTATTTAGCTGGTTTAGGTTCAGGGTGCAGTGTTTGGACTCTAAGTTTCAAGAAGTAGCATCCCCTTTGTGTCGAATTGAACATAAACCCTAGCCCAAAACCCTAATCCTCGACCCTAAACCCTAACCCAAAACTCTTAAGGAACAGCTGAGGATAAACCAGCAGCCCTACGGACGCAAGGCAGACATCTGGAGTTTCGGCTGCGTCCTCATCGCGCCTTGGTCGTCACTGCGTTGAGGGCTCATTCTTCTAAGGCGATGGGGCGAGGATGGTTGTAGCTTTCCAGAGGCTCCACTTGGGTTTAGGGCTTAGGGGCTTAGGGCTTAGGGCTTAGGGCTTAGGGCTTAGGGCTTAGGGCTTAGGGCTTAGGGTTTTGGAGGGAAGTTGATTGGTCCCTTAATATGGCCCCTGAGCTTCTTCAAAGGTTTCTGAAGTATGGGCCGTCCCGGACCACGTAGCAACCCTAAGAATTCTGTGTCGGGTTCCTAGAAAGCCCAAGAGCTTGGAGGGAGACCAGCTTACACACAGCATTTGTGAAGGTTGTTTTTGTTTTTTTAATGTTGTTTCAGGGGCTTGCCTCAAGTATTGATCTCGCCAGGGTCATCATTTCAGGTTTGGTGCGTCAAGGGTTTGGGGACCAAGCTCTAAACCCTAAACTCGAAACCACCCTAAACCCTAAGCCACAAAGCGCCCTAAACCCTAACCCCTAAACCCTAAACCCTAAACCCTAAACCCTAAATCCTCCCCTCCAAGTCTCTCGGTTTTTTTGCGAGGAGATGCTTACAACTCGACCGCCCTGGGGCCACTTCGAAACCAACGTAGCGGCCATGATTCACGTGGCAACTAGCAAGGAGCCCCCCTCAACCTTGAAACCCTAAACCCTAAAACCCTAAACCCTAAAACCCTACAACCCTAAACCCTAAACCCTGAACCCTAAACCCTAAACCCTAAAACCCTAAACCCTAAAACCCTAAACCCTAAAACTCTAAACCCTAACCCTAAAACCCTAAACCCTAAAACCCTAAACCCTAAAACCCTAAACCCTAAACCCTAAACCCTAAACCCTAAACCCTGAACCCTAAATAAACCGCAAGGGCTTGCAGGGCTTGTGGACGCATCGGCTGAAGGGTCGTTGTTGTTCAGCTGCATTGTCTAGGTAGGTCCTTGAGATATGTTATCGGGGTTTAGGGTTTAGGCCTTCACATTTATCCTTACTATTAGCCCGACGAATTCAGAGAGCCCAAAACCCCTTGATTAAGCGATATCCCTTAAACCATATAGGGATCCTTCGTATGATTTAAGGAATACTCCTTGGTTAAGGGGTATTGGGCTCTTTGGGAACGAGTCTGTATTTGGGAAGACTCTGAGGGTGGTAAGGGCTGACCTTGTGGTTTAGGATTTAGGGTTTAGGGTTTAGGGTTTAGGGATCCTCTGCAGCACTACGCCCGCAGACCGAAGTCTGCCACAAGAAACAAACTAATCTAGGGTCGGAATAATTACTAATCGTCTTCCCTTATGGTTCCTTTATAAGCATACTAGAATAACTACCCCCAAAACCCTGCTCGAATTATTAAGGCCCCTATACTATGCTATCTCAAAACACGAACCTACAAACCACTCCAAGGCGAGAAACCACTCAAGGCGAGAAATGACACCTGCCATCCAAATCAGAAAAAAGCCCTACTAGAAACGGTTCCCTGACGAAAGCCCTAAACCCCAAACCCCAAAACCCTAAACCCTAACCCTGAGACAAAGTCAACGAAGCCAAGAAGCTGTCGGATGGCCGCGAAACTTACTTGTTCTTAGTCGGGAAGTAAGGCAAAAAGCCCCTACCTCGCGGTTTGGGGGGTTTGGGGTGTATACTCCTTAACAAGGCAAGGGTGTAGAGTTTTGGATTCTGGGCTTTTGGGTTTAGGGTTTAGGCTATTACGCTGGAAGATTAGGTACCTGAACCCCCCCCTTCCCTACTAAGAAGTAGTAAGACGATAGGGTTCTTAAGAGAGTGTGGCTCGAGGGGGTATGTAACCCAAGGTTCCCGAATACTCCCCACTGCTCCCTAAGGCTCCCTAAGCTTCCCTAAGGGTCCCTAGGTACCCCTAAACCCTAAACCCTAAACTCTAAACCCTAAACCCTAAACCCTGAACCCTAAACCCCTTGAACCCCCCTCCCTTAAGAACCCTATAGTGAGACAAGGTAGGAGCTGAACAGGACGGGGGCCCAGCCAGTGTTTCTAGAGAAGCCTCCCTTCCCGGCCCTCTGTGCATCCTACACACATCAGCTAAAGTTTAGGGTTTAGGGTTTAGGGTTTAGGGTTTAGGGTTTAGGGTTTAGGGTTTAGGGTTTTAGGGTTTTAGGGTTTTAGGGTTTTAGGGTTTTAGGGTTTTAGGGTTTAGGGTTCAACCGTATTTTTACATTCATAATGTCTCCACCGACTTCGGGCCCCACTCAAACTCCCCCCCCCCCCCCAAAAAAAAAAAAAAACTGTTTAGGGTTTAGGGTTTAGGGTTTCCGCTTCCCCCCACCCCCCCCCCCCCCCCAGGCTCGCCCAAAACAAGAACCCGGTTTCAAAACCCCCCCAAAACCAAAAAGCCAAAAACCACCCCCCAAGCAAGCGAACCTATGCTCCACAAAAGGGAAATTTGGCAAGGGTTCTCGGTTGAGGGTTTAGGGTTGAGGGTTGAGGGTTTAGGGTTTAGGGTCGAATCATTTCGGTCAAAACTCCAATTCTCCGTCCAGAAGGGGACTAACCCAAAACGGCTTCTCCCTAAACCCCAAACCCTAAGCACTAAACCCTAAGCCCTAAACCCTAAACCCTCAGCCCTAAATCCCTGGAGGAACCACCAAGGGTTCCCGATCACGCCGCTGGGCACATCCACGCAAGCTGGGTTATAGGGTTTAGGGTTTCGGGTTTAGGGTTCGACTCTATTGATGCTTGTAACTTCGGAATACTCGGTCGCCCAGTAGTTCTCCTTGGCCCATTTTAGGTTTGGGGTTCCTTTTGAAAAAGTCGTCAATATCGCAAACAGTGCTCTTCTTATGGCATGGTTGCTGGGCTGCAAAGAAGCACCAGGAACCAGAGGAGCGGGTGTAAGGGCCCCGCATTCCCCAAATAAGGGCTTCAGAATCCCAAAAAAGGCTGAATAAGGCCTATGGCTAGCCTAGTAAGTTAGTATCGGCCCCTAACCCCCCCCCCCCCCCCGCCCCGCCCCGCCCCCATGCAAAAGTGTGGAAGGGTTAAGCTTTACACTTAAGGCTTCTTTGGGGATGGTCGCTCAAGCTGTTGTAGCCGTTGTGGGAGACCCACAGTCGATCATGTTGTGGATAAGCTCCCACAATGGCCAGCGAAGGGTTTAGGGTTTAGGGTTTAGGGTTTGGGGTTTGGGGTTGGGGGTTTGGGGTTTAGGGTTCAGGGTTTTCGGATTTCGGGTTAAGGGTTTCGGGTGCAAGGGGTTGAGGGCTTATGTCCAGGAATAGGACTTTATAACCCCCACACAATACTCGCACCTTCTAATGACCCTGTATGTCAGTTGTTAGCAATACCGGCTCCCTGCACTCCACGCTAGTCTAAGGTTGGCCCTAAACCCTAAACTTACCCTGAACCCTGAACCCTGAACCCTGAACCCTGAACCCTGAACCCTAAACCCTAAACCCTAAACCCTAAACAAACTGAAGGCGAGCCCGCTGCTCCGTGAGCTGGTCTCCAGCTGCATGCGGATCTCTCCGAAGGAGAGATGGAGGGTTTGGGGTTGGGGGGTCTGTCTGGATTTTTAGGGTTTAGGGTTTAGGGTTTAGGGTTTAGGGTTTAGGGCTTAGGGCTTAGGGCTTAGGGCTTAGGGTTTAGGGCTTGGGTTTTTTCAGCCGTGGGGCTGTGTCTGGGTGCAGACTGTCCCTTCCCCTTGGCTATCCTCCTACCCTAAAGAGGCCCATACTTGAAGGTTCATGGTACCTACTAACCACTTATATCTGGGCTTATAACTTATAACCCTACTTGTAATTGGGATAACCCCTATAAGGCCCTTTAGGGGTATTATAAGTGGGGTTATAAGTACAGTTATAATTGGTTAGTAAGTACCATGAACCTTCAAGTATAGATCAGATTATTTATTGTCCCTACATGAGTTTAGGCTTTCGTGGCTCCTTGTGTGGAGCAATCCCAGAGACCAAGCGACCCCCAAGAACCTCCACGGGTAGTTGTAAGTAGGGTTGTTAAAGTACCCGGAATCGGGTTGAACGCAGTTACCATACTTATAACCCTACTCCTAACTACCCGTGAGCCTCCAAGCACTTCTCCCCCCCCCCCCCTACCCTAAACCCCAGAGAATGCACGCTACACCAGCACCAGGGGTTTAGGCTTTAGCCCTAAATCGTAAACCCTAAACCCGCCTAAACCCTGAAGTACAGTTGCTGGGTATTTTTTGTTGCCAAGAGGTTTTGTAGAATTGTGGAGTTTCAGGGCTGGCTTGGTCAAACCTAATCTGCACCAGAAACCCGAACACAGGGGTCGGATCAATTTCTAGTAGCATCCCCCTATGGTCCTTATACAAATATATTAGAATACCCCCCCCCCCCCCCCAACAAAAAAAAAATCTAATTATTGAGGCCCCAAAACTTGCAGCCCTAAACCCTAAACCCTAATCCCTAAACCCTAAACCCTAAACCCCAAACCCTAAACCCTAAACCCTGAACCCTAAACCCTAAACCCTAAACCCAACTACTAAGCTGTGGTACATCCCGACCCTTAGAACTTCGCAATCAAGGAGCGCCCGTCCGCGAGGCAGCTGATGCAGCATCCGCACCTGGGCTCTCCTAGACGAACCGTCGCCTTAAACCCTAATCCCTAAACCCCAAACCCGAAACCCTATCTTGTCCAGCTCTCTGTGCAGCAATACGGATGCCCCAGCGGCTTGTAAGATACATCCTTGACAGGCGCCTTTCAATCGATGTCTAGGACCCGAAGTAGGCCCTGGTTTCCTTTATTTTGGTTTGGGGTTCCCTTAGAACCCCCTTATAAACCAACAAGGGTACCCTTTTGTTCCTGGGTTCTAGATGTTGATGGAAGAACTGGAGTCGCATTGGCCACGTCCTATTGCCAACGCGGGGTCTCAGGTGTAATCGAGCCGATTATTTGAGATGTTCCCCTTTCTAGTGACAGTCCTTAACATGGATTCTAGTACCCCCTTATCATAATCCCTAGTCAGGACACTTGCAAAAAGAAAGAAATAAGAACATCCCAACTTAATATACACGTGAGGCCATCATTGTCGATGAGTCTTTCTGGTGTTGAGAAAGTAGTACCCTAAACCCTAAACCCTGAACCCTGAACCCTAAACCCTAAACCTAAACCGCTAACCCCTAACCCCTAACCCCTGACCCCTAACCCCTAACCCCTAAACCCTAAACCCTAAACCCTAAACCCTAAACCCTAAACCCTAAACCCTAAACCCTAAACCCTAAACAACAATGGCCCTTTATAATCCCGATTTTTCTATTTTTGGTCGCAGCCAAAAAGATCCTTTGCTTTCCACGGACCGTTTACCCTAAACCCTCACGAAGCCCCCTAAATCCCTCGGGTAGTTCTCTAAATCAGGGTCCCTTTTTTGGGGGTCCTTCTGTACTTTGTATACGGGACCCAGTACAAAAAGATGTCCCTAATGTTAGAGAACTACCCACATCATGCTCAAGAACTGTCACAACCCAGACCCCTGCAAGGATCTAAAAAATGGATCCCCTTAAGGGTTCCTGAGAATGACCCAATAGTAGTATAGGGTACTATTTGGGGGCTCTATTTTTTGGATCCTCCCAGGGGTCTGTAAAACTTTAAGGGGAGCACTCCGTGCCCTTCTTTGAAAAGTTGCAGGCGCGAGGGGTTTCGTTTTAGGGACCAGCATGCAGTTGTATCACCCTAAACCCTAAATCCTGAACCCTAAACCCTCCTGAACCCGAAACCCTGAACTCTAAACTCCAGGTTTATCGAGAGCTGGGCCACCCCAGCGCTAATTACCTGAGCAGCGTGCTCGCGGCCAGGGGCAGGCGCGTCTGGACAGGGTTTAGGGTTTAGGGCTTAGGGCGTAGTACTTAGGGCTTAGGGTTTAGAGTTTAGGGCTTAGGGTAGAGAGCAGCCCCCAAATTAAAAGGACGCCTCATATGTACACTCACCAGTAGATACCCGGAGCCATGCATAAACTCAGGTAGGAATAGCATAAACCCTGTTTCACACTCGAGTGCATACAATATAGAGGTCGGAATAACTACTAGCAATACTCCCTTATGGTCCCTTTGCAATTAATCCGAGCACCTGTTTAATTAATACCCCCACATTTAAAGAGTTTTTGTTCGTCGACAAGAACGCCGGAAGACTACTTTCCATTACGTGGGTTTTCGTATGGGCCAATACCACCACATTTAAAGAATTTTTTCTCGGGGGGGGGGGGGTAAACAAATCTGTCGGCTGTCGTGTTTTTCTTTGTGAGCTGCAGTTTGCTTCGGTGAAGCTACACATCTTCAAAGTAAAAGCTTTAAAAGAAGCCGAAGCTTTGTTTTTCTAGAAGCTGAGGCCCTTCAGAAAGCTAGGATTTCTTATGTGATTGCTTTTCGGAGGAGAGAAGTTTCATTCTTTCCTGAGCTACCCTTTCTGGGCTCTGCCCGGCAAAGACAGCATCACATTTACAAAAAGGGACCACAGTTGTGGGAGGCTCTGGGGGTGAGCTCTATTGTTTTCAGTACATTCCTATTGTTTTTGATTCAGAATCAATACATTGCCATGGTCTTGTTATTGCGGCGCCCTGCCTTTCTTATTGCGGTGGGGGGGAGGGAGGGGGCCCCCCCCCCCCAGCTAAACAGGTGCTCGGATCATACTATAAGAACCCCAAAAACCCTATTCGCATTATTCCGGCCCCTACAGTAGACTTGTGGCAAGTCTCCAGATGCATGATGGCCGACATTGGCAACCTAAATCGGAACATGCTGCGCATGATCGGACGTCAGCCGCCCCTGCAAGAGGAGTAATGCGTAAATTCATGGTTGCGTTGCAGGGCAGCCCGCACGACGCATGGCGCCATGCTTCCAACCTTTGAGGGTTTTAATACCCCTCAGCCCTTACTCCAAAGCTCTCATGGCAAGCAATCCTCAAGATGCTGGCTGCCTTGTGAGAGTCCCGAAAAGCGGGACTCTTTGCAACTTACATGGCTGTCGCCAGCCTGGTTTTTTTCTTATGGGTTTAAAAGAGTTAGGGTTTAGGGTGTAGGGCTTAGGGCTTAATGTTTAAGGGTCAGACTCTAAACCCTAAACGTAGAGGTTTTAAGGTTTCAGGGTGTTTTCATTCTGTTCAGACGGTTTTCTCGCTTCTGCTCTCCGTATATGGGCAGTTCCAGGGTACCCTCCCTAAACCCTAAACCCTAAACCCTAAACCCTAAACCCTAAACCCTAAACCCTAAACCCTAAACCCTAAACCCTAAACCCTAAACCCTAAACCCTAAACCCTAAACCCTAAACCCTAAACCCTAAACCCTAAACCCTAAACAATGACAATCGGATGATGGGCCCCACCTCCCCCCGCCACCCCCACCACCCAACCTGGCGCTGAATTTGAGCTGCTTAAGCGAGCAACAGCCTGCACTCTCAAGGGTTTAGGGTTTAGGGTTTAGGGTTTAGGACAGTGGTTGAGGGCCTGGGAAACCTCAGGGTTGATTTGGTGTTGCAGATGAGCTGTGCGGCAATTTCTGGCAAGGCCCAATGTCATCTCGAACGACTGCGGGGGTGAGGAAACGCTCAGGGTTTAGGGTTCAGGGTTCAGGGTTTAGGGTCTACGCAACGATGCTCGTATCACCCTTTCGGACGTTTTTTCTATGCCGTTCCGCACCCCTATGTTGTTCTAGACAGCCCAACGAGATCATCAATTGACTCAGTTCTTGTGGAACTGGGAGCCTTTGCATGCTGCTCCAGTTTGCAGGGGGCTTGAAAAAAAGACGCTGGTAGACCTTGGCTTCCAGGGATCTGCTAAACCCTACACGCTAGACCCTAAACCCTAGAGGGTTTGGGGCTTAGGGTCTAGCCAGTTCTGGTGGGCAGTTGGCCTGCGTACATCTCCTCGGTCTTTCCCAGCTGTCTGCCACACGGCGCCCTGCAACAATTAATGGGAAGGACGACGGGAAGCAGCCACCTGGGCTGCAGGTGTAGGGCTTAGGGTTTAGGATTTAGGGTTTAGGGTTTAGAGTTTAGGGCTTCGGTGTCTTGCAGGAAGCACAAGGATTCATCCGCCGAATTGTCCTTCCCCGAACAAAAGGTAAAGGTCATGAGATGTAGGCACCTGCTGCTGACAGCGGTAGTTGCCTTAACCCTAAACCCTAAACATTAGTGAAATGCAACAGCGCAAGGAGCGGTGTGAGTCTCTAGACCTTCGAGACAGCACATTCTCGATGCCTGGAACACTACAAAGGTTCCACCTTCGATTCCTGCAGCTTTATATCCGCATGGAGCCGCCGCACATCAAATGAGGAAATCTGAGATGAACCGGATTGACTGCTTATGTGACAAGCATGGTCGAATGATGATTCTTTTGTGCTCTCTCATGCCATTTTTTCTCGAGGATACGAACTAGCCATACTTGGAGGTTCATGGTACTTTCTAACCAATTATAACTGTACCTATAACCCCACTTATGATACCCCTAAAGGGCCTTATAGGGGTTATCCCTACTATAAGTAGGGTTATAAGCCCAGTTAGAAGTGGTTAATAAGTACCATGAACCTTCAAGTAGCCATATCGAATCACTTGCACCTCTTGGAGAAGGAGACTCGGTTTAGGGTTTAGGGTTTAGGGTTTAGGGTTTAGGGTTCAAGGTTTAGGGTTTAGGGTTTAGGGTTTAGGGTTTAGGGTCTGGGGAGGCCCTTGGGACAACTCATATTTTCCCTTGAGCAGCCTGAATTTTTGAGTGTTAAGAGGAGCAACCCAAAACCCTAAACCCTGAACCCTGCTTTAAGGGCCATCCTGGGAGAGATGTCTGGCCTGACAGCGCCGAGGGAACTCTCTCTCTCTCTCTCTCTTTCTCCCCTGTCTTTCTATGTGTACATACATAATATATATATATGTTTGTTATACATATATATATATATGTATTTGTTATATATATATATATAGATATATCATACAGCCTTGTGCGTATAGTGCAATCGCAATCTTGTGATGTAGCTTCTAAGCTGCCTCCTGCGAGCGGCCAGGGTGTTATGGAGCATTGCCGACACATGTACCCCTAAACCCTAAAAACTAAACCCTAAGCCCTAAGCCCTAAACCCTATACCTATGCCATGGAATGCGTTGCTCGAGTCACTGTAGCACTTGACCCTAAACCCTGAACCCTAAGCCCTAAGCCCTAAGCTTGCCACACTATTGTGCCCAGAACTGCAGCCGCTAGAGGTTCAGTTGGCACATGCAGACGAAATGGCCTCATGAACTCCAGAATGTCAAAGGGGGTTTACGAAACTATGTGGGGTCCCAAATCTATTCCCCCTACATAGTAGGGTGCCCTTGAAAGGGCCCTAAGAAGGTACCCTACTATCGGAAGCCCCCCCATAAGGGTTTAGGGTTTAGGATGTAGGATTTAGGGTTGGATCCCTAAGCCCTAAACCCTAAATCCTAAACCCTAAACCCTAAACACAGCCGATGCAACAGAAGACAACTGTGTGAAGCTAGGAGCGACTTCTGCACCATGGATAGGGCAGGACCCTAAACCACAAACCCTAAGTTCAGGGTTTAGGGTTTAGGGTTAAACTCTAAGCCCTCAGCCCGAAACCCTAAATCCAAACTTCAGCCGCCCTGTGGCGCTGTTCCCCTCCTTGTACTGGGGTGGTAGCAAGGTCCTAAATTGGGTGCTTATACAAGTTTAGAAACCCTAAACCCTAAACCCCAAACCCTAAACCCTCAGGGTTTTGGGTTGTAGTTTTTAGGGTTTAGGAATCAGGATGCCATGGTAAGGGCATCATACCATGAGGTGCATAACTTGGGATGATACTAACAGTCCTTAATAGGGATTTCACGATCTCCGACTAGAATCCCTAGGCAGGACTGTTAGTATAAGGGGGGAACATCCCAACCCTAAACCCCAAACCCTTAAACCCCTAAACCGCTTAAACCCCTTTAACCCCATAAACCCCTTAAACCCCTTAACCCCCTTGAACCCCTTGACGAGATGTCTAAGGGGAACATCCCAACGTATAACCCGATCATAGCAACTTTTCCTTATGGCCTGGCAGGACTGGTTCAAGCCGATGCTGCTTGGACTGGCAGGGCTGCTGTGCCGAAGGCTTGGGAGCTGTCAGGGTTTAGGGTTTAGGGTTTACGGTTTAGGGTTTAGGGTTTAGGGGTTAGGGGTTTAGGGTTCAGGCTGCAGGGTAGGGTGCTTTCAGGGTGCTTTCAAGTAGGGAGCTTAGGGTTTGGGGCTAGAGGTTTATGGTGTAAATGGGACGATGCGAGTGAGGCGGCACGCCAGAAATGGGAAGATAGTCAGGTGTCGCAGGAAACAGGGCAGCGCAGGGAGAGAGGTGGAGAGACAAAACCCTCAACCCTAATCCCTAGACCATGTGCAGGCACATCCTCCTGTCACAAGAACTCGATGGGCCTGCAGCTGCAGGACACTATTGCTTGTTTTGGCAGCACTACTAGTTGCTTAAGACCCCCCCCCCCCCCCCCCCCGCCAAAAGAAAAGAAAAAACATAACTATGTTCTTCCTTATATACGCCAAAAAAAGAAAAACATAACTATGTTCTTCCTTATATACGCCAAAAAAAGAAAAACATAACTATGTTCTTCCTTATATATAGGGATTGCATTTTATCATTTTGGTTTTGGGGTTTAGGGTTTAGGGTTTAGGGTTTTAAGCAAATAGTAGGTGTCGGTTAAGGTTATTTCGGCTCTCTTCGCTGCGGCTCTCCGATCAAGTTGATACTGTTAGGGTTTAGGGTTCAGGGTTTAGGGTTTAGGGTTTAGGGTCTAGGGTCTAGGGTCTAGGGCTGAATGCTTGTAGAGACAAGGCGGTTGCTGTGGAACATCAGAACATCAAGAGCAGCAACGACGAAGATTAGAACGGTTTGAGCTAAACCCTAAACCCTAAACCCTAAACCCTAAACCCTAAAGTTACCCTAAACCCTAAACTATAAACCCTAAACCCTAAACCCTAAACCCTAAACCCTAAACTTTAGTTAGATCAAAGCGAAGGGTCAGGTCGCCAGATTTCTTTACAGATACGAGGGCCCTTTTTGACGGAAACTATGTGCTAACAGAGCCCATGGCAACGAGCCAGCTATGTATATCATATGTATATATAGATATATACATATTGTACAGATACATATACATACTTATTTATATAATTATATATTTATATATTTATATATTTATATATTTATATATTTATATATTTACATATTTATATATTTATATATTTATATATTTATATAGATATTTATTTATTTACCTCCTTTATTTATTTACATGTAGGCACATTTTTTTCGATGTTCGGGTTTTGCAATCCAATTTGCCTAGCATTGCAAAGAAGCACGTGTAGTAACAATTCCACAAGATCTCGGAAGAAAACGTGAATGTGTGCTCGTTTGCATAGAATGCAGTAGGACTGATCTCGACTGTGAAAACTCCCCGCATCCTCACAAATCCAAAAGGCCAAGAATCTAAACTTTCCCAGATCTTTTCCTAGGATTTTTGGATTTTTCGGATTTTGTGTGTGTGTGTTTGTGTTGGATATAGCCAATACTGATCAGAAATGCAGGGAATGCGTTGGCACATGTAGTGTATACAGGACCTTTCACACTTGGTCCACAGCGAGGGCAGTGTGTATTTCCATATATATATATATATATACATAGATATTCATATGTATATGTATATGCATATACATATGTATATTCTTAGTTTATCTAAATAAATAAATAAATAAAAATATATATATATATATACATATATACACACTCCCCCCTCCCCGGTACGGGAGGTCCCTGGCCTGTTTTGTTTCAGATATAGGAGGATTTGAGGTACCTACTAACCAGGTATCACTGTACTTGTAACTGTACTTGTAACCATGTTGGGGCACTTAAGGGGCTGATAATTATAAGTACAGTTATAAGTACATTTATAATTGGTTAGTAAGTACCATGAACCTCCAAGTTGGGGACGTCCTGACGCTCGCGGTCTCTGCTAGCATGGAATGGCGAATTTTTGCAGGTCCAAGTTTTTTGCAGAAAGACCGGCATCGACAAAGTTGGCCCTGCCAACTTTTTCCAACATGTCCACGATTTTCTTTAAAAACAAACCCTAAACACTAAACTCCAAACCCTAAACCCTAAACCCTAAACCATCCGAAATCAAAAATGTTTGAAGAGTCGAGAGAAAGTTGGGAGGGCCAAGTTTTCGAAGTCCGGGCATACAGAAAAAAGTGACCAGGCCAACTTTTTCTGTAAGCCCAGACACTACTTGGAGGTTCATGGGTACTTATAACCACAGTTATAAGTCTACTTAGAACCTACTTCGGGGACTTAGGGGGCTTATAAGTACAGTTATGACTAGGCTTATAAGTACCCTGGACCTCCAAGTACAGAAAAAGTTGGCAGGGCCAGCTCTTCTTCAATGTCCTGGTCTTCCCGGAGAGTTGTTAAGGAGAAGAAAAACGCCCTGGAAGTTTGGGAGAATAGAGACGTGGCAGGGTCAACTCTTTCGAGGCCTCCCTGCTGACAAAAAGTTGGGTTTAGGGTTTGGGGTTTAGGGTTGAGGGTTTAGGGTTGGGGTGTAAGGGCTTTGAGGGCTTCAGGGTTTAGGGTTTTAAAGGGCTTAGTGGTTAGGGTTTAGGGTTCGTCCGGCC
>CAJNDS010002707.1:267500-309704 GCA_905221605.1 Symbiodinium natans | reverse complement strand
ATTCCACCTTAGGTTGTTATAGGGTTTAGGGTTTAGGGCTTAGGGCTTAGGGCTTATAGGCTTAGGGCTTAGGGCTTAGGGCTTAGGGCTTAGGGCTTAGGGCTTAGGGCTGAGGGCTGAGGGCTGAGGGCTGAGGGTTTAGGGTTTGGGGCCAGTTTAGGGATTAGGGTTTAATGTTGCACCCGCAATATTCTAGGGGGCCGCTATGATGAAAAGTTTTTCGGCTATTCAGGATCTGGACCCTTTGTTTTGGAGGTCCGCTACAATGAAAAGTTTTCGGGCCGTGACTGTTTCTTTGAGGGTGTCAGGAAGGCATAAGCTTCTCGAGAAGGAGAGATACTTGAAGCCTGAAGCCTCGACCTGTCCAGGATCTCCGACAATCTTCTTTTTTCAGGGCGCCTTTTCTTTATAAATTCCTTACTTAAAACTAGATGATTCCATAGGCGAATCATATCCGGAAAAGGGGTACCTTACGGAGGCCTCCGGACACACTTTAATACCTTTGTTTGGGGGCCCTCTAGAATGCAAGTCTCCCGGGGCCAGGGGCTCAGTCCTTCGGTTTTCAGGAAGGCACAAGCTTTCTCGAGAAGGAGGGATACTTGAAGCCTGAAGCCTCGACCTGTCCAGGATCTCCGACAATCTTCTTTTTTCAGGGCGCCTTTTCTTTATAAATTCCTTACTTAAAACTAGATGATTCCATAGGCGAATCATATCCGGAAAGGGGGTACCTTACAGAGGCCTCCGGACACACTTTAATACCTTTGTTTGGGGGCCCGCTATAATGCAAGTCTCCCGGGGCCCGGGGCTCAGTCCTTCGGTTTTCAGGAAGGCATAAGCTTTCTCGAGAAGAAGGGATACTTGAAGCCTGAAGCCTCGACCTTTCCTGGGTCGGCGGGTAGCTTAGGGAGGCCTCCGGGCTCCGGACCCCTCCCCTGCCTGACTGTTTGGGGTCTTTTTTTATTCAGGGTCGCGACTGTTTGGGGGGGGGGGGGGGGGGACATATTAAAGCAGGTCCAACATTAGGGTTTAGGGTTTAGGGTTTCGGGCTTAGTAGGGTTTAGGAGGGCAGGGGTATCCTTGCCTCAGTGCTTCCCACATCAAAGCCTTTAACAATCTAAACCCCCCCCCCCGCCCAAAAAAAAAAAAAAACGAAATCCACAGGTCCAGGCGGCGCAGACCTTGGAGCCAATCTTTCGCTGGTGGTTGTTCCCACACATGGAGCACAGGCGGCCTTCGTAGCCGCGAGGGCAGGCGCCGGCGCAGACTTGCTCAGTGCATCCTCTTGCTTCTCCAATACTGAAGGGAAAAAAAGGTTAAACCTTAAACCCTAAACCCTAGACCCTAAACTTCCCACTAAGTAAGGAAACCCAAAAAGGTTATAAAGTTCGGGGTGTTGGCGAAGTAAGTCCTGGGCCCATGCACTGGTAGCACATGTCCCCGATCCGGGTTTTCCCTTCTGGGCACGCGCAGCAGCGGCTTCGGCTGCCTTTCACTGGGATGGAGGTGACCCCTCCCGGGCAGATCGTGCAGTTGGTCCCCTCGCCTTGATAGCCAGTCAAGCAGTGGCACAGGTGCCAGGGAGCAAAGGTGTCCGGCGACACCATAAGATCGAAGAAGTGGTTCTCCTTCGACCTGAGGCCGAGGCATTCCCATCCCTCTCCCATGTTCCGTTGCACTGAGCTCACCGATTGGTCGCTGACTTCGAAGACGTCCTCCCACTGGCGCGGGCCATCTACACCCCAGATCGAGCCTTTCACTTCCGAGTCGAAACTCGACTGCCTGATGTTCAGGCTGCTGGGCCACGCGAAGTACATCCTTGGGACTTCGCTAGCTTCCAGGGGTTTCTGTGGGTCTTGGGCTTGTTTTCTGGGCTTACGAGGGCTTCCTGGTGCCGGACCCAAGGCAAAACACCTCTCTTACTTTCAGGGGCCCTTCTAAACCCCAAACCCTAACCCCAGACCCTAAACCCTAAGCCCCAAACGTGCCGACCAAGCCCGTTTCACTTCAAGCCTAAACCCTAAACCCTAAACCCTAAACCCTAAACCCTAAACCCTAAACCCTAAACCCTAAACCCTAAACCCTAAACCCTAAACCCTAAACCCTAAACCCACCTACTTCATGCGATCTCCATCCCAAGCTTCTCGGAGATGCGCGCGAGGGGGTTCCCTTCCAGATCGTAGGAGCAGTCTCCGAGCGGGCGGCCGGCCAGCTCTGTGATGTTGTTGCCCGAAAGATCCTAGTCCATGGCTGGGATAATATTAACAACTTAATGTGTTTATTCCTTGTTGGGTTTAAGTATTAATATGAAAAAATTGTTTTTGTTTATTCCTTGTTGGGTTTAAGTACCCTTAAGCATGTAAAATGTTGCCCAACTATGACACAGGATCCAGAATGTAGAGCCCGAAGTAAGTTGGGAAGAGCCGATGGGAACGCATGTCCTGAGCAAAACCCCCATTGGGTGGAGGATGCGGAGGCGTGTGGAATATGGGGGGTTTAGGGTTTCGGGTTTAGGGTTGAGGGTTTAGGGTTTAGGGTTTAGGGTTTAGGGTTTAGGGTTTAGGGTTGAGGGTTTAGGGTTTAGGGTTTAGGGCTCAGGGCTCAGGGTTCAGGGTTTAGGGTTTTTGGTTCAGCTGACGACATGCCATACCATGCCGCACCCGAAGCCCCCTGGTGTGTGGCGTCCTGGATGGCGCCCCGCAGACCGCAGCCTTCCTTGGCTGCTCTTAGCAGGGTTGCTATAATTTTAAATTTTTAGCTGCCTTCTTAAGAAACCCCAATAGACCCAAAAAGGCTAAAGATGTAAAGTTACCAGTAAAGCACCACAAAGTTTCAGCTTGGAGCCAGAAGAGCTTGTCGTTGTACATCAGGGGCAGCAGGAGATCCCAGATGTCCTTGCTTCGAAGTCAACCCCTAAACCCTAAGCCCTAAACCCTAAACCCTAAACCCTAAGCCCTAAACCCTAAACCCGAAACCCTAAACCCGAAACCCTGAACCCTAAACTGCGGAGCTTGCGGTAGGGGAGGGAGAGGGACAGGCAGAGGGAAATTCAGGGTGTCAAGGAGGGAGGTTTCCTGAACCCTAAAACCACAAGGCCTCTTGAGATCGCCTTGAGAGGCGGACGGAAGCCTTCAGAGTCCAAGGCTTCAGAGTTGGGATGTTCCCCCTTACACGAACAGTCCTTAATAGGGACTAGAACCGGGGGGTACTATAGTCCCGATTAAGGACTGTTAGTATAAGGAGGGGGCATCCGAACCTCAGTGTGTGCGCGCTTTGAGGCGCTGAGGATCCGCCCAACAAGAAGGAAAGAGGAAACAGGGAGAGACCTTTCAAGCGGCCCCCACCCACCCCGTCGTTGCCCTGAACGATACGGACGGTCCTTCCTATGATTTCAGGGTTTAGGGTACAGGGTTTGGTGTTTGGGGTTTCAGGGTTGGGTTTGGGGTTTGGGGTTTAGGGTTTAGGGTTTAGGGTTTAGGGTTTAGGGCTTAGGGCTTAGGGTTTAGGGTTTAGGGTTGCTTAAACTAAGGGGCCTGGGTCGTCTTCTGCGGATTTTGGGGGCAAGGGTCCATGTTCAGCGGACATCCATTCAGGTCCAACCTCGCCAGGCGGGGAAAGGGCTTCTTGGCAGTCCTCTTGTCCTTGACCTTGGGCTTAGGGTTTAGGGTTTAGGGTTTAGGGTTTAGGGTTTAGGGTTTAGGGTTTAGGGTTTAGGGTTTAGGGTTGAGGGTTTAGGGTTTAGGGTTTAGGGTTTAGGGTCTAGGGTCTAGGGTTTAGGGTTTAGGGTTTAGGGTTTAGGGTTTAGGGTTTAGGGTTTAGGGTTTAGGGTTTAGGGTTTAGGGTTTAGGGTTTAGGGTTTAGGGTTTAGGGTTGCATTACTAAGGGGCTTGGGCCGGCTGCGGGCGAAACTTCTCTAAGTTTTCGCACCTCTTAAACCCCTCACCCTAGACCCTAAACCCTAAACCTTAAGCGGCGGGCTCAACACTCAAGGCAAGGACACTTCGGGTGCTGTTGTAAGTCTGGGTGCCTCGGTTCGGGGGTCCTCTACTTGGGTGCCATGTGTAAACCTCAACCCTATTCCTTCAACCCTCAACCCTCAATCCTCAACCCTAAACTTAGGGTCACTTCTTGAAGTCCAGTTCCTTTCGTTTGAGGTTCCAGAGCAGAGCATACGAAAGCACTTAGGTTTTGGGCTTGAACACCTACCTCTTAGGGGGCCCGAGATGGGAAAAAGCAAACTTCTCAGCAGCCAGGGCACGATCGCGGGCTCGTCCATGTTGAAGGTCACTCGTGAATTGCTGAGGCGCAAATAGATCCTTACTTCTCCAATAACCAAAGGGAAAAAAGGCTAGACGTTAACATTCCTACTAAATAAGGAAACCCAAAAAGATTAAAGTTCAACTAAAGGCGAAGCCTAAACCCTAAACCCTAAACCCCAAACCCTAAACCCTAAACCCTAAACCAAGGATCAGGTCCTGGCCAAGGTCGAGCCACTCCGAGTTGATGGAGCCGTACGCCCTTGTGCCACGCAGGTCCAGCCACGTCATGAGCCTCTTTCTGAACTTAGTGAGAACCCCAAAAAGTTGGAAACCTCTTTAAGGACAACTAGTGCTGGGATTGCCTACACTTTACTCTTAGGGATTGAGACTATTGAGTTTCCAACTTTTTGGCTTCTACTATAGTGAACCCTCGCAAAAATGTTCTACTTGTTGCTGTTTCTTAGGAATATGATATTGTAGTACCCCCCAAAAAAATTAACACAACTATTCCCAAGTTATCCCCTAAGCAACTTGTTGGCGCGCAGAAGCTGGGTGATGTCTCCGGTGACGGAGGTGTACCTTGATTGTTGCAAGGGTGAAGGGTGGCTGTCTCTCATGTGGCGGCGATGGCTCCAGCACCCAAACCCAGATCCCAAACCCGAGACCTCTAGCCAGAGACCCCAACACTTCAAACCCCTAAACCCTCAACCCCAAACCCTAAACCCTAAATTCTGGACCCCAAACCCCAAACCCTAAACCCTAAGCCCGAGGTTCTGGAGGAAGACGCCTCTCAGCCGCCGGATATCCAATGCAGAGACCAGCGCGGAGAGGTTCCTTTGGCGCTTAGGGTGTAAGGTTTAGGGTTTATAGGGTTTCCAGGTGTTAGCGTTCATTCCCTTTCTATGCCATATAAAAAAGGGTTTTGCCTCTCGTTCTTGCGGGGGGCTTGGGAGCTTTGATCCACACAGCGTGAAGCCTTGCAAGACGAAGTTGCGATTTTTGCTGGCAATGGGACACCTTAGCCCTTTCGCCCGAGCCTTAAACCCCTAAATCCATAAACCTGGACTGAGGGCGCTGCCGACACGTCCAAACAGTTCCCATCCCAGAAGCCCTAAACCCGAAAACCCGGCCCCTGAACCCCAAAATCCTCCACCCTAACCTCACCCCTATCGGTTCCCGTACTTCTCCGAAGCCGTGACTAGAGTCGAAAAAAGTTTAGATAGGCCCATCACTTGGTTTTGCACATTCAAAGCACCAACAAGGGTTTAGGGCTTGAAGTGCTTTAAGGGTCTGAAGGGTTTTAAGAGCAAGGCGTAAAAGGGCTTAAAGGGTGCTTTAAAGGGCTTTAAGGGCTTTAAGGGCTCAGGGGGTTTAGGGTTCCAAGGCTCCAGGGGCACAAGCACTGAGCCTTGGTCGGAACCTCGAAAGTCATTGGAGACT
Source organism: Symbiodinium natans (assembly GCA_905221605.1). NCBI lineage: Eukaryota > Dinophyceae > Suessiales > Symbiodiniaceae > Symbiodinium > Symbiodinium natans. Next base: position 304,008 of record CAJNDS010002707.1, on the reverse strand, counting down.
GAAGCACAACAGCGTGTGACGGTTTAGGGTTTAGGTTTTAGGGTTTAGGGTTTAGGGTTTAGGGTTTAGGGTTTGGGGTTTGGGGTTTAGGGTTTTGGGTTTAGGGTGCTGTATACCTCTGCATATGCATATACACGACCATATACATATGCACATACATCTGCATATACATGTGCACGAATGTACGCTTATATATGTATAGATCATGAAAGCAAACTTTAGACAAGGATGGCCGCACCCTATCCAGAAACCCCAAGCAACCCTTCACGAAAAAAAAATAAAGAAAGCCACGAACCAAAAACTTTCCCAAGGAGACGAAAAGGTTCCCGGTAATCGAGCTCGCGCCGCGGAAGTCGAGGAACTCCAGGCGGTCCCAAATAAACTCCTCTCGGACGAACATCAGATCCAGTGTTTAGGGCTTCCTGATTTTGATAACTTTAACCCTAAACCCTAAACCCTAAACCCTAAACCCTAAACCCTAAACCCTAAACCCTAAACCCTAAACCCTAAACCCTAAACCCTAAACCCTAAACCCTAAACCCTAAACCCTAAACCCTAAACCCTAACCTAAACCCTAGACCCTACACCCTAGACAGTCACTCAAGAGACTTGAAGTCCTTGAGGTCATGGAGGTCCCCATAGATGTCCCGTGGGTTCTTGCCTGAAGAAGGATTCAGTTAGTATAGGGCTTAGGGTTTAGGGTTTGGGCTTAGGGCTTAGGGCTTAGGGTTTAGGGTTTAGGGTTTAGGGCTTAGGGTTTAGGGTTTAGGGTTTAGGGTTTCGGGTTTAGGGTTCAGGGTTGCCAGAAAAGGTTTGTTTTTGGTGGGTGGGAGGGGGGGAAGGGGGGAGGGGGGTTATTGTAGTGGAACTATATAGGGAACATACGGGAATACTCTTGATAATTCTTCCGAAAGCCTACAGAATTTTCCAGGATCTGGGGATTTCGGCCACCCTAAACCCTAAACCCTGAACCCTAAACCCTGAACCGAGGGTGTAGTGACAATGTTCCAGCGACTTCGGGTCTAAGGTTTAACTACGAGCTTAGGTTCTCGGGTCTAGAGAGGCTGGGGTTTTCTTGAGGTTTAGGGACTATAAGGTTCAGGTAAGGCACAGGGCCGAGGGTTGAAGGAGTTATATAGGGTTTCGGGTTTAGGGTTGAGGGATTTCGGGTTTCGGGTTTAGGGTTTAGGGTTTAGGGTTGAGGGATTTAGGGCTTGGGACGCTTGCCTGAGAGCTTCAGGCCCTTGAGCGGGTTCTGCAGGTTGAGGTCAGCCAAGGCGCCTGGCTCAGGGGTTTGGGTTTTTGGGGCTTTGGGGCTTTGGGGCTTTGGGGGTTCGGGGTTTTGGGGCTTTGGGGGTTTTGGGGGGTTTTGAGGTTTTGAGGTTTTGGGGTTTTGGGGTTTTGGGATTTTGGGGTTTTGGGGTTTTGAGGTTTTGAGGTTTTGGGTTTTGGTTTTTGGGGTTTAGGATTCGGGGTTCAGGGGTCAGGGTTCCGAAGCCAATCCGGCTTTTTGCACTTTGGGGGCTCAGAGGGTGGCCGGTGTGTCTGTCCAGGGCCTCATTTACGACAAACGCCAGTATTCGAGCAAGGGATGGGCCTTGTTCAGACCACTTTTAGCGTAGCTAAAGTCTAAGTATTACACCAAGTCCTCTCACCACTGCGTCACCACGCGACCGTGCTTGAGCACAATGCTCCACTCCCCGCATCTGCACCCATGCAACCAGCAAGCCTCAACCCAAACCCCGTAGACCCTACCTGGATCCAAGGGCCCCAGATCTTGGGGTTTAGGGTTTAGGGTTTTGGGTTTTGGGTTTAGGGTTTGGGGTTTGGGGTTTGGGGTTTAGAGTTTAGGGTTTAGGGTTTAGGGTTTAGGGTTAAGGGGTTAGGGTTTAGGGTTTAGGGGGTTTAGGGGGTTTAGGGGGTTTAGGGGGTTTAGGGGGTTTCGGGGGTTTAGGGGGTTTAGGGGGTTTAGGGGGTTTGGGGTTTGGGGTTTGGGGTTTAGGGCTTATAAGCCCCAAGTCATCGGGACCTCGCAGAGGGCACTCGCGAGCATGCAGTTCCACCTGTCATGGGTTACCCTACTACCCCCCGTCTATACTACCAGTCCTAAGGGTAGTTCTATGGTCCTGGTCCCTTGCCTTCTTTAAACAATTCTGAAGTATGGGCCCTTGGGTTTTGAGCCACGGGTACATAAGGGGTCCCCTTTTAAGGGCCCATATCATTGAGGGACCATGTAACGACCCTAAGAACAGTAGCTTGCCCAAGTTAGTAAGTTCCACGAACCTTTATGCCCTGAACCCCTTCAACCCTGAACCCTAAAAACCCCCCAAAGCCGCAGCCTTCGACCTTGATTCAGGGAAACGCCGAAATCAGTTTCAAAATGAGGAGCCTTGCAACTGATACATGAGGATGTTCCCCCTTATACTAACAGTCCTTAGCAAGGTTCATAGTATCCCCTACTATAGTCCCTACAAAGGACTGCGAGTATACGGGGAAACACCCCTAAACCCTAATTAAACCCTAAACCCTGAACCCCAAACCCCAAACCCTAAACCCGAAACCCGAAACCCGAAACCCGAAACCGAAACCCGAAACCCGAAACCGGGGGGAGTTCCCGGCTGCGCCCCGAACCTTGAAACCCGAGCCCTAGTTGGGGCCCCACCAAGCGACCTGAAACCCTAAACCCCAAACCCTCAACCCTAAACCCTAAACCCTAAACCCTAAACCCTAAACCCTAAACCCTAAACCCTAAACCCTAAACCCTAAACCCTAAACCCTAAACCCTACCTCGAATCCCCCCCTTAACTCCCTAGGTGGCCCCGCCAGGTGTTCTGGCAGAAAAAGGTCGCCCAAAGCGCCCGCGATCCCAGAGTTGTCCACGAAGAGGCCGCGGAGATGGGCCAGGCATCCTGGGTCGTAGGGTTTAGGGTTTAGGGTTTAGGGTTTAGGGTTTAGGGTTAGGGTTTAGGGTTTAGGGCTTAGGGCTTAGGGTTTAGGGTTTGGGGTTTAGGGTTTAGGGTTTGCTTGAGGCCTCCCCGCAAAGCAGGGGAATATACTCTTCCTTATAAGGGTACATAACACGGGGGATTATTCTCCTTTCTCTTTTGGTGGTTCTTAAGCGGATCGTAGCTGGGGTTTGGGGTTTGGGGTTGAGTGCTTGAGGGCACCCCTTGAAAATTCCTTTGGGGTGGGGCCTTCGCTTGGGGGGCCCTGCCCTAGACACCAGACACATGCACAGCGATGATTTCAAGGGGTGTTGCGAAAGCTGCCCTCACTCCTTCACATCACCATGCACCCCACAAGCCCTCCGAAGCCCCTGCAGCCCCTAAACCCTAAACCCTGCCCTAAACCCTAAACCCTAAACCCTAAACCCTAAACCCTAAACCCTAAACCCTAAACCCTAAACCCTAAACCCTAAACCCTAAACCCTAAACCCTAAACCCAAACCCCAAACCCTAAACCCCCACCCCCGAAAGAATTCCAGCGGTGGGTCAGCGGGTGATTCACAACTCAAAACGCGGGGATTCGGAAACTGGAACCACCTGATTCTCTACCGAACTCGGAACCCTAGCAAAACTATATATATGTATATTGTTTTTATCTATTTCTTTAGCTGCTCGTTAGGATTTACAGTGCCCAAAAAAAATCTAAATGATTCTCAAGAATCCCTAAGGAGTCGGGAAGCTGAAAAAACGCGCACTCGGAAGTCAAAAGCGCGGATTCGGGAAACCAGCAGCCGGGAAACCCGCTGATGCAGGAAACTGGAACACGCAGATTCGGAAGGGTTAGGGGAGTAGCCCTCTGAACCCTGACACCTACATGCTAAGCATGCCTAAGGAATGAAAAACGAAACCTTAAGTGACTGAGTTTTGATCAAACAGGGTGAAAAAATTTTTCAAGGGCAGCTTAAGACTCTAAGGCGGTTGGATACCAAAAAAAGCCTGACCAAAACCGAGGCGAGTGTCGCAACGCGCAGCTCATTTGCGACGCAGTCACCAGTGCTCCCCCAGGGGGCGGATGCTTGATGGCCAAGTCCCGTACGCGGGTGGCGTTGTCATAAAACACGCTGAAAAAACTTGAGAGGTACTTGCGAGTGTTGGCTTCGGGGATGGTGGCGTTCGTGTCCCCGGGCAGCCACAGCGTCTTCAAAAACTCGATGGCCTACCAGAAGGCATCGGTTGATTCAGGGCTTGGAGGCCCTAGCAGGAAGATTGCGAGACTGCACTGAAAAGACCGCCACGTCCCGGAGGTTTGCTTGCAGTTTAGGGTTTAAGGTTTCGGGCTTAAGGAATGATAATGATGGCGTCTCTCAAGCACCCCAACACCCCACGACTGCGCACCCGAAACCGGAAAGCACGCACCTTCACCTCTCTCGAATCTGCATCGTCCGCGGGACCGCATATGCTGTGGCAATCTAGCGATCCTCCTTTCAAAAGGCTGGGTTCAAGGCTTCGAGCTGCCGTTCAAGAACTGGAGCTTAGCTTCCACCGTACTTCTGGCAACTTATAGGGTTTAGGGTTTGGGGTTTAGGGTTTAGGGTTTAGGGTTTAGGGTTTTAGGGTTTAGGGTTTAGGGTTTAGGGTTTAGGGTTTAGGGTTTAGGGTTTAGGGTTTAGGGTTTAGGGTTTAGGGTTTAGGGTTGAGGGTTGAGGGTTGAGGGTTGAGGGTTGAGGGTTGAGGGTTGAGGGTTGAGGGCGTCTTGCCGCGCTGCGGCAGTAAGTCCTGTGTGGAATGGCGCCCCCCACACACCCAGGGGGGTGTGGGGGGAAGGCATGTCAAACGCGAGGCATAAACTTTCATGCCCACGACTCAAAGACTCTTCAACCTGTAACGGTAGACCCTGGAGCTGCACTCAAGCAACAACCATCCGAAACGTGATATTATATCCAATTATAAGCCATTTTGGCACGCGTGGCAAACAGTCAATCCGAGCCTGCCTGGATCTGCCTGGCTTTGCATGCTGAGTCGCTCGTGCGGATCCACACGCAGCATGCGCTGCGCAACACGCCAAGTATTCTGGGTCTGGCTCATTTCCGTTTCTGAAGGCATCGGGGCGCAAACAGCAAAAGCGCAGCTCAACAGACTGCACAGCTGGAGCTGCGTCGAGCCACTGGGACGCCCAAGAGTAGGCTCCCAGAAGCTAGCTGATGCAGCGTCACTGCTGCACTCCACACATCAAGAGCCTCCAACTGGTCTTCGCGCTCTCGCGCAGTCTCATGTGCCACACAGGCAATGTTGCCCGCGAATCGGGTACTTTTGACCTATCATTTTGTCCGAGATGGCTTTCCTCGACAAAAAACAACGGTACTGACAAGATCAATAATAATCGTGGTTGCCACGCCGCGAGAGTTTCCTAAGGGTCAGGGGGCACGGCTTCTTTTGAGAGTCATCTGCGCTTTTAGCTCACTGATCTCTAGATTCTGCTAGGCAACTCCTGCTGCAACCAGGCCCTTGCGCATGCCCACTGCATCGCCTGCATGCTGAAACAAGCAAGCGAGCAGAGCAGCCCTAAACCCTAAACCCCAAACCCTAAACCCTAAACGCCCCCTGAATCCCCTAAGACCCCCCACCTACCCGGTCCTTCGGCTGTGGCGCCGATCCACGGCCGCTGGATTGCGGGACCTGGACTTAGGGTTTAGGGTTTAGGGTTTAGGGTTTAGGGTTTAGGGTTTAGTGTTTAGGGTTTAGGGTTTAGGGTTTAAGGTTGAGGGTTTAGGGTTTAGGGTTGAGGGTTTAGGGTTTAGGGTTTAGGGTTTAGGGTTTAGGGTTTAGGGTGTTGAGGGTTTGGGGATGTTGGCGTTTAGGGGTTGGAGTTTGGGATTTAGGGTTTGGGGGTTGCGGTTTGGGGTTATTTCGCTTGGGGATGTTTGGAATTTAGGGCTCGGAGCCGCTTAGCGTGGGGGGCCAGCGAACACTGAGATGATGGTGCACGTCTCTTCTGGGGTACACGGAGCATGTGGGCAGCACTTTTCCGAGAATGGGTTGAGGGTTTAGGGTTTAGGGAATTCTGAGACATATTCCGGGGATGGGGATGAAACTTCACTTGTCCCTTGTGTGTGCATTCAACTGTCTCCCTAAGCCCTAAACCCTAAACCCTAAACCCTAAACCCTAAACCCTAAACCCCGATAGAAATCCTGAGGCCACTGACTAGAGCTTCAGGGTTTCAAGGCTTCATGGATTCAAGCCTCAGGCTTCTGGTTTCCAACCGCCAGGGTTTAGGGTTTAGGGTTTAGGGTTTAGGGTTTAGGGTTTAGGGTTTAGGAATGCAAAGCCGGAAACCCTAAACTCTAAACCCGAAACCCTAAACCCTAAACCGGGAAACCCTGCCAGCCTCTTCTAGCAACCTCTCTAGGATTTAGGGCTTAGGGCTTAGGGCTTAGGGCTTAGGGCTTAGGGGTTAGGGCTTAGGGCTTAGGGCTTAGGGCTTAGGGCTTAGGGCTTAGGGCTTATCGGGCTTAGGGCTTAGATGGCTGCTAAAAACTCCTCCTCCGTCGCACGGGGCCTGTCCCGCACAGCACGCACGGGAAGACCAGCGGGGCGACGGCGGCCAGGGTGAGGGCCCATCGGGGCAGCAGGGGGGCTGCCACCATGGCCCATCGCCGTTGGGGGCGCTCGACCCTGAAAAATCCCTGAACCTTGGAGCACGAAAAAAGGCCCCACCCCCCAAAAACCGAAAGCATTAGTAACAATAGAAGAATATAAAATCATACTAAGAATCATACTGATGATAATCATAATTTGGCAGTTCTCAATAAATCGGAGCCCCGCGAAAGGTCCGTCACTCTCAGAGGGGGGCCTTTTGAACTGAATTCAGGAAAAGGTAGGGGCTACCGAGGTATATAGAGACTCTATAAGGTATATAGACAGGCAAAATAGGGGAAGAAGATGCAGAAGGATGGGTCCCTCCTCACCTCCTCACATTCCCTAAAGAGACTCGAAATCCCAACGGTTCAAGCTCTCCAAGGCGAGAGAAGCCGTTTATGATCGGGACGGCGAAATTTGCCTGGGTTTGGGGTTCAGGGGTTCAAGGCTTCGGGCTTTTCAGGGGATCTTGTCTTTCAGGAACCATGAATGAATCGACGTTGTTATTCTTCGGGTTCCTGAGTGGGCTGTCTCCTCCGAACATCTGTCCCAACTCCCAACCGCTTGAGAGATAGCTCCGGCGAGCGGTCAGCAACTTGGCTGGCGAGCTGCCAGCACAGCGCATACCCCCGGCTCGGGTTCGAATGACCCCTAGATTTTCTTGTTTGAGGTCCAGCTTCTTCAACAGGCAGTTCCCACAGCAGCCCTCTCCAAAAGACCATACCAGAGGAAGTGCTCAACGCTCAGGGTAAACCACTGAACCCTGAACCCTAATCAAACCCTAAACCCATGACCCTACTTAAACCCTGAACCCAAAACCCATAGCCCAGAACCCTAAACCTGGTGTGTGTTTCAGCCGGCGGCAAGCCATACGCACATGAACCCAAGTAGGTATACACCTCGAAGAAGGAAGGTCTTCATCGACGCATGGCAGAATCATTCCGACATCCCCATCGAGACCTTGAACCATGAAGTTGGTTAAGCTAGACAGTTGGTTCGACTCGGGGTTTAGGATTTAGGGTTCGTAGGGTATTTATAGGGTTTATAGGGTTTATAGGGTTTATAGGGTTTATAGGGTTTATAGGGTTTATAGGGTCCATAGGGCTTATAGGGTTTATAGGGTTTATGGGGTTTATAGGGTTTATCGGGTTTGTAGGGTTTGTAAGGCTTATGGTTTTTTTTAGGGTTTATAGGGTTTAGGGGATTTAGAGGGTTTATGGGGTTTGGAGTTTCAGTTTAGGGTTTAGGGCTTAGGGGGTTTAGTGAAGCAGAGCTGCAAATATAAAGCACTTCGCAGCCACCGTTCGGAGGGCGTGCCGGGTTTCTCTCGTGATCTGCCGCTGCTGACCGCTTCAGAACACGGCTCAGAGGAGGCCCCCGGCTAAGCACCATGGGTTCCCCTACTTGGGGTTTAGGGTTTAGGGTTTAGGGTTTAGGGTTTAGGGTTTAGGGTTTAGGGTTTAGGGTACTTATAACCCACTTATAAGCCCCCTTAAGTGCCCTAATCTGGTTATAATTGGGCTATAAGTACAGTCATTATTGCGTTAATGAGTACCCTGAACCTCCAAGTGCTACCCGCGTCTATACTACCCCCCCCCCCTAGGTTCCCCCTTGAATAACCTGAATTGGGCTTAACTATCCCCAAATAGCCGTAATTATGGGGGGGGACCACGGGGGTAGTCTCGAGGGGCCAGTAGGGGAACCCATGAAAACATGACCGGCAAGACATTCGCCCTTTTAAAGGGGATGCTCGCCAAAGGATCTCAGCTACATGTGCCGCAATGCGATCTGAAGCCACCACCATACCAACAAACACTACACTACACCCCAACCACCCTTGAAGCCAAAACCCTAAACCCTGAACCACAACAACCCCTAAACACTAAACCCTAACGACCGCCCCACCGCAGCCCCCATGGCCCCCCCATCACTCCGTCTCAGAGGTTTTGCCCACCACCACCTGGATTGGCGCTTGCGCCTTCGCCTCACCTGAAATCGTGAAAAGGAACAAAAGCTCAGCCTTTGGCTTTAAGGGTTTAAGGGTGTGGGGTTTAGGTTTGGGGTTTGGCGTTTAGGGTTCGGGGGCTTGGTGCTTGGGGCTTAGGTGAGCTCAGGGAAAGTAAGGGTTTAGACTACCCCAAGAGAAGGTTAGAAGTTTACGTGACCTAGGACCCAGTAGGCCCCTATTCCCCTTTTCGTCTAAGGGCTTTGATTCCCTTACAAGCCCCCTTCAACACCAAAAAGGGCACCCTTGCTATTCCTAGGTTACTCTTGGGCCTAGGATTTACTCAGCGCCGAAGTCGCTGGCGCCGAGGATGCCGGCGGCATCCTGCTGCTTTTTGAGCTTGGCTTGCTGGGCCAGCAGATGCACGTTCCTCCGCCCGGCGCCGTCATCCTCGGCGCTTTAGGGGTGGGAATCAGTACGGTTGTTCCCTTACGGCGTCTTTAGGTGTAGGTGTAGGCGTGAATTAACCAATGCCATTAGCTAGTCCATCTTGTGTATTCATAAGTGTACTATAACAATCCCCCCAAAACCTTATTCTAATTGATAAAGCCCCTATAAAGAGATTTTTAGGGTAGGGTTGCGAGAACCTCTACCTGCAATAGTGCAAACCCGAAGCCAGCCCCCACTAGGTGAGCCAGGCAGAAACCCCAAACCCCAAACCCCGAACCCCAAACCCTAAACCCTAAACCCTAAACCCTAAACCCTAAACCCTAAACCCTAAACCCTAAACCCTAAACCCTAAACCCTAAACCCTAAACCCTAAACCCTAAACCCTAAACCCTAAACCCTAAACCAGCACCAGCGGCCGGCGTCAGGAACTCGAACCCATCTGCATCCCACACGTTGTAGCTGTGGTTGATGCGCCGTCGGATCATCTCCCGCATGGGAGCCTCTGTGAACGCCTCGTCGAACACAGCGTTCCGAGAGCTCTTGAAGCAACCTGAAGTCTCTCTCTCTCTCTCTCTCTCTCTCGCAAAAAAGGTTTAGGATTAGGGTTTCGGGCTTCGGGCTTCGGGCTTAGGGTTTAGGGTTTAGGGTTTAGGGTTTAGGGTTTAGGGTTTAGGGTTTAGGGTTTAGGGTTTAGGGTTTAGCGTTTAGGGTTAAGGGTTAAGGGTTTAGGGTTTCGGGTTTAGGGTATGGTTTTTGAGATTTTGGGGTGAGGGCTTTCTACAAGCTCAAGTCGCCTCCTTCCCCCTAGTCCCTGCCAAACTTTGTGACGCACCCACCCCCCCCCCCGCCCTGTTGTGGGAACCCCCCCATTTCTTGGAGGAGCTGCAAACACTTTTTTGGCAAAAGCCCCCTCTGAGACCCCCCCTGAAACCCTTGCTGGGTCCTTCCTGGACTCGCTGGGACCCGCCTTGGGACCCCCTGGACACCCCCTGGGACCCCTAACACCCCCCTGGGACACCAGAAACCCTCCTTCCTCCTTTCCTGTCCGTGGGCTCGGCTGCCAGGCGGCACGCGCAAGCGTTTACATTTATGCCATGCTTACTTCTTTACACCCCGCCCTCCGGCGAGCCACAAGGACTTCCAGAACTTTGTAAATCCATCCCTGAGGTTTTCAGATGAACACCCGAAACCCCTAAACCCTAAACCCTAGACCCTAAACCCTAAACCCTAAACCCTAAGCCCTAAACCCTAAACCCTACACCCTAAACCCTAAACCCTAAACCCTATACGGGGGGAACCCGAAGGGGGACGAGAAACCGAAAAGTCAACCCCAACAGAATCCCTTGATTTCCCTGGATCAACCACACAACAAACCCAAACCACAGGGCACTCCCCTTTTACTACCAGGCACATGGCCCAGTCTTGAGCCAAAAAAATGATTTCCGGGTTTATTAACCCTTTCAACTTCCAACACTAACTTCTTTCTACAATACCAGTTGCAGCTCCGCACTCCCCCTGTCCTAGGATTTCCTAGGACACATTGGAGGTGCAGATTCTTTGGCCAAAAACTGCCATTAGGGCAGTAGCCTGCTGCTTGACATGCACAATATGGTTTAACGTCTACCAGGACGAAATTATAGCTCATTGGCCAAATCCACTAACCATAGAGAATCTTTTCACCATGATCCTCTCATCACTGAAGACTCCTTGGCCTTCTTCACCACAAACCGTGGTCTTCGCTACGCGAAAAGCTACTGACTTCTACTATCAGGGATTTCCATACCCTTAATAGTAACCACCACATTTGTCAGCACATTGGCTGTTCCAGCGCACCTGTCTCCAGAAAGAGAAAAACCATCCCTTCATCCATACCATCCAATCACTTCTTTTTCCGATTGTTGGCAATCTTGAGGTGAAGTTGCAGCAGAATATACTCCAGGTCTGAAACTGTAAGAACAGGATCCTGTACGCCCCTTTGAATTGAGGATACCAGTCCTTCTCTTTTCGCGTCCTCAATCGCTTGGCAAGGTTGACCCAGCTCTGCACTCACAGCTGCCGACGCTTGCTCATCCACATCAGGAGGACGATCCTTTTCTTCAGGACCTTTCACCACCACCACTTCTCCCTTTTTGGGACTCTGACTTTTCTCCTTCTTCTTCGCCTTTCCACCGACGATTGACTTTGCGCGCATTCTCGAGGCTTTTTCCCCTGCAGAAACCGCCGCATTGGTTGATGATCCACTCTTCTCAATGGTCGCCGGCATCTTCTTCGGCTTTGGAACCAGGAGGGTATAAGGATCTTCGATAACCACAGGTTTCCTCTTCTTTTTAACCTTTTTTGCCTCCTCCTCAACGATAACTTCCGTCTCAGAAGTCTCAACCACCTCCTTCTCGGCAGGAATATCTTTGCTGGACTCCCTTTCCAGGGACCTCTTCTTGCCCCTTTTGGGATCTTTTTCTTCTTCCAAGTTGGCTCGCTCGAACCATATCCTCAGGTCATTGACCCATTCTTCCACCTCCTCGAGCGAAACGTCATACGACTTCACTACTTCGTGAAGTTCCAGCACGGACAACATCTCGTCGGTCCACGAAACCCATTCTCTATCCATCTGGTCAGCGTCTCCCTTGAACTTCAGGAGTTTGAACAGTGGGTCCGCCTCTGCTCGAGCCAAGTCTGGTTTACCATTCGAAAGAATTGAAATCGCTTCCATCAACAGTTCCGACATTTTGGTGTCATCGTCATAGGTCATGGAATACTCCTCACCATCATCGAACTGTTCAGGAGAGATCTCCTTTTCTCCACCATTTGCACCAGAACTTCTCCTTGGACCATCCCTTGGGGGCGTCCTTGGAGACCTTGGCCTCTGTTCATCCAGCGGAACACCATGCTCGAAGACACACCTGTCACCATAACGACACTTCCCAGACCGAGCAAACTGGATGCACCTCACACCAGTTGCATCATGCGAGAACGCACAATCCTTTCCAGCGAAACAGTCTCTCCCTGCCACATAGTATTTGCACCAATACGAATGTAGCACCACATCATCTTCTGAATGGATGAATTTGCAGTCTTCACCAAATTTGCAGCGATCTTTCCCCTTGCTGAACCAATAGCAGAAGCCCTTCTTCCTCTTCTCCAAGCGCTCTGCCTCATACCGGTCCATAGGGCGATTGTGCTCTACATGAACATTGCCATGTACCTGGGGACTGCTCCCTTCACCCGACGTGCTATCAGTAGTTGGTGCTTGGAGTACAGCTGGAAAACCTGGCCTTGGTCCTACCACCTTCATGATTGGTTTTCCGCCAACTCCTGAGCCATGCTGAGACGATCCAAAAACATTGAACTTCTTCATGAGGGCTTTCCTAGTGCCGATCTTCTGCACCCTTTTGATTGGACGCTTCATTGTTCCAACCTTGCATCCAGATACGTTCAAACGACACAACCTCCTATACCCAGCTCTAGATCCCTTTTTCCAAAGAGCCATAAGAATTTTAGAGGCAGTAACATTCTCCACCTCTACCTTTTCCAACGATCCCTCACTTCCCGGAACAGACCCCTCCAGCCCATCCATATCTGAAGACCTTTCCATCTTTTTTGACACCACTTCGTCGAGGTAGTCTTCAGAAATCCAGGGTAAGTTCCTCTTAGAGGAAGGATTGTCACCATTGTTTGGTCCTTCACCAGGATAACCTTTTGTGCTGTCAAAGATCTTCCCAGTAGTGCGGTCCTGCGTAGAGAAGTTGGAAGCAACACGAGAGTACACTGACCACAAGAAAATCCTTGTGCCCGCCAGTCTTGACGACCCACTGGATGTCTCCTCTTCTGGAGAGACTTCTGGCGCTTTGCCATCCCTTCCAGTGTCACCAAGTGTCTCACCTCCAACATCTTCAATGGGAATAAGGGATTCATTGTTCCCTTGATCTAGTACCGCATCTTGTTGATCGGGAATCTCCAGCACCATTCCTGTAGGATCCACTTCTTCATCAGCATCGTCGTCCATTCTTCTCCAGAGAACTTCCAATTGATCAGCGCAAGTCGCTGCCTGGAGGAACTCCATCATTTGGTCCCTCCCGTGCTGCCAGAGAAACTCAGAATTCACCACTGTTCCTTGGCCACCAAGTTTAAGGAATGGAGCGACCAGATTGGCTTCCCTTGCCATAAGTTCCACATGAACTTCCATGCCTGGACTGCGACTCCAATCATAGGCTATTGCCTCCATAGCAGTTCCAAACTTTCCAGTATCCCTGAATTCCTTTTCCAGGCCAGGAGAAAGCAGTGCACCCATCACCGAAAGAGGATAATTTCCCACCACCGGCAAGCACGGATTGTCATGGAACGAATGATGCAAATCACAATAATATCCTTGATCTCTCCTTTCAAAAAGGAGTCTCCCAGTATTCAACTGGGCGTTCAGTTCATCCACTTGAACCATTTCAGCACATATTCTCTGTGCTGTGTACGCCATTGCTGGCCAGATGGAACGATCGGTCAGACCACGACGCATAACCCAATCAGTTGTTGGCGACTGAATCAGCGTCCTTGGATCATACACCAGAACTACCATCGCACCGTCACCCATTGACTGATCAGCATCGTCCTCCAGTGCCAGGTTCTCATCCTGTTCGCTTGCACCCTCGGATGACATGCTAATAACCAAATTTCGATCCATCTTATTGGACCCTTTTTGGCAGTCTCTTTGCCCGACCGGCAACTTGCCAACTGCCACCTTCCAATAAATCCGATTCAGAAGGCCTTTAACCAGCAATTGCTGAAGGTCACTCCTCACCAAACCACCGTCCAAATTCTTCGCATCATCACCACGGAGATCATTGCTCCCACCTTCTCCTTCATTTTGGTCAGTCTCCTCGCCGGGAATTTGCACTGCTCCTTCCAGCGCCGTCTCCTGTCCAGCCACTTCATGCCCAGGAAGAACTTGAGCGCTTTCAGATCCATTCACCTGTCCAGCAACACCTTGCCCAGGTAAAACCTCATCCGTGGAGCCCACCGCCAGCGAACCAACCATAACTGAGCCATCCCTTGCTCTTTTTTGAGACTGTTCAGTTCGACGAGAAGGTTGTGGTAGCGAAAAAACTTGAGAAGTCACTTCTTGGCGGGTCTCCCCCCGCGACGCTTTGTCGCGTTCTTTGCCAAGGTGAACCGATTTTTTCTGCCCGGCATTGGGGCCGGAAGAACCACCCATCGGAACATTGCCACGAATCGCAGTTCTCTGTGAATCCCTTTCTTGCAAAAGGATTTCCCGCATGCGGTGCACAGCATTGGTCTCTTCCTCGCTTGAATCGCTTGAGGAAGCGGCATAAGAAACCAAAGCCTCCGCCTGATCATCATCGTCCACCACATCTGCCCACGCTCTGCTGAACCGATACGACAACCCACCACGAGGCTTCAGTTCCAGTGGTTTTGGTTTCTCCACCACTTCCGCCGGTTGCGCTCGTCGCTGTGAGCGAGAGCGTGGCACCTGTCGCACCTGTTTTTTGTCCAGCAAGGGCCTTCCCCTTTTCACAGGGTTTGATCTTGACCGATATTTTTTTGTTGGTGGATTCACCGGTGGCATTCCAACTCCCACCAACTTCAGCTTCTGTACACACAGCGGAGACCTCTGCGCAAGCGTCCAAGCGTCACGGTACTTGACCTTATCAAAAAGCTCCCGATAGGAGCCTCTCGGCATCGTTTTTGCACCGGAGTCTTCAGCTTCACGCACCTGAGTGAGGGTTCGCACCGCCGCTCTTCCAGTCCCTTTGTTCCCAGAAGATTGTTGTACTCGTACAGATGCATCAGAAGGAACTGCCTTTTCCGGTCCTCCCGGTCGATATCGGACCTCACCCACCAATTGCAGAATTTTGCATGCGGTCACTTTGTTGATCCCTTTGTCAACCAAATCTTCCACAAAGATGAACTCTTGCAAGTCCGACACATTGGTCACACCAAGGGTAATCATCACCTCACTTACATGAGGGGTATACACCCACAGGTGTTGGTTGCGAGCCATCCAATTTTCAATTGGCTCCTCTGGATTGTGAAGCTGAGTGCTAGTAGACGCAGCCACCGAATTCTTTTGTTCGTCAGCCTCTTCTTCATCCAGAATACCCTTTTCACCATCTTTTTGTGACACATTGGTCATCTGCAGCGCTTTTGGTGCTGAGGAGGACGAAGATTCTGCTCCCCCACTTACTGGTGGTTGAAAAGCGTTCCTGTCAGGAATCTCCAATCCCTTTGCCCTTTGAAAGGACACATGGTTTGCCACATTCACCAAATGCTTCAACTGGGCCAGCCGGTCCTCAGACATCTCTTCGTGAGAATACTTGCAGCCAAATCGTACACGACATCTCCCTTTGAGATAGTAGTCGAAACAGCACTGGTGGAACCCCGCGTCCCTTATTGCCCTTCTGGAAGCATTGTCCCAAGATTTGCCAGGCTCCCAAGTCCCTTCCAATGCCACGTCATCGTCGTGGAGAAACCTGCACGCAGTCCCATATTTACAACCACTTTGGTTGTAATACAGACACAGCCGTTTCTTCGTTTCACCCAGCGTAGGCTCACCTTTTGATGTCCCTTTGCCATAGTTGTACTGGGCTCGGAAGGCCGAATCCTCCCGCTCCTGCTGCACCTCATCCACTGTACCTTCATCAGTTGGAGGGCCACCGATGTCCCCATCCTCGTCACCAGTTTTTTGGCTGTTCTTTGCCTCAGTTGGCTCTCCTTCAGGCCACCCTTCACCGTAGCGACGATGTTCATAGGAACACCCATCTCCATTTCGACACCTCCCTTGATTGAAGAACCTGCACAGCTTACTGTATCCAAGTGACACAGTTTTCGGAGTCGTGTGAGCCTTTTTGTACTGATCGGGATCCATATAGGTCTCTATCGGCCTGTTTTCCCTCTTGCTCATCTCCTCGACTGCACCGTCAAGCTCTTGCAGAAATCGCTTGGTGTCCAACCACAGCTCGTTCCAAAGCTCATCTTTTCCCTTGCTCAGCAACATTGCCACCGCTTCACCCACAACTGGTCCACTAAATCTTCTTTTCTTGCGTGCCAGTTCGTAGAGCGCGTCGTGGTACTGCTTCCGAGAAAAAGTGGTTGTTTCTTCCACACCGACACGTTCTTTCTCCTCAGGCTTCCAACCATCACTTAGCAAGATGTTGTATGCGCTCCGAGCCTCATTATTCAGGAATGCATGATCTGCAATACACTCCACAATCACGTCCATTGAACGACTCAGCAACATCCCAGTGATTTTGCCCACATAGTCCTTATTAATTGTTTCATCTTCCAGGAGATTTCGACAGATCTTCTCTCCATAGAGCTGTTTCTGCTCCGCCTCCTCTTGTTCCCTCGAGGATGCCTTTGACTCGGCGAACCACTCACGAGACTGCGGTTCCTCTGACTTCCAGTCCCATTGACCATCAGAACCTTTGTACCATTGACCAGTCTGCCATGAGCCTGTCCACCATGTACCCCAGCCGCTGTCCTTCCATTTGCGCAGCTTTGGCGAGGAATCCTCCTCGTTCTCTTCCAAAACCAGAAAGGTGTCCAAGATTATGGTACCATCATCTTCCACTCGTTTCACTGTTCCATTGACAGTATCACCAAATTGGAACTGATGTACATTGTTCCCTTCTGCAGGAATCAATACATTTAGATCACCATAGTCCAAAAAAGCTCCATACCCATTGATGCAGCGCACTAGACCAGTGATCTTATCTCCCTCTTCATAGCAATGTGTCCCAGGTGATTCCAAGGCTCCCGCTCGGGGCACTCTCTTTGCATGCTCTTCAGAAACCATCTCTGTATCATCGGCTCCTGGCGCATCCTTTGTCTTCACCTTTGGGTCACACTGCTCGTCCTGTTCCACGAGTCCCACAAGCTCATCTTTTTTGTGCTCTTGGATTTCAGGACTTCCCTTTTTCTCTGCCAAAGGCTTTGCCTCATCTGCTTCAGTTCGCTCGGTGTCGACTTCCGGTGAACTTCCAGACGGCAACGCTTCTCCCTTCATGGGAGTGGACCCTTCATTGGTGTCCTTTGTCACACCTTCTGCAGCAGGCAAATTTTCTTCCGCTGCAGGGCGATTGAGTTGATCATCCACGGCAGGCACACTTTCTTCCACCGCAGGCTCCTTTGGTTCCATGGTTTCCAAAGGAGAATTGCCACCATCATTGACCACAGCTGCCTCATTGGCTCCGGTGTAGTCCTTGTCATTTCGTTCCTCGCGGCTAATTTCAGGTTGCACCAGTGCGTCCACCTGTGAACCTCCATCATCAGCTGCTGCGGAGACCTGCGCCCCATTGTTGCAGTCGCCCGTGGAACGTACCACCATATGCACCTCAACCCGTGCCTCATTCGCACTCCAGGTACTATCTGGCGCATCGACCCGCGCTTCATTGGCGCTCCAGGCCTCATCTTTCTTATCAACCGTGTCTCCAGCAGTTTCAGAAGTTTCCTTTTCCCTTTGAATGGCAGATTTCTCGGCACCAAACGAAGAGACCTCCTCAGTCGTAATGCACAACTTTTTCTCTTCGTCATCCAAATCTCCAGGGCCATCTTCCTGAACGACAGGCACCACATCCACCACTCGCTCTTCTGTAGCCGACACAATTCCGATCTCCACATTGGGCATTTTTTCTTCTGGACCCACCGATTCCACCGCTGCCACACCCTCAGAAAGCATCCCCATTTCTTCCCGATCCAGATGTTGAGCTTCAGCGATGTCTGCTCGGTTTCCAGAAATCCCCTCTTCATCAGGAGAACCCGAGGTCGGGGCGTCACCACCACCCCTAGGACCGCTATCCCCGATAGTAGAGGAAAAATCCTTTTCACTTACACTATTCACACCGCTGTTCACACTTTCCATGCTACCCTGCTGTGCCCTAGAAGACTCAGTAGATGATGGAGACGAGGTAGCACCCAGCGTTGGCTCATCTTCCACAGGGACAATGCCCATTCCAACACCTGGCCCCTCGCTATTTCCAGCCATTCCAGTCTTCTTAGGCAACACCCATTGGGTATCACCAGTGTCCAAGCAGTAAAAATATTCTCTCCCATCCTCGTGAAAATGGCGTTCCCATGTCTTCCCATCGCAGTCGACGATTGGAAGGTCAGCAGCCTGAGACGCTTTGCCTCCACCACCAGCGTATAAGTCCTCGTCTGACTCTTGCTGTATTCTTGCTGCCTCCAATTCCTGGATTTCTCCTTCGCTCATCACCATAGCAACAGGAACGACTCCTTCTGCGTCCCCAACAACGAGGATACTGCTTTTTGTCGCAGCAACAGGCGCAGTTTCTTCCACTTCACCTGTCAACAGATCACCACTTTCACCCGCGAAACTCACCTTGTTGCGAGCTCGCTTGGAAACAGGGATAACATCCCCAACCAGTTCTGTCTGGCACCCTTGCTCCACCATCTTTGACGTAGAGGAGCTTGCTGTTGGCGCTCCCGTTGATTCAGCAGATTCCGCAGCTCGAAGAAGATGCCCATGTTTGCTCAGAAGGCGCAGCAAAACTGCTTCCATCTGGTCTTCCAGTCCTTCCACCACCGGCTTCTCTTCGCCACGCATACCACCAACATCAACCAGAGCTTCCTCATTGGGAACGACTTTTTCACCCGTTGCAGACCTTTTGACACCACCATCACCTTGGTCGCCCACATTGGAGCTTGATGATGCCACCCCAGTCCGTAACCAGTTGGTCGCCATGGCTTCAAGCTTCCACCCTAAAGCCGAAACACAAACCGCAGGGAACCTAATTTGGGCTCATAACCTACGGGGGGAACCCGAAGGGGGACGAGAAACCGAAAAGTCAACCCCAACAGAATCCCTTGATTTCCCTGGATCAACCACACAACAAACCCAAACCACAGGGCACTCACCTTTTACTACCAGGCACATGGCCCAGTCTTGAGCCAAAAAAATGATTTCCGGGTTTATTAACCCTTTCAACTTCCAACACTAACTTCTTTCTACAATACCAGTTGCAGCTCCGCACCCTAAACCCTAACCCTAAACCCTAAACCCTAAACCCTAAACCTGAACCCCAAGCCGAACTTCTAAAACCATTTCTGCTTGGCCCGACCCTCTGGACCTCAGAGGAGCCAGAAACTCAACCGGCAGGGTTTGGGGTTTGGGGTTTGGGGTTTGGGGTTTGGGGTTTGGGGTTTGGGTTTTGGCATTTTGGGGTTTGGGGTTTGGGGTTTGGGGTTTTGGGGTTTTGGGGTTTTGGGTTTTTGGGGTTTTGGGGTTTAGGCTTTAGGGTCCTGTGTTTTGGTATTTCTGCCCGATCTTCAAGGCACCTTTGCGGAGAGAGGGGGATAGTGCAGATAGCCCTCATCTTTAAACCGGCCCCCGACCCGAAACGTATCACAAACTACATGACAAAAAAGTTCTTAGGGCAGGGTCGGCTTAGGGCTTACGGCTTAGGGCTTAGGGCTTAGGGTTTTGGGCTTTTGGAGAGCTTAGGGCTCTCAAACCCTCGTTGCCCAGAAGCCGCGGCAGGGCAACACCCAGGAGACAATGGCCAAGAGGTTGTCCACCGCAGCCTGCCCAAGCACCCAGTACCTTTGCCGGCATAATAAACCCTAAACCCTAAACCCTAAACCCTAAACCCTAAACCCTAAACCCTAAACCCGAAACGACGAGTGTCATCCAGACCGGGTTTCGTTCACTCATTCTCTGTTCGTTCAGTAGATTCACTCACTTGTTACAGTCATTCTCTTCACATTCTCTTGATACTAATTCCTGTTGATGGACACATGAACCTGATGTTGGGGTCCCGTTAACAGCCCCAGTTTGACATATGCATTTCATGCGCAAAAGACGCTTATAAATCAATATTAAATTGTAAGGGTTTTGGGGGGGGGGGTGTCCTCCAGGCGGTCACGTGTTCGCTCACTCATTCACGCCCTCAGAAAATAATATCAAAATGGCAAGCGAACACGCGTATAAGCTTAACATTATTAATGGGGCGTTCACTTCATTCACTTCTCTCGCCCAAATAAGAATAACATCAAAAAGATGCCTTACAAAGACCTCCTACGAAGAAACCTCCTTCACCCCTGAACCCTAAACGCTAAACCAGAAACCCGAAACCCGAAACCCCAAACCCCAAATCCCAAATCCCAAACCCTAAACCCCAAACCCTAAACCCTAAACCCCAACCCTAAACCCTAAACCCTAAACCCCAAACCCTAAACCTAAAAGGTGCGGGGCACAGAAGCTTCAGTGCCCAGAACACCACCAGAAAGCAGAACACCAACGCGTTCGGCGTTGCCGCCGGTGTGAGGGCCTTCTCCTCGCGAGTTTAGGTTTGAGGATTTAGGGTTTAGGGTTTGGGGTTTGGGGTTTAGGGTTCGGGGTTTAGGGTTTAGGGTTTAGGGTTTAGGGTTTAGGGTTTAGGGTTTAGGGTTTAGGGTTTAGGGTTTAGGGTTTAGGGTTTAGGGACCCTAAACCCCAAAAGCGCTGGAGTCTCCACCACTGCCGCCGCTTCACTCCCCAGGAGATTCCCGAGCTGTGTCGCGTAGTCCGTCGCTGCACCCGCTTCAAACCGCTGCCTGGTTGGTCAAGGGGTTCATGGTTTAAGGTTTAGGGGTTTATGGTTTAGGAGTTTAAGGTTTAAGATTTAAGGTTTAGGGTTTATGGTTTAGGAGGTCAGGGTTTAAGATTTAAGGTTTGGGGTTTACAGGTCCCGGGCGAACTCATGAGAAGCAACAGCCGTCAGAACAAAACGCAAGTAGTCCGGCAGTCCATCAAAATTCGAGTTTATGTGTCGCTTCTGTTTGTGACTCACCCTACTCATTAAGCCCCTAAACCCCCAAACCCCTAAACCCCTAAACCGCTGAAGCCGCCAAACCCCTAGGACCCCCAACCCCCAAACCCCCTAACCCCCTAACCCTAAACCCCTAAACCCTAAACCCCTAAACCCTAAAACCCCTAAAACCCCTAAAACCCCTAAAACCCCTAAAACCCCTAAAACCCCTTAAACCCCTTAAACCCCTTAAACCCCTTAAACCCCTTAAACCCCTTAAACCCCTTAAACCCCCACTCACTCTCCAGGCGATCCAAGGTGCTCGTTCTGGACCATGAGGGTCTCGGAGCCATAGACCCAGACCGCCACGGCGCAGTGGCAGAACACGGCCACCTGCACCCAGCGCGCCATCCCACGCGCGAGCTCCTGCGAGCGGCTTGGGGTGCTAGGGCTTTGGGTTTGGGGTTGAGGGTTGAGGGTTTAGGGTTTAGGGTTTGGGGTTTTGGGTGTGGCAGGGGAGGGCGCGCGCTCGGGTGTGAAACACCCCGGGCCGCGCGCTCGCGTTGCCCGTCAACCCACCCCGGCCACCCAAACTATACTCTATTAGGGTTTAGGGTTTATGGAATGTATTTTCTTGTGCCCTGATGCTTGCTTTGATGTTTTTAAAGTTGCGCTGTTAGGGTTTAAGCTGGGGTTGGGGGTAGCCTCGGCCCTTTTCGGGCCTTCGGCGTGTCAGGGCCTTATTTTATTTGAAGGTCAGGGAAACCCTTTGTGCCTGCTCCTGGATTCCCCTTTTAAGGGCCTGAAGCCTTTTGGTGGCTCTTGGGGCCTTTTGGGGGCTTCCTGTCCGGGGTAAAATGAAGGGGTGCCCAAAACCATCGATTTCAGTACAAAAAAATCGCATTTTTCATGCCGGGTACGGGCATCCTGGGGTCCCCCTTCTTTTAGGGGGCTTTTTGGCTCTTTGGGGTCTCTCGGGGCCCTGTTCGGACCTTCGGCGTGTCAGGCTTTATTCAGTTGAAGGTCAGGGAACCTATTAGTTTTTTTTCGCCAATGAGTATTTCAATCGCTGGGGTTTAAGCTGGGGTTCGGGGTAGCCTCGGCCCTTTTCGGGCCGTCGGCACGTTAGGGCCCGTAGAGGCAGAGGCCCTTATTTGCTTGAAGGCCTTCGCAGGTTTTGCGGTGTTAAGGTTTAAGCTGGGGTTCGGGGTAGCCTCGGCCCTTGTCGGGCCTTCGGCACGTCAGGGCCCGTAGAGGCCTTTGCTGATTTGGGGGGTTTCTGGGCTTTCCTGGATCTAGCCCTGAAAAAGGCCTTCTGCCCTTGGTTCGGGGGGCCCTTGGCCCGGGCGGCACTTAGCCTGGCAGGCCCTTTGCCTGGGGGCCGGGGGCACCCTTGGCCGAGACTGACCGTCTCTTGCTCAGCACAGCCAAGTCCTTTCGCTGAGCCTTGATCTCATTGCATTGGCCCCTTCCTGACCTACCGTCGGGCAAGTCAAGCCGATGGTCACTTCTCCTGCCTCCACCGGCCTCCGCAGCTTCCCATTCTCTTGCTGGCATCCGCTTGAGTCAGTCAAGCCTTGAATCCCTGGTTCGGGGGGCTTGGCCTTGCCTGGGGGCTCTTGGGGGGCCTTGGTTTCCCCCTTCTTGGGTTGAGGGGTCTGGGTGGGGGGGCAGGGCGGGGGCCCTTGGCCCGGGGGGCCTTGGCCGGGGGGCTGATAGAAAATCCATCAAATTGAGCAATCCGGCTGCCTAGACCCCCTCGCCAGCCTCCTGGTCCAGGAATCCAGCCACCAGGGGCCAGGGCGCGGGGGGGGGGGGCCGGCAAACCCTGAACCCAAAACCCTGAACCACGTCCAGAGGAAAAGGGTTAGGATTTGGGTTAGACTTTAGCTACGCTAAAGGTGGGGTGCCGGCCATCCCTTATGCCGAGTACTGACGTTGTCGTAAACAAGGCCGATGGGGTTTTGGGTTTAGGGTTTAGGCACTTGGTTCTCAGTAGGGAATGAGGGAAGTAAGGGCGCCTCACATACCCCCAAGAAATCTAGGTCCCTAATTCCCCTCATTCCTAAACCCTTAACCCTGAACCCTAAACCCCAAACCCTAAACCCTAAGAACCAGCAAGATCAGGGCTTCGCGTGCCAAAGGCGCCTGCTTGTGCCGCGGGGGCACCGAGCTGCCTCGTAGGAACTGGAACTTGTGGATCCAGTACCTTCGTTGGCTCCCTTTTTTGAGGTTTAGGGTTTAGGGTTTAGGGTTTAGGGTTTAGGGTCTAGGGTCTAGGGTCTAGGGTCTAGGGTCTAGGGTCTAGGGTCTAGGGTCTAGGGTCTAGGGTCTAGGGTCTAGGGTTTGGTGTTGAGTGCATATGGCATAGGGTTTAAGGTTTAGGGGTAGGGTTTAGGGCATAGGGTTTAGGGTTTCGGGTTCAGGGTTCAGGGTTCGGGGTTCAGGGTTCAGTGGGCATTGGGAGTTGGAGAGTTTTGGGGTTGAGAGCTGTAGGGCTTTAGGGGATAGAGGCGTGGCTTTTGCAGTCAGGTACCTGACATACTTAAAAAGGAATTCCCACACACCCAACAAAAAGCAGAAAGAGGAGGAGCCCTAAAGGAACCGACATGAGCACAGAGAGGGTCCAAGGTGCATAGAGTACAACCGCACTGCCAGCACCTTACTTTAACTCTCCAACAACAAAAAAATCAAAAAAAGGTCTAACTTTAAGGTTCTTCCAAAACAAGGCAACCCAAAAAAGCTATAAAAGCTCCGCCATTGGCTGAAGTAAGGCACAACCAGCACCCCTGGCAGGCAGCTGGAGAAGAGCAGCCCAGCAAAGACCAGGCTCAGCTGGTCGGCGTGGTTCGCGGCCTAAGGATCACCGGATTTTTGTGTTCAGGAGAATGGGAGTTTAGGCTTTAGGGCTTTGAGGGCGGCTGGGGGGGTTCAGGGCTGGGGTTTAGGCGGTTGAGGGGTCTTAGGGGATCTAGGGGGCTTAGGGGGCCTTCGGGAGGTCTACGGTTTTAGGGGGTTTGGGGGAGTTCGGGTTGTTCCGATGAACCAGCCAGCTGGCAAGCTCGAACTGCGGCGGCGTAAAGAGCTCCTTCATGGATTGCCAGTCCGCCTTCCGCCCTCCAAGGCCTCGGTAGCGCAGGAACCATCTGAGAATAAGCGTGCCCTTCTTGGGGCTTAGGGCTTAGGGCTTAGGGCTTAGGGCTTAGGGCTTAGGGCTTAGGGCTTAGGGCTTAGGGCTTAGGGCTTAGGGCTTAGGGCTTAGGGCTTAGGGCTTAGGGCTTAGGGCTTAGGGCTTAGGGCTTAGGGCTTAGGGCTTAGGGCTTAGGGCTTAGGGCTTAGGGCTTAGGGCTTAGGGCTTAGGGCTTAGGGCTTAGGGCTTAGGGCTTAGGGCTTAGGGCTTAGGGCTTAGGGCTTAGGGCTTAGGGCTTAGGGCTTAGGGCTTAGGGCTTAGGGCTTAGGGCTTAGGGCTTAGGGCTTAGGGCTTAGGGCCTAGGGCTTAGGGCTTAGGGCTTAGGGCTTAGGGCTTAGGGCTTAGGGCTTAGGGCTTAGGGCTTAGGGCTTAGGGCTTAGGGCTTAGGGCTTAGGGCTTAGGGCTTCGGGCTTAGGGCTTAGGGCTCAGGGCTTAGGGCTTAAGGCTTAGGGCTTAGGGCTTAGGGCTTAGGGCTTAGGGCTCAGGGCTTAGGGCTTAGGGCTTAGGGCTTAGGGCTTAGGGCTTAGGGCTTAGGGCTTCCGGCTTAGGGCTTAGGGCTAGGGGCTTAGGGCCTAGGGCTTAGGGCTTAGGGCTTAGGGCTTAGGGCTCAGGGCTCAGGGCTTAGGGCTTAGGGCTTAGGGCTTAGGGCTTAGGGCTTAGGGCTTAGGGCTTAGGGCTTAGGGCTTAGGGCTTCGGGCTTCGGGCTTCGGGCTTAGGGCTTAGGGCTTAGGGCTTAGGGCTTAGGGCTTAGGGCTTAGGGCTTAGGGCTTATCGGGCTTAGGGTTTCCCAAAATTTCGGGTCTAGGGTTTCCAAAAAAACAGGCAAAAGGGCAACACGGGGCCACCAAGAGGCAGTAGCACTTCAGCTTGAAGAGCAAAACGAAGGCGATCGCAACCACCTCGTTCCTTTTAGGGCTTAGGGCTTAGGGTTTAGGGTTTAGGGTTTCGGGTTTAGGGTTTAGGGTTTAGGGTTTAGGGTTTAGGGCCCTGAAAGAATTCGAAAAAGAAAACAAAGTTACACCACTATGACAAAGGTTCATGATGCTGAAGATAAACAGGGTCAGGATCTCGACGCCCACCGCTGCGTGCCACGCCTTGCCGGTGTTTTCGGGGTTAGGGTTTAGGGTCTAGGGTTAAGGGTTTGGGGTTTAGGGTTTGGGGTTTGGGGTTTGGGGTTTCGGGTTTAGGGTTTCGGGTTTCGGGTTTAGGGTTTAGGGTTTAGGGTTTAGGGTTTAAGGCCACGCCTTGTCGATGTCTTTGAACTGCCCAGCACCGAGAAGACCCAGGAGACCCTTGAAGCTGCCGATGTAGAACCTAGACCCAAGGGTATAGCCTGGAAATATAAAAGGGTACCCTTTTTGGGGTTTAGGGTTTAGGGTTTAGGGTTTGGGGTTTAGGGTTTAGGGTTTAGGGTTTAGGGTTTAGGGTTTACGGTTTAGGGTTTAGGGTTTAGGGTTTAGGGTTTAGGGTTTAGGGTTTAGGGTTTAGGGTTTAGGGTTTAGGGTTTGGGTTTAATTAGGGCTACCCGTCTTCCAGACCCAAGAGTGACCTGGGAATAGGAAAGGGTGCCCTTCTGGTAGGGCCTAGGAACTGAAAATCTGCGTTCACCAGCGTCACCACCACACCCAGCGTCAGCACTTTCACGACAAAGGTCATTTGCATCATTCGCGACTCCAGGACCGTAAAGTTCGGAGGCTGCGCGAAGTGTGCAATCATGGAAATAAAAACCCCTGCGGCGAGGTTGATGACAGATGAGAAGACGACGGCCAGCATCATCATGGCCTGATACTCCCTACTACTCCCTGAGGCTCCCGAAGCTTCCCGAAGGTTCTCTAGGTACCTACCCCCCCCCCCCCCTCCCTTAAGAACCCTATAATTATTCCCTTTTTTTGGAGGGCTTGGGCTCCCCTCTCCTGGGAGTACGCGAAAGTCTCCAACCAGGAGTTGCACTCCTGCCGACTTCCAGCAGGTACGTCGCGAAGCACATTCTGTATTCCGATCTCCGTGCAGTTGCAGTACAGCCTGTGGATTCCCCCAAAGCGCCCCTCAGCCCTTAACCCTACTTGGAGGTTCATGGTACTTATTAACCAAATATAACTTCAACTGTATTCGCAACCCACTTATAAGACCCTTATGTGCCCTAATATGGTTACAATTGGGTTAGAAGTACAGTTATCATTGGGTTGACAAGTGCCCTAAACCCTATACCCTAAACACTAAGCCCTAAACCCCAAACCCTAAAGCCTAAACCCTAAACCCTAAACCCTAAACCCTAAACCCTAAACCCTAAACCCTGAACCTCCAAGTAGAATTTACAGGGTGCCCTGACTTGGCTACCTCCAAGAAAAAGGAGAAAAGCAAAGGGGCACGGCTGGACAGCCTGCAAGGGCTTCGTGAGGTCTTGTAAGGTGAACCCGAAAGGGCTACAAGGGTTTAGGGTTTAGGGTTTAGGGCTTAGGGTTCAGGGGTTTAGGGTTTGGGGTTTTGGCTTCAGGGTTTAGGGTTTAGGGTTTAGGGTTTAGGGTTTAGGGTTTAGGGTTTAGGGTTTAGGGTTTAGGGTTTAGGGTTTAGGGTTTAGGGTTTAGGTTAGGGTTTAGGGTTTAGGGTTTAGGGTTTAGGGTTTAGGGTTTAGGGTTTAGGGTTTAGGGTTTAGGGTTTAGGGTTTAGGGTTTAGGGTTTAGGGTTTAGGGTTTAGGGTTTAGGGCTAGGGAAGAGTCCTCTCCTGGGGCATCCGAGCAGCTTCTGGGCGTCTGTGGCGTTGGCGCCGACAGGGCAGCTACTGCCTTGGGCCTTCGCGGCCTCTCTTCCCCACTTTGCCAGGCTCAGGCAGAGGATCATGACCTACTAGGGTTTAGGGTTTAGGGTTTAGGGTTTAGGGTTTAGGGTTTAGGGTTTAGGGTTTAGGGTTTAGGGTTTAGGGTTTAGGGTTGAGCATGTGGGTTTAGGGTTTAGGGTTTAGGGTTTGGGGTTTAGGGTCTAGGGTTTAGGGTTTAGGGTTTAGGTGGAAGCCATTTTTGACTTAGCAAGTAGGGTTGTACTAAAGGTCTTCTAGGGGGTACTAAGCAGACTTGCTAAGTCGGAAGGGCTTCCAAGTAGGGGTTAAGGTTCAGGGTTTGGGGCTTCGGCTTACGCCGTTCGTGGGGTCATATACGGGTCCTCTGAATGAAACCATGACGAAACCGAAGTCTCCCCATTGTTGCATGCTCACGTAGCGCATCTTGCTGACGACGGCCGGGCGGCGAGAACAAGAATCACGAAGACCCCGCCGATAACGACCCTCTTGAAAAGCCGCCAGCCCTTTGGGCAATCAATGTTCTCCCAGAAGATGTCCGCCGGCAGGGGCGCGTCGGAGGCGCGAATCGCTTCGCCTTGAAAGCGTTGGTCGTCACCCTGCAGCCACCTGGAGATTCTCGGGATAATAATCTACTAATAATAATACGAATATTACTATTAGAACTAATTATAATATTACTACCAATACTAATGCTATTGCGATTAGTAATAGTATGAGTACTAAAGTAATGGTTATGGGGTTCGATTAGGGTCTACAGGGCTCTAGAGAGCTTTAGAAGCTTGGGGGTTGGGGCTCAGGGTTGAAGAGGGCTGCTAAAGGCCCTTCCACCCTCCCAAGGTGCAAGCAGCGCACGCGAGATTCTAGGTGCAAGGCCCTGAAACCCTAAACTCTGAACCCTTAATCCCCCTTGAGCTCTCCGATGTCAGGCGCCTGCCCAAGCCGATGATTCGGCTGAAGCGATACTCTTGGCTGATAAACTCCTTGTGTTTCACCTGGATGGGGGGAGAGGGCGGGGGAAGCTGGAGGTTTAGGGTTTTTAAGGGTTTGGGGTTTAAGATTTAGGGCTTCTACCCTAGACCCCATGAACCCTATAAACACCAAACTGCAGGGGTCCCTTTTTGGGTGGGGGGGGGGGGGCGAGAAGCAACGGGGGATGACAATAGGGCCCCTCAAAAGGGTCCAAAACCATAAGATGAATCTCCCTGCACGGGTTTAGGGGTTTAGGGGTTTAGGGGTTTAGGGGTTTAGGGCTTTGGGGCTTTAGGGCTTTAGGGCTTTAGGGGTTTAGGGGTTTAGGGGCCCTCCCACGTGGGTGAAGGTGACGAAAGCGCCAAGAACCTCCAGCTCCTCCACTTTCCTCGGCAGTTCTGTTCAGGAGCGTAAGTGCAGATGCCAGCGCCAGGATCGATGGTGTTTTAAAACCCCGCTCAAAGCTACACCTTAAGCCTTCCGATTGCCCTTGACCCTGAAACCTAAACCCTAAACCCTAAACCCGAAACCCGAAACCCTAAACCCCAAACCTTTCAATCTTCAGTTCCCTACCAACAGCCCAGCTTCAGCTCCTGCAGCTGCTTAAGGACTCTGTCTTTCTCTGCCTGGCCCATGGAGAGCTTTGAGTTTAGGGTTTAGGGTTGAGGGTTGAGGGTTGAGGGTTTAGGGTTTAGGGGTTAGGGTTTAGGGTTTCGGGTTTAGGGTTTAGGGTTTAGGGTTTAGGGTTTAGGGGTTCGCGTACCACATTTATGGACGCATCGATGATGCAAGCACACAGCGCGATGCACCGACAGACAAATGAGCAATGCCAAGTACAATTCTTAAGAAGAAACAAGTACCCCGACCACAGCTGGCTTCTGAACCCCGCAACCCAAAACCCTAAACCCCAAACCCAAACCCCTAAACCCCTAAACCCCTTCTGAGCCCCCACACTCCTGAACCCTAAGCCCTAAACCCTGAACCCTAAACCCTAAACCGCAAACCCAAAACGATAAACCCTAAACCCCTTTTGAACCCCCAAGCCCTGCCTCATCGAGTTCCTCGGAATGCCTCCGAGTCCTCCTGGCGCTCCCGCCCTGCTTCTTCTGCTTCTGGTTGTGGGCCCTGGCGGACTGCACCCGATGCCCTCAAGCCCTAGACCGTAAACTCTAAGCTCAAAACCGGAAACCCCAAAACCCCTAAAACCCTAAACCCCGAAATCCTAACCCCTAAACCCTACACCCTAAACCCTAAACCCGAAAACCCAAACCCTAACCCTAAACCCTAAGCCCCAAACCCTAAACCCTAAACCCTAAACCCTAAACCCTAAACCCTAAACCCTAAACCCTAAACCCTAAACCTTAAACCCTAAACCCTAAACCCTAAACCCACCCTGGGTGCCTCTGGGCACTGTCCACCGCAGCCCGGAACCGGCCGAGGCTGCCCCGGAAGTCTCTGACCAAGCCTAGGGTTTGGGGCTTTGGGCTTTGGGCTTTGGAGTTTAGGGTTTAGGGTTTAGGGTTTAGGGTTTAGGGTTTAGGGTTTGGGGTTTAGGGTTTAGGGTTTAGGGTTTAGGGTTTAGGGTTTAGGTTTAGGGTTTGGGGCTTTGGGGTTTGGGGTTTGGGGTTCGGGGTTTAGGGTTTAGGGTTTAGGGTTTAGGGTTTGGGGTTTGGGGTTTGGGGTTTGGGGGTTTAGGGTTTAGGGTTTGGGTTTGGGGGTTTAGGGTCTAGGGTTTAGGGTCTAGGGTGTAGGGTTTAGGGTTTAGGGTTTAGGGTTTGGGGTTTAGGGTTTAGGGTTTGGGGTTTAGGGATTAGGGTTTAGGGTTTAGGGTCTACGCATTCGGTTTGTTTTTGCATTTAAGCTTTCGCGCCCTTTTCAGGGTCTCTAATGTGGTTGAGGGTTTAGGGCGTAGGGTTCTGGGATATTCTGGCCGTGAGCAAGTCTGAGGGATACAGCTCTCATCTAGGGGCGTCCTTTGATGACAATGGGTATTTTGGGTAGTTCTATTGGTACGATATGAATACACGGCCCTAAACCCGAAAACCCTGAAACCCTAAAACCCTAAACCCTGAAACCCTAAAACCCGAAAAACCTTAAAGCAATCAAACCCTGAAACCCTGAAACCATTCAGCCACCGAAGAGGTAATATAGGGGCCTGAATAATTGGAATAGGGTTTTGAGTATAATCATCAAGGGACCCTAAGCCATTAGTAGCCCTAAACCCTAAACTTTAACCCTATACCCTAAACCCTAAACCCTAAACCTCATGGCAGTTTGGCTGCGGCCTCTGGGAGCACGGGAAGTCTCTAGGAGTTTTTGAGGGGGTTTTGGGGGGTTTTGCGGGGGTTTTTGGGGGGGTTTTGGGGGGTTTTGGGGGGTTTTGGGGGATCTTGCCGTTTGAGTTTAGGGGTTTAGGGGGGGGTTGAGGGGTTCTTCACGGTTTAGGGGCTTGGGAGGCTTGGGAGCTGTGAGCCCTCACCCTTAAAAGGCCCAAAACCGCAAAACTCCGAAACCCCAAAACCCCTAAACCCCAAAACCCTGGCCCTAAACCCTAAACCCTAAACCCTAAACCCCCAACCCCTAAACCCTAAATGCCGTCCGGGAGCTCACCTTGTGCACGGTCGATCGGCCACCCTCCGCTGGGGCGCAGCCCGCGTGTTCGAGGCGGTGGAGTAGGCTGGCCGCGAGCCTCAGGTGGGTTTTGAGGGTTTAGGGTTTAGGGTTTTGGGTTTAGGGTTTAGAGTTTAGGGTTTTCAGGAAGGGGCTTAGGGTTTTGGGGGCCCCTGAATTTTAGGGCTTCTAGGGTTTAAGGATTTAGGGTTTGGGGTTTTTGGTGAGGTAATAGTGTTCTGGCATTTTTGGACTTCGGATTTTGGTTCCAGGAAGTAAGGGATTCGGGAGAGGGTTTTGGGGTTGAAGGAACGCGCCCGCCCGCAAGCACACTCAACGTCGCGTGCCGAGGAAAAGGACCCCACCGCTAAGTTGGTGTTGTTGTTTTGTGTAAAGGGTGCTTTTGCTGCTCTATGGTTTGTCCTTTCCTTCTTCTTACGTTAAACATATACGAGCCAAGATGCGCAACGGATGTGCAAAACAGCAGGCATTTCTATTTACATGTACTCTTCTTGTTGCGGCTGTTACTGTGCTTATGTGGTTGTGGTTGTGGTCGTTGTCGTGTCCGTGGTCGTGAATGGTGTTGCTGTTCTTGCTGGTTCTTGCTGTTCTTGTTCTCGTTGCGATTCTTGCTATTGTTCTCGCTCTTGTTGTTCTTGTTGCTGTTGTTATTGCAGCTCCGCTTCATTTTGCTCTTCCCCAAACCCCCCTAAACCCTAAACCCTAAACCCCCTCCCCCGCAAAAAAATCACCAAGCAAAACGAAGCCTCCACGCTGCACCCTTACCTAAGTCCTTGTCTGCTTTGGGGCTTAGCCGGCTGTGAGTGACAGTCCTGCGGGTTTAGGGTTTAGGGTTTAGGGTTTAGGGTTTAGGGTTTAGGGTTTAGGGTCTAGGGTCTAGGGTCTAGGGTCTAGGGTCTAGGGTCTAGGGTCTAGGGTCTAGGGTCTAGGGTCTAGGGTCTAGGGTCTAGGGTTTAGACATCTTAGGCATCTTGGACAGGGAGCAATCCAGCCTGGCCCTCAGCAGACTCCTGACATCAAAGAAGGATCTTGGGCGAGCGGAGTTGAGGGGTAAGGGGCTTCGGGCGTCGGGTTTGGTTGGGGTTTAAGGACTAGAACCAACCAAACCCTTAGTCCCTAAACCCTCAGCCCTAAACGCTTAAACCCTAAAGCCTAAACCCTAAACGCCACACCCCAAGAAACCCCCGAAATTCCGGCTCCTGCGACTCCTGCGGCTTCAAGGACTCGCGAACGGGCGGAAGGAGCTGGGACTGCGCGCCTGGCCATCGGACCTCGCACGTGGCCTGGTCCTCGCAGCCTCCCGGGAACGAGGATGATTTAGGGTTTAGGGGTTAGGGTTTAGGGTTTAGGGTTTACGGTTTTGGGTTTTGGGTTTTGGGTTTTGGGAACGGCGGCTCAATCCAGGGGCGGCTTATCCGAAAACATTCTCAGAAACCCGCTTAGGCATGAAGCGTTCAACCCTGACCCTTACAACCCCGAACCAACCCTCAAACCCCGAACCCTAAGCTCCAAACCCAAAAACTCTAAGCCTCAAACCTTAAACCACAACCTGCTAGACCTTAACCCCGAATCTGAAGCTTTACACTTTACAATGGAAATACCCTTTTTCCAGTCCTAAAGCCTAAACTCTAAACCTTAAACCCTTAAACCAACCCAAAACCCTGGAAACACCAGCCCTTCACCCTCATACATACTCGTAAGTATAAACTAAATCACAGCCGACCAGTAAGCCCAGCTCAGTCCAGCCAGAACGCACCTTAAACAGTCAACCTTAAACCCGGTAAATGCCCAACCCTAAACCCCAAAGTTCCAAAGCTTTTGCCCTAAGCATGAGCCCTGAACCCATGAACGCCCTAGCCGTAACTCTCAAACCATGATGAAGCTCAACCCATTAACCCTGAAACCGTATGCCCCAAGCCCTCAACCCCAAAACGGCCAAAAAAACCTAAACCGGCAACTTCTGTCTTCGGCGGCCATGCACAATGTCCATCCCATGTGGCATATCCTGTCTTTTTTGCCGGGATAGCTCACGCGTTGAAAGGACATCCTCAAAGCGTGCAATGGCGTTTATGCTCCCACGATGAGACTCGACAAGCAAGTACTTGCAAGGGCCTCCCACGATGAGACGCGACAAGCAACGGTCACTTGCTAGGGCCGTATATGGCCTGCGAGGGGCAACAACTTACCAAAGTCAGAACACCTCCACGTGCGGCCAGTACGCTGCGGCAACCGAATCCCTTGCAAACATCTCGCCAGGGAGTTTTTCAACACACGACTTCAGAGGACCTCCGATCTTGAGGCAGTCTGTAAACTCAACATCCGCAGAAATAGCAAGGCGTCTCATGCCCGCGCCAAGGGGGCGAGGTCATGTGCCGTCTCTACTGGTTACTTTGTTGTTGCAAGGCAAAGCCACGGGCCCCTGGTGTCCCACGCGGAGGGCAGAGAAACAGAATGCACGTATGGGGACGCCTGGACAGGTCGGCCTCCCGTGCACCCCCAAGCAAGAGGCCTCGGCTGCTGGCCAAATAGAAAGCGGCCTGGGCATCTAGAGCTCTGCTTGACTGTGGTGCTCCAAGTAAGCAACCCCAAATTATCACGAAACGATTGAGGAACTAGAGGAACTGAGCCCCAACCCCCCCCCCCCCCACCCCGCCGCCCACCCCCCCCCCCACCCCCAACAAAATTCATGCGAGTTCATGCGCCTTGGGAAACCATGCCGATGCGGCGGCCCTTCCGGTCCAGATCACGCTGCCAGGAGCAGCAGCTCCTGTGACGGGTGACTCCAGGGCTTGGAGTCGACGGTTTAGGGTTTTTAGGGTTTAGGTTGGGATCTTGCCCCGTATACTAACAGTACCACCCCGATTATGATCCCTACTAAGGACTGCGAAATATAGGGGGAACATCCCAAGCTTTAGGGTTCATTAAGTGTCCTAGGATTTAGGATTTGGGGTGTAGGGCTTACCGGTCAGCGTAGGCATTTGGGTTTGGACTTTGCTGGCAGCCCTCGCAAATTGTCGAACGAAATGTGGCTTAAAAGCGCTCTGATTCAGGCAGGGTTTGGGATGGCCTTCAGGGCTGTTAGAAAACACCCCGTTCAGGGGGCTCACCATTCCGCATCTGCGGAGCGCGCGTGCTAGAATCTAGGCTTTAGCGGCGGGTCTCTAGGGTCTGTAGGGTTTAGGGTTCGGGGTATTGGGGTTTTAGCCTTACAATCCTAAATCTGAAGCCCTGTACCGGGTTCGCAGCAGCCTTAGCGAGCCCACCCACAGGCTGGGACTCAAAGAAAGAGCGCAGTAGTGTAATCGTGAAGTAGATGATCGTTTGGGATGTTCCCCTTATACTAACAGTCCTTGATGGGGATTAGAGTACCCCCGATTATAACCCTAACCCCGGACCCCTATTAAGGACTGTTCGTATTAGGGGGAACATCCCGGATGATGGTCCTTAAGGAGATGGAAGCCCCCCCCCCCCCCCCACAATCGGGAAAGAAGAAGATGATCCCTGTGTAGCCTGTTTGGAAACTATATCATACAAATCCTTAATCCTAAACCCTAAACCCTAAACCCTAAACCTAAACCCTAAACCCTAAACCCTAAACCCTAAACCCTAAACCTAAACCCTAAACCCTAAACCCTAAACCTAAACCCTAAACCCTAAACCCTAAACCCTAACCCTAAACCCTAAACCCTAAACCCTAAACCCTAAACCCTAAACCCTAAACCCTAAACCCTAAACCCTAAACCCTAAACCCTAACCCCTCCCTCCTCTTCCATCGACCTGGGGGTCTGTTAGGGGAACCCTTGCCCGGAGGCCTCGCGGGCGGCTGGTCCAGAAACTGCTCTGCACGGCCGATCACCTGCCCATGTGAGGGTGAAACCCTAAACCCTAAACCCTAAACCCTAAACCCTAAACCCTAAACCCTAAACCCTAAACACCCCGCCTAGGGTTGTCAGCGTTTTGGCGGCTGCTTAGGGCTCAGAGTCCTAAGCCCGGGGTCCAAATCCCCCAATAACACCCCTCAACAAAAACACAGGAAGCCCTCTTAAGCCCTCTTGCGCAAGCCTTTGGGGTTTTCAGGCCTAAACCATAAACCCTAAACCTTACACCCTAAACCCTAAACCCTAAACCCTAAACCCTAAACCCTCAACCCTCAACCCTCAACCCTAAACCCTAAACCCTAAACCCTAAACCCTAACCCTAAAGCCGAAACCCAAGGGTGCTTGCACCTCGACCCCTGTCTTGGCGGCCGCCGGCGCTAGCTCCGCATTCAGCAGCTGCTCGAAATGGTCTTTCAGGAGCTGCTCGTACCTTCAAGGGGTTGAGGGTTTAGGGTTTAGGGTTTAGGGCGTTGAGGGCGTTAAGGGCGTTAAGGGCGTTTGGGGCTTTTGGGGCGTTTAGGGCGTTTGGGCGTTTAGGGCGTTTGGGGCGTTTAGGGCTTTGGGATGTTAAAAGGATTTTGAGTTTAGTTTAATTGGGAGTTTAGGGTGTCGAGTTTTCGGCTTGGGGCTACGTAACCTAGATTTCGGTTCTGGGGCTTTTTTAGGGGCTTTGCGGCGTTGCTGCCTTTGAGGTGTGTGCCTTCGGATTCAGGACTCAGGGTTCAGGGTTCAGGGTTTAGGGTTCAGGGTTTAGGGTTTAGGGTTTAGCGTTTAGGGTTTAGGGTTTAGGGTTTAGGGTTTAGGGTTTAGGGTTTAGGGTTTAGGGTTTAGGGTTTAGGGTTTAGGGTTTAGGGTTTAGGGTTTAGGGTTTAGCTCCCGGGGATTGATCGCAACAACCGCCCAAAGGCACTCCAAGTGGGACTCAATTCGCCGCGGGAGGCCGCTGATGTACAGCCTCAGGTGGAATCGACAGACGACTGACCATGCAAGGCGTTTGCTCCCAAGATCCCTATTAAGAACGAACAACCCGAAACCCTCAACCCTAAACCCTACACCACACCTCCTAAATCCTAAACCCTAAACCCTGAACCCTAAACCCTAAACCCTAACCCTAAACCCTAAACCCTAAACCCTAAACATAAGGAGGGAGCGTGTAGGCATCCGGCGTCACGACTTCCTTCCGCTCCCGCGCCACGGCATCGGGGATGGTCTTTTGGATAAACCAAAGCCTGGGTTTCGGGTTTCGACCGTGGGCTTCTTTTCTCAGGGTTTAGGGTTTAGGGTTTAGGGTTTAGGGTTTAGGGTTTAGGGTTTAGGGTTTAGGGTTTAAGGTTTAGGGTTTAAGGTTTAGGGTTTAAGGTTTAGGGTTTAGGGTTCAGGGGTGTCACCCGGCAACTCCCCAAACGGCCATGAGTATGCTTCACAGGATACTCTGTTACAATACGGCATCATCGCCTTCAGGCTTAGAAGAAGGCATGCAAAGGGTGTCTCGATGAGTGGGCGCGCTGGTGCTGAAAACACCTTTCGAACTCTGATCGCGCGTTTGCTTTTCTCGCTATTGGTTATGCCATGCAAGCTTCAAGAGTCGAAAAGTTGTCCGATAATTTCGCTGTTTGAGGTTTGGCGTTGGGGATTGGCTGGCGCCTTCGCCCCTTGGCGTAGCAAGGGATGATGGGGCCTTCCCCCGCTCCCAGAGCATAGGGGCCTCCAGACAGGGCCTCCCAGCAGCCAGGCAGGCTGGGGGAGGTGAAAGGTGGGAGGTGGCAAGGTGGGAGGAGGTGGGAAGGTGGGAGGTGGGAGGTGGGAGGTGGAAGGAGGAGGTGGTAAACAATGAAAATACTCTCTGGCAGAAGCTATCCATACGTAGAAGTTCTAGGGCATGCTGGGTAGGTGTAGCCGATGAAGGGGTGGTGGTGGCAGAAGCTATCCATACGTAGAAGTTCTAGGGCATGCTGGGTAGGTGTAGCCGATGAAGGGGTGGTGGGCCAGTCATAGGGTGTATGTTGGGATGTTCCTCCTTGTACTAACAGTCCTCAACAGGGATTCGAGTACTCCTGAGTATCATCCCCATTTAGGACTGTTGGTAAAAGGGAGAACATCCCAAGGGCGTCTCCTTTTCGTGGGGAGCCGGGGGCCGAGTTGAAATTGTATGTTCTATATATATATATATATACATGTATATTCTTAATTCAATTCACGAACTAGTGGCTTAATGACGACTCATAACAGTACATATATACATATATATATATATATATATATACTGCAAAGGTATATGTATATATGTGGCTTGAAAACAATTTTGTTTGGCTTGCT
>CAJNDS010002707.1:230000-262500 GCA_905221605.1 Symbiodinium natans | reverse complement strand
ATGTTCAGGCGATTTCGGCCAATCTGACCCCAATGTTCGGGCGATTTCGGCCGGGCCGAAAAGTCACGAACATTGGGGCCCCCAATGTTCGGGCGATTTCGGCCAGGCCGAAAAGCCACGAACACTGGGGCCCCCAATGTTCGGGCGATTCCGGCCAATCTGACCCCCAATGTTCCTGGCTTTTCGGCCTGGCCGAAATCGCCCCAACATTGGGGGGGGTTTGGCCGGAATCGCCCGAACATTGGGGAGGGTTTGGCCGAAATCGCCCGAACATTGGGGGGGTTTTGGCCGAAATCGCCCGAACACTGGGGGCCCCAATGTTCGTGGCTTTTCGGCCTGGCCGAAATCGCCCCAAGGCCGGAATCGCCCGAACATTGGGGGGGTTTGGCCGAAATCGCCCGAACATTGGGGGGGTTTTGGCCGAAATCGCCCGAACACTGGGGGCCCCAATGTTCGTGGCTTTTCGGCCTGGCCGAAATCGCCCCAACATTGGGGGGGGTTTGGCCGGAATCGCCCGAACATTGGGGGGGGTTTGGCCGAAATCGCCCGAACATTGGGGGGCAGTTTGGCCGAAATCGGCCGAAGGTTTAAATATATATATGATAGAGAGGGTTTAGGGTTCAGGGCGTGGCCTCTTCGACTTCAGGATCAACGGCTTGCAGAAGGGCGCTGCTCTCTTCGCCATCGGGGACTGGCAGTTCGCTTTCCGGCAAGTCCAACAGCGGCTGCCCCTCGATCGCCATCCCAAAAGCCCCAACCAAAAGTTGGGGGGGGGGGGGGGGGGCTTGCTAGGTAGACTTCGGACTACCCTAAACCCTAAACCCTAAACCCTAAACCCTGAACCCTAAACCCTAAACCCTAAACCCTAAACCCTAAACCCTGAACCCTAAACCCTAAACCCTAGGGGTTGCATGTGTTCGTGTAGATGAGGGCTTAGGGCATGATAAACCTGAACACTGGAGCCCAGCCGCGGAAGAAGCCTTGAACCTACACTGTTTAGGGTTTAGGGTTTAGGGTTTAGGGTTTCGGGTTGAGGGCTTAGGGTTAGGGTTTAGGGTCTGAGGCTTCAAACACATACGCCTTTTTCACAACCTTAAACCCAAAACCCCCAAAGTCCCGAACTCCCCAGCTCGAGGAGGGCCGTGATTCGCACATTCGGGTTTGGGATGTGGGGGGGTTTGAATCAGGACTTTCACTTTGGGATTCTGGGACCTTCAGGAATTTCCACCAAATTGCGCAGCGGGCGTGTAGGCGTGTAGGCCCCCTGGTCACCCCCGCTGAGGACCCTCCAAGGGAAGGAGAAACCCCTGGCAGTCGCTGGGCAAACATCC
The DNA here is from genome assembly GCA_905221605.1 of Symbiodinium natans. Classification (NCBI taxonomy): domain Eukaryota; class Dinophyceae; order Suessiales; family Symbiodiniaceae; genus Symbiodinium; species Symbiodinium natans. Next base: position 261,169 of record CAJNDS010002707.1, on the reverse strand, counting down.
AGGCGGCTTCAAGGCATCTGAAAATGTAAGCTCCTGGCATGATACGCCCCATCCCAAGAAGCTCCGAGGTCCGCGGTCTTAGGTTTAGGGTTTAGGGTTTAGGGTTTCGGGTTTGGGGTTTGGGGTTTAGGGTTTAGGATTTGGAGGGTTTAGCGTTTAGGTCTGTCTTGAGAAGCGCGTCAACTCCTCTGCTCTTCCAATGGCCCCAGACCGACTCTTCGCTGGGGGCACTCTTTCTGGGACACCCTTTCCCCCTGACTCCCCTTTTCTGGGGACCCTCTGAAACCACCCTAAACCTCCTGAAGCCCTACCTCGCACACATGATGCTGCACCAGGCGACATATGACTTTGGCTTTCCGTCGCCCGCGATTCGCACACTACACCCAGCATTGGGCCGGCCCACGTGCCTAGCCGGCGCACACGCGTTTGCCATCGTAGGACGTACTCTGGAGCTTTAAAGGCTTTGGGGTTGAAGGTTTAAGGTGTACGGCTTAGGGTTTAGGTTTTAGGGCTTACGGCAGGTGGGAACCTGCCTGTTGACAGGCTTGTCTACAACCTCACTCCCTCACTTCATAAGCACTGAAGCAACTTTATGCTAGAGCTAGTTGCATCCTCGTCTGTAGGGTTTGGGGTCCAGGGGGCTTAGGGCTCTAGGGTCTCGGGGTTGAGGGGCTCCTTAGCTTCAGCTCAGCATTCAGGTAAGAGATCGATCGAACAAAACCTCAAAAACAGAACTCCACTGCACCCTTATTGGTAAAGGACTTCTTTCCGTAGACCATGTTGCTGGAGGATCCCTTATCATTCAATCCCTGATGCCCCTAAACCTAAACCTTCCACCGTTACGATGAATGCTCGATGTATTAGTGAGGGTTTTGGACGTCTCTGGGCGGCCCTAAACCCTAAACCCTAAACCCTAAACCCTAAACCCTAAACCCTAAACCCTAAACCCTAAACCCTGGCATTTTGAAGGCTTCCATGTCTGAAGCTGCGCGTGCTGCGAGGAAAACAAACGCTACCTCAGATGTCGAAGCATCGCGCGACCTGGCAGGGCTTAGGGCTTAGGGTTTAGGGCTTAGGGTTTAGGGCTTAGGGTTTAGGGTTTAGGGTTTAGGGTTGAGGGTTTGGGGTTTAGGGTTTAGGGTTTAGGGTTTAGGGTTGGTAACCAAGGTTCCCTAATGCTCCCCACTACTCCCTAAGGCTCCCTCAGCTTCCCTAAGGTTCCCTAGGTACCTACCCCGCCATGATACCCCCCTTCACTTAAGGACCCTATGAGTTTAGGGTTTAGGGTTGAGGGTTTAGGGTTTAGGGTTTAGGGTTTAGGGTTTAGGGTTTAGGGTTTAGGGTTTAGGGTTTAGGGTTTAGGGTTGAGGGCTGCTCCTTACCAGGGTTTTCAACTTCGAGAAGCCATTCGGGATGTCAAGAGTACGTGATCGATGCAACAGACTAAGTGCGTTGTCATGGGAAAGCCCGGACAACCCCCCCCCCCCCGGCACAAAAGAAAAAAAACACACGCGTGATTTGAGGTCTTCTCCCCAGAGAGCCCGGTCCCCTTAATAAAGGAATATGCCTTAATTCATGTGGGGATCCTTGCTATGGTTTAAGGTGTATTCCTCAATTGAGGGGTATTGGGCTCTTTTCGATCCTATCAGCCGAAAACCCCGATGATCCTCTTTGCTCCGACGCGCACATGCCGCAAGGGCCATCGTTGCGATAGCGACCTGCCTTCGGTACAGCGACGGGCGGTTTGAGAAAGCAGCCAGCAACAAGCTTGGTAGCGGGGTGGGGAGGGGGGGGAGGGGGGCGAATCATCTAGGTCATACGGTTGATGGAGGAAATCTTGCACCACCTATTGAATAACAAGTGACACGACACATGAGCATGACCCCGCACCCCCTTTTTAATATTGACGACGATGGACACCGAGGTGGTGCAAGATTTTTGTCATTGGAACCCGCGGCACTTCCGAGGAAGAACAATCAATATTAAAAAGGGGGCGTGGGGTCTCTACTTTGTTTGGCCGTATAAAGCGGTGCAAGATTTCCTCCATCAACAGTACCTTACAACGTCGTCGCAGCAAGCAAGATGTATGATGAGTATACAGTGTTAACTGCATAATGTACATTTCCACAGTTAACGCTCAGTTAACACTCAGTTAACACTACAGTTAACACTACAGTTAACACTACCGAAATGCTGCAAAAACCAGCATTTTGCTGGATATACACATTTAAAAGAAGCAAATTAGTAATTTTACTGTCTTTAATACAAATGTGAGGAAAATGCTGGTTTTTGCAGTATTTCGGTAGTGTTAACTGTAGTGTTAACTGTAGTGTTAACTGAGCGTTAACTGAGTGTTAACTGTACAAAAGGTGCAGTGCAGGATCACCAATGGCACCCCTGACGAGGGGCTCTGGCTATTTGGTGATGTCTAGTAAATACACTGGCTGCTTCTGTCATTTAAGCAAAACGATCCTGTCGGTTGATGGAGGAAATCTTGCACCACCTATTGAATAACAAGTGACACGACACATGAGCATGACCCCGCACCCCCTTTTTAATATTGACGACGATGGACACCGAGGTGGTGCAAGATTTTTGTCATTGGAACCCGCGGCACTTCCGAGGAAGAACAATCAATATTAAAAAGGGGGCGCGGGGTCTCTACTTTGTTTGGCCGTATAAAGCGGTGCAAGATTTCCTCCATCAACAGTACCTTACAACGTCGTCGCAGCAAGCAAGATGTATGATGAGTATACAGTGTTAACTGCATATGTACATTTCCACAGTTAACACTCAGTTAACACTCAGTTAACACTACAGTTAACACTACAGTTAACACTACCGAAATGCTGCAAAAACCAGCATTTTGCTGGATATACACATTTAAAAGAAGCAAATTAGTAATTTTACTGTCTTTAATACAAATGTGAGGAAAATGCTGGTTTTTGCAGTATTTCGGTAGTGTTAACTGTAGTGTTAACTGTAGTGTTAACTGAGCGTTAACTGAGTGTTAACTGTACAAAAGGTGCAGTGCAGGATCACCAATGGCACCCCTGACGAGGGGCTCTGGCTATTTGGTGATGTCTAGTAAATACACTGGCTGCTTCTGTCATTTAAGCAAAACGATCCTGTCGGTTGATGGAGGAAATCTTGCACCACCTATTGAATAACAAGTGACACGACACATGAGCATGACCCCGCACCCCCTTTTTAATATTGACGACGATGGACACCGAGGTGGTGCAAGATTTTTGTCATTGGAACCCGCGGCACTTCCGAGGAAGAACAATCAATATTAAAAAGGGGGCGTGGGGTCTCTACTTTGTTTGGCCGTATAAAGCGGTGCAAGATTTCCTCCATCAACAGTACCTTACAACGTCGTCGCAGCAAGCAAGATGTATGATGAGTATACAGTGTTAACTGCATAATGTACATTTCCACAGTTAACGCTCAGTTAACACTCAGTTAACACTACAGTTAACACTACAGTTAACACTACCGAAATGCTGCAAAAACCAGCATTTTGCTGGATATACACATTTAAAAGAAGCAAATTAGTAATTTTACTGTCTTTAATACAAATGTGAGGAAAATGCTGGTTTTTGCAGTATTTCGGTAGTGTTAACTGTAGTGTTAACTGTAGTGTTAACTGAGCGTTAACTGAGTGTTAACTGTACAAAAGGTGCAGTGCAGGATCACCAATGGCACCCCTGACGAGGGGCTCTGGCTATTTGGTGATGTCTAGTAAATACACTGGCTGCTTCTGTCATTTAAGCAAAACGATCCTGTCGGTTGATGGAGGAAATCTTGCACCACCTATTGAATAACAAGTGACACGACACATGAGCATGACCCCGCACCCCCTTTTTAATATTGACGACGATGGACACCGAGGTGGTGCAAGATTTTTGTCATTGGAACCCGCGGCACTTCCGAGGAAGAACAATCAATATTAAAAAGGGGGCGCGGGGTCTCTACTTTGTTTGGCCGTATAAAGCGGTGCAAGATTTCCTCCATCAACAGTAGCCATGAATAGAAGGACATGAACAAAGGGCCTTTTGAATGCATGTGCGCAAAAGCCTGCGGATGTCAAGATGAAAAGGGGGGATGAAAATGAGCAGCCGCAGATTGGGTTGTTTATATTATGATACGTCTAAAGGGCTATGCACTTGGGATGTACCCCGCTCATACGAACAATTCTTAAGAAGGATTCTCGTACCCCCCCCCTTATGATAATCCCATACTGAGGACCGTTCGTATGAGGGGGACACATCCCAACCATGAAACCGAAACAAACCCTAAACCCTAAACCCTAAACCCTAAACCCTAAACCCTAAACCCTAAACCCTAAACCCTGCACTCTAAACCCTACACCCTAAAGCCCAGAACCCTAAACCTACAGAGCATTGGTTCCTAAAGCCTCTCTGTGGCAAAGGTTCCTGGGGGAGGAGAATAGGACTAAGGGTTTAGGGTTTCACTAGGGTTTGGGGTTTAGGGTTAAACCCTAAACCCTAAACCCTAAACCCCTAAAGGGGTCAGGGTTCCTGGTAGGGGCCTGCAATCTACGAGCCTTCCAAACCCGCCGCGCAACCGCTACTGCGCGAATGTTAACCGACTCATGGTCCAGAAGTTAAAAAAGTAACCTTAAGAACCCAGGCTTCCTAAGAGTCCTATAAGGGGATTTATAGTAGCAACCTACAAAAAAGTAGGTTTTGGGTTCTTAAGGTACAAGTGCTGAATCACAAAACACACACACACATTCAAAAGTGACAATCCGCTTTTGGAAGTGAGAAACCGTACCGGAAATCAACTGTTCAAAGCGTAGGTGTTTCTCAATGGGTGTCCTTTTCTAGCAACGTACTGTTAGTTTGTGGAAGTACCCATGTCACAACTGAATGAGTGCAAATATACAGAAACGGAAAAGAACCTGAAAACACGAAAAGCACCTTCTTTAAACATGCAATGTTGCAAGGAAATAATGTATCTGAACAAAGAAGCCCCGCCCAGCGTCAAGCCAGGAGCGAAACTTGTAAAAAAAAAAAACACGCACGCACGCTCGCTGCCACGCACAGATGCACGCACGGACCATCTGAAGAACTATCTCTCCATGATATCGGAACATTGCTGAGATTTCATTTCCGTAGCTCCAACCCTATATTCACAGTTCTGGAGTGCAAAGCCGCCTTCGCAACCAGCACTGTCACTGCAGCTCCTACGAACTGATGCACTCCGACTCCAACAAAGGATTGGTTACGTATTCTTCATAGTTCGTAGTCGGGAACTGGAGAATCAAGCACCTTGTATCCCCAGATATATGCCGCAAGGGACGAGGTAGCCAATCACCCACATTCCCTAGAACCACCCTAAACCCCAAACCCTAAACCCCAAACCCTAAACCCTAAACCCTAAACCCTAAACCCTTCAGTAGGATTCGCATCAGCTCATGGTGAAAATGGAGAGGCTGTGAGGCGCTTACGCCACAGCCACCCCCGGGGGTTGCAACCCCAACTCCGCCATCTGCGAAGGGTTTAGGGTTTAGGGTTTAGGGTTTAGGGTTTAGGGTTTAGCGTTTAGGGTTGAAGGGTTCTAGGGCTCTAGGGCTCTAGGGCTCTAGGGCTCTAGGGCTCTAGGGCTCTAGGGCTCTAGGGCTTTGGGGTTTCAGGCTTTATGGTTTCAGGCTTTCAGGGTTTGAGGCATAGGGCGCAGATGTTGGGCTCCCCATGTTACGGGACCCATGCAAATGCATGCAGATCAAGGCCTCCAAGCCTCCCCCCCCCCCTTTTCAAGACTGTTCTTAAACCCACCCTTTCACAGCGACTCTGAGCCCCCCCAAAAGCCCTAAAACCCTTGAAGCCCTAGAACCCTAAAACCCTACAACCCTCAAATCCGAAATCCCTACAACCCTAAAACCCTAAAACTCTAAAAACCCTAAAACCCTAAAACCCTGAAAACCCGAAAAGCCCTAAAACCCCCCTATATACCCTTTTCATCGATCATCCGATGTGCAGCAGAGGGAGGGGACAGCAACCTTTGTTACCCAGATCAGGAGCCTGCACTGCAATTTTTTGCATCGCAACAGCACCCGAAGCGGTGGAGGAGTGAAACAACCAGGGGGCTCAAAACCCTTGATCCATGAAGTACCCTAAACCCTAGACCCTAAACCCCAAACCCTAAACCCCAAACCCTAAACTTCAAACCCTATGATGGCTCAGGGAGAAGCATCTTGCAGTAAACTCCCAAAAGTTGGAACATCATTATCCTCACACCCCAAGAGGGCTCCTAAATAGAATCATCGTCCTTAAGCCATGTTCCAACTTCAGGGAGTCTACTGAAAAGGGTTTCAAGCCCCTCGGACAAGCCCAGCCAACGAGTCCGACACCCATGAGCAAGGGGGCCAATGTGAGGTAACCCTAAACCCTAAACCCCAAACCCTGAACCCTAAACCCTAATAAACTGGGTTTTGGGGTTGAGGTTCCAGGGTTGAGGGTTTAGGCCCCAAAATGCAGATTTGCAGCAGCACACGGCCCCTTTGCGTAGCACAGGAAGACGATGCAAGCTTTGCCTTTGTGTTCTTAAAAAAAGAGAGCGCTTCAAACATTTCTGCGCCATCGAAGATTAAAAGCCATCGCTGCCAAATCCTGGCAGCCGTGGGTTAAACCCCCAACCTGAACCCTAAACCCCAAACCTCAAACCCTAAACCCTAAACAAACAACCCTAAACCCTAAACCCTAAACCTTAAAGTCCAAACCTCACGCGACAGCTTCCTTCAAGGCCGCGAGGATGTAGCTCGGTGCTGAGGTCTCCTGTCTGGGTGCAAACTCTTGGCATCCCATGTGGACCCTTCATTTGGGGTCCTCGTATACCGATTTTTCTATATCCGCGGTTGCGGGTCTAGGGTTTTTTGGTTTTAGGGTCTGGGGCTTACGGTTCAGGATTCACGGTTTAGGGTGTTATAACAGAACTCTAAATACATATATATATATATATATGTACCTATATATATATATACGTGTGTATGTACGATCCGTATTCGCGACGGCTCTGCTTTTCTCTTCGAAACATTTTCAAAACCCTTTACATCGTCAAATCTTTAAGATCTGAACGCCTTTGAAATCTGGAAAGTCTGCACAATCCTCAAAACCTTTGACATACCTTAGATTCTGTAGCAGCCATAAAACTGTGACAACCTGTAACACCTTTAAAGCCTTTAAAAGTCTTCTCAAAGTCGTTAAAACCTTAAAATGCGAATTACAAGTCAACCCTTCGAAACTTTGAGGGCTCTTTAAGGCTGAGATGATCGAAACCTAAAGTGTCAGGAAGCCCCGAAGAGGCGAGGTGCCGTTTATGGACATAGTCCTCATATTTTCTATTATCTCATCTTATCTTTATACTATCTTCTACTAAATTATATTATATAAGAGGGGTCTTGTAAACCGTTAAGGATTGTTTTTTTGGGGGCTTCAACAGAATTCAAGGCCTCTTGAGTTGCTTTTGACGAGCCTCTGCACATTGGAACATCCTTCAAGATTTTAGAGGCCTTTAACGCCATTTAACGCCTTTAAGATTTGAAAAGGACACTCTGTTAAAGATGCAAGAATTTCGGTCAACTTAAGCCTGTTTGAAACAGTATTTAAATCTGGAACAGTTTAAAAAAAAAGACTTGCCCTTGAGGGGCCAGGCGCCGTTCAACACGTTGGTGGCTTCAAAGACATTCAGAAGGCTTTGCAACGTGCTTTCAAACCCTGAAGAATTTAGAAAAGGAAGGCCCTTTCAAATCTAAAGGTTTGAGAGGCTTCTCCAAATTTCGCAAAAGTCGGGCCTTCAACCGGCAATACTTAAATTCCAGAAGGAATGCCAAAAAAAAAAAAAGCGTTACGGGCTTTAAGGGCTTTAAGGGCTTAGGGAGTTTAAAGCCTTTTGAAATCTTTCACACAAACTCAAATGGCCCTCAAGATGCCAGGTGCCTTTTGAAAAATTCTGGAAGGTTTGATAAGGGTTTAGGGTCTGAGGTTTAGGGTTTAGGGTTTAGGGTTTAGGGTTTAGGGTTTAGGGTTTAGGGTTTAGGGTTTAGGGTTTAGGGTTTAGGGTTGAGGTTTTTTTTATCGGGCAAGGTCATTTCTTTTATTGGGCAAGGTCATTGTTTACTGGGCGGGGTCATCTTTTTACTGGGCAAGGTCATTTTTTGCTGGGCAAGGTCGTTTGTTGGACTGAACGACCTTGCTCAATAAAAAAAATGACCATGCCCAGTAACTCCATTAACATTTAAATTATATATGAAAGAGAGGTTTAGGGTTTAGGGTTAAGGGTTTAGGGGGTAGGGTCTTGCCATTTAACACTTTTAAAGGCGTCGCCAATGTCGAGAAGCCCTTTCCCCTGGATGATTCGGTTTCCTTTAAAACCGTGCAGGTGTCGTGAGGGCTCAAAAATCAAAAAGCCTCTTGACGATCTGAAAACCCTTGGGATTATGAAAGGCCAAAATTGAAGTATTTTGGTGAATGGTCAGATTCTTTGGACAATTTGTATAAATGCTTGAAAAACCTCACAACTTTTCTAAAGGCCTATCTTTCAAACTTGTCATGGCTTACAAGACTTCACGGGGCTTTTTTCACGGGGAGCATACGTGTTCTCTCCATCTGTGTATCTTCTACCCAGCGAAGATGTCCCCCCGAGGGGAGTAGCTCTCTCTCTCTCTCTCTCTCTCTCTGTCGCTCTCTCCCTCTGCCCCAAACCCAAGCCCTAATAGTCCCTATGTTAAAGCCTAAACCCTAAACCCCAAACCCTAAACCCTAAACCCTATACCCTACACCCTAAACCCTAAACCCTTCCTGTCCTTGGCGAGGTCCGCCGCGCTGCGTCCCCGAGAGTTGCGGAGGTCGGTCCGCGCGCCCGCGGCCAGCAGTGCCTCGGTGGCCTCAGAGGAGCTTTGGGGGTTTAGGGTTTAGGGTTTCGGGTCTAGGGTTTAGGGTTTAGGGTTTAGGGTTTAGGGTTTGAGGTTTGGGGCTCAGGGTAGTTGATGTGTTAGAGGTCTTAGAGGTTTGCCGGCCTCAGATGAACTTCCGGGGTTGTTTAGCGAGTTTTGGTGGAGGAGGATCTATGCCGATGCGGGGATATTTAGGAGAAGCTTGTTGAGTTTAGGGTTTAGGAGTTTAGGGGTTTAGGGGTTTAGGGGTTTCGGGGTTTAGGGGTTTGGGAGTTTGGGGGTTTAGGGGTTTAGGGGTTTAGGGGTTTAGGGGTTTAGGGGTTTAGGGGTTTAGGGGTTTAGGGGTTTAGGGGTTTAGGGGTTTAGGGGTTTAGGGGTTAGGGGGTTTAGGGGTTTAGGGGTTTAGGGGTTTAGGGGTTTAGGGGTTTAGGGGTTTAGGGGGTTTAGGGGTTAGGGGTTTAGGTTTAGGGGTTGGGTTTAGTTTGGGGGTTTAGGGGTTTAGGGGTTTAGGGGTTTAGGGGTTTAGGGGTTTGGGAGTTTGGGGGTTTAGGGGTTTAGGGGTTTAGGGGTTTAGGGGTTTAGTGGTTTAGGGGTTTAGGGTGGCTGGCCTCGAATGCGCAGGTGATAACACTGCACATCAGCGGCGTGGCATTGCAGTGGTAGTACCTTGGTTGCTGAGTTCACAACCCGCCCCCCCTCCCCAAAAAAAAAAGAAAAGTGTACACCCTCAACCCTCAACCCTCAGCCCTAAACCCTAGCCCTAAACCCTAAACCCTAAACCCTAAAGTGTACTCATGCAGCTACTGAGGTACGCATAGGTGCTAAGGGTGGACTCCGAGAATCGGTGGCGCACACCCAAGACGGCGAAAAGCATGCCGCGGGCCTTGGTAGGGTTTAGGGTTTAGGGTTTAGGGTTTAGGGTTTAGGGTTTAGGGTTTAGGGTTTAGGGTTTAGGGTTTAGGGTTTAGGGTTTAGGGTTTAGGGTTTAAGGTTTAGGGCTAAGGGCTAAGGGCTAAGGGCTCAGGGCTTAGGGCTTAGGGCTTAGGGCTTAGGGCTTAGGGCTTAGGGCTTAGGGCTTGAGGAGGGTAGCCCAGTGACCATATTAGTAATAATGAATGCACCCTGTTGAGAAGGGAACCTTGCCAAAAATCGGGCAAAAGGGTGCCGCTGGGCTAGCAAAGGGCAGTGAAGAGCGGCGTCGCGGGCCGGGCGTCCACGTTCGCGCCTGCTTCGATCAGCGCCGAGATCATCCCCGCGGACGGCAATCCATGAAGGATCGACGCGTGAAGTGCAACGTCCAGCTCTTGCCTTACTGCGGGTTCGTAGGCAATGAGGGAATGAAGTACCCTATATCCCCCTATATATATATATACACCCTCAAGGGATTATACAGGGCACCTCATTCATTCCCTACTAACCAACAGTAAGTTGCTTGGGCGTGTGTGGTAGCAGCTCCCACATGGAGGCCACCGAGGGGGCCATGCAAGCCATGGTCAGCGGAAGATATCCGAGGACGTTTGCGAATGTGGCACAGCCTACACTGAACTTGGAACCCTAGCAAAATTAATAATGAACAAAATAATAAGAATAATAACAATAATAATCGTAAATTAATATAATTTCTGCTGCTTCTTAGGAAGTATCGTGCCCGAAAATGAAAAATTATTCCCAAGTATCCCTAAGCAGCTTGCATCTGCCGCACAGAGGACCTGAATGCCCTCAACGTTGCTGCCCAAGGCGGCCCAGTGCAGCGGGGTCGCATCGTAGTTATCCTTCGCCTGCACATCAGCACCTCTTTCCAGCAGCAAGCGAATTCCTTCGTTGTTACCCAGGAAGGCGGAGATGTGCAGCGCCCGGGTTCCGGGTGTGAAGTGGAAGATCGGCTCAAACTTCTCAATGCCCTCGTTGGGATCTGCGCCTTGCTCAAGCAAACTGACGATCAGCATGGGGTTCCCGCTCAGGGCGGCATAGCTCAACCTTGGGGGGGCACCATGGGGATGTCTGACAATATTCTAGATATTCTAGGGTTTAGGGTTTAGGGTTTAGGGTTTAGGGTTCTAGGGGGGGTCCCTTTAAGGGGGTTCCATTCTATTTGTGGTACAAAAAACGGGGTGCCCTATTTTGGGAAACACCCACATGGAACCCCCCTTGCCTCTTTTCAGAGCCCCCGTAGCCTGAACCCTGAACCCTGAACCCTGAATCCAAACCCCAAACCCTGAACCCTGAACCCCGAACCCCAAACCCTGAACCCTGAACCCTAAATCCCTAAACCCTGACCCCTAAGACCTGAACCCTATATCCCTAAACCCTGAACCCTAAACCCCTAAACCCTGAACCCTAAGTCCCTAAACCCTGAACCCTAAGTCCCTAAACCCTGATCCCTAAATCCCTAAACCCTGAACCCTATATCCCTAAACCCTGAACCCTAAATCCCTAAACCCTGAACCCTAAATCCCTAAACCCTGATCCCTAAATCCCTAAACCCTGAACCCTAAATCCCTAAACCCTGAACCCGAAACCCCTAAACCCTGAACCCTAAGTCCCTAAACCTGAACCCCAAATCCCTAAACCCTGAACCCTAAATCCCTAAACCCTGAACCCTAAACTCCTAAACCCTGAACTCTAAATCCCTAAACCCTGAACCCTAAATCCCTAAACCCTGAAATCTGAAATCTAAGTAGGACTTAGGGTTTAGGGTTTAGGGTTCAGGGCTTAGGTTATGGGTTTAGGGTTTAGGTTTTGGGTTTAGGGTTTAGGGCTTAGGGGTCCCCAACGATCGAACAACTGCTCAAGATGTTCTGCTGCCAAGGGGTCGGAGACCAGCCCGCGGCATCCCTGCACTTCGCGGAGCGGAACCCGTTCCTTGGTAGTCCAGGGGTTTAGGGTTTAGGGTTTAGGGTTTAGGGTTTAGGGTTTAGGGTTTAGGGTTAGGGTTTAGGGGTTGGTTACTTGATAAGGGAACCCAGAACCTAAAGGGCACCACTGGGAAACCAAGGTTCTGATGCAGGAAGCGCTCGAGGACGTAGGTTGCGGGATCCTGCCTGTCCTGAGGATAGGCTGAGGGCTTCAGGGTGTTTAGGGCGTTTTGGGCTTCAGGGGTTTCAGGGTTTAGGGTTTAGGGTTTCAGGGGGTGTTGCGTTGTTTTGACTTCCAGGGGTAGGGGGCCCTTGGCTGGTTCAAAAAGCAAAAAAAGCATCATGCCAGAGTCACGTGGGGCTTAGGGTGATAAACATGGTATACATTGGGACGTTCCCCCTTCTACTAACAGTCCTGAATATGGATGATAATAGGGGGTGCCATGGTCCTTATTAAGGACTGTTAGTATAATGGTCCTTATTAAGGACTGTTAGTATAAGGGGGAACATGCATATAGTGAACGCAGAGTGACACTTGCTGACTCGGTGGGGCCCTAATCCAACGGCCCAATGGCTTGGCTCCAAGTGAAATATCTTTGGGATGTCCCCCCGTATACTAACAGCCCTGTATAGGGATTCTAGTACCCCCCCAAATTATAATCCTTTTTAAGGAGCTGTTAGTAGAAAGGGGGAACATCCCATCTCTGAACAAGAATCATGCCTAAGACCTAGAGACCTAAACTCCTACAGCCGTACACCCTAGCCCGAAAGCTTCAAGCGGCAACAACCCCCTTTAGGGCCGTCAATAACGGCACCCTCCCCCCGCCCCCCACCCAAAAAACACGTAAATAACCAACAATAAGAAGAATAATGATAGCAGTACAAATAAACCTTAGTCCCCCCCCCTTCCAACCCAGAGCCCTGAGCCCGACTTCTAAGCCATTGGGCCCTAAAGCCCTAGAACCCCCAGAAGCCATACATGAGCCCTACACTACCCTCAGCCCCCCTCAAGCAGATTTCCAACACCCAAGCCCTGAACCCGAGATCCAACCTCAACCCTCAATCCCGAAACCCTCAGGCCTACACCCCTCAACCCCTAAACCCCCAAACCCCTCAACCTAAGCCCCTAACCCCAAAGCCCCTAAACCCTAAACCCTAAAACCCTAAACCCTAAACCCCTAACCCCTAAAGCCCGTGAGGCCCAAGCAACAGAGTCGAAGCCAGGCACCACATCTTCCACAGGCTGCGTTGGGAGCCTCCCGAGGTGGATCTTGGTTTGGGTCCAGGGTTGCGGGGTGGGGGTTTAGGGTTTAGGGTTTGGGGTTTGCGGTTTAGGGTTTAGGGTTTAGGGTTTAGGGTTTAGGGTTTGGGGGTTTAGGGTTTAGGGTTTAGGGTTTAGGGTTTAGGGTTTAGGGTTTGGGGGTTTAGGGTTTCGGGTTTAGGGTCATCTGTCGTTGGGGACGAGGGCTCAAACCCTGTCAACCCTGCAGGCTTCAGGCGCCTGCGCAGATGGATCTGCTGCATGTTCAGCATGAGGCGGTAGCCATGATAGTCGCCTAGCCAGCTAGGGTTTGAGGTTAGGGTTTCGGGTTTAGGTTTTAGGTTTAGGGTTTAGGTTTTAGGTTTAGGGTTTAGGGTTAAGGGTTAAGGGTTAAGGGTTAAGGGTTTAGGGTTTAGGGTTTTGGGTTCAGGGTTTAGGGTTTAGGGTTTAGGGTTTTAGGGTTTTAGGGTTTAGGGTTGAACGGGCCTGCTTCAACTGGAAGGGGTATTTGGTGTAGTTTATACTGCAGTGAGACGGACCCTCAACCCTGAACAATCAGATCAGTTGAACTCCTCTAGTCGAAGCTATTTGGGGGGGGGGGGGGGGCTTCTCGGGTTGCTTGGGCGCTTCGGGTAGAGGATGTTTTGTCGGTTCAGGGCTCAGGTTTTCTGCTTCTCCCAGAGCTCCGATTCCTTCCCTCCTTGAGGGTGTTGGATTCAGGAGGTGGCAAGGCGCTATGGCATTGATGGTTCAACCAAAGCACACTAGGGCCCTTGTTGGGTTTTGGGGTTTTAGGGTTTAGGGTTTGTGGCGGGTCGCCTGTTGTCCCATACGGGGGCTGAACTGAATTTGGGGCTTAGGGTTTAGGATTTAGGGTCGAGCAAGGCGCCATCACAGCAAACACACACACACACACAGAGACCCACACACACACACACACACACACACACACACACACACACACACACACACACACACACACACACCAAAAGCACAATCACAAACACAAACGCAGACACAGACACAAACACAAACGCAGACACGGACACAAATACAGACACAAATACAGACACAAATACACACACTAATACACACACTAATACACACGCAAACCCAAACCCAAACCCAAACCCAAACACAAATACAAACACACATACAAACACAAACACAAACACAAACACAAACCACAAACACAAACCGAAACCACAAACACAAACACAAACACAAAACACACACACACAAACACACACACACACACACACACACACACACACACACACACACACACACACACACACACACACACACACACACACACACACACACACACACACACACACACACACACACACCACACACACACACACACACACACACACACACACACACACACACACACACACACACACACACACACCACACACACACACACACACACACACACACACACACACACACACACACACACACACACACACACACACACACACACACACACACACACACACACACACACACACACACACACACACACACACACACACACACACACACACACACCAATCACCAAGCCCTAAGATGCTGAATCCTCCTGAGATACACCTACATCCGCAAGACCCCTAGAACCCTAAAGCACAATCTAAGAACCGGCCCATGTACGTCATTCAGATTTTGGGTTCATGGTTCAGGGCTTGGGGGTTAAGCCAAATCTCTTCTTCCCTAAATCCTAAACCCCAGACCCGAAACCCCTAAGCCACCAAGAGACCCTAAACCCTAAACCCTAAACCCTAAACCCTAAACCCACCTTGCTTCAGACATGCTTTCAGCTTGGCGTGCAGCATCTTCTCCAGGACGTCGGCCAGCTTCACGCGGTCCTCAACAGCAGGAACTAGGGGAAGGGGGTCTACGGCTTTAGGCTTGGGGAGGGGTTTAGGGTTTAGGGTTTAGGGTTTAGGGTTTAGGGTTTAGGGTTTAGGGTTTAGGGTTTAGGGTTTAGGGTTTAGGGTTTAGGGTTTAGGGTGTAGGGTTTAGGGTTTAGGGTTCTGGGTTTAGGGTTTAGGGTTTAGGGGTTAGGGGTTAGGGGTTAAGGGTTAGGGGTTAGGGTTCCTAAACCCCCCAAAGCCCCTTCCGAGTCGGCGAGAGCGAGGTCTCCGATCTGCGGGGCTCAGTTCTCTGAGTTTGGACCACTCTCTCGAGGTAGGGTTTAGGGTTCCGGGTTCAGGGTTTAGGGTTCAGGGTTTAGGGTTTAGGGTTTTGGGTTTAGGGTTTAGGGGTTTAGGGTCTAGGGGTTTAGGGTTTAGGGTTGAGGGTTCGTAAGCAACGGAGCCTTGCAAGAGAGGGGAGGGGGAGGGGTTGTTCTAAGGTCCTTGAAAGGGATGAGGGCGGAGGGCTTAGGTCCCTTACAAGAGACGTCCTTACTAGAAAGGGAAGCTGCAGGGTTTAGGGTTTTGAGCTTAGGGTTTAGCGCCAAGCAAGATTCAAGAAGGGTGCCAAGATTCCAGAGCTGCGCACAGGCCCAAAGGCCGAAGAGAGGGTAGCTTAGGCTTTCGGGGTTTGGGGTTGGGGGTCTGGGCTTAATTTTTGTTCGCCCCAAACCCTATACCCTAAACCCTTAACCCTAAACCCTAAACCCGAAACCCTAAACCCTAAACCTTCTGAATCCCCTATCTCCCAATCACAACGCTGGGCCGCTTCATGTCCCCCAACCGGGGACTGGTCGCCGAAGCACTTGGAGGTTCAGGGGTACTTATGAACCCAATAACAACTGCACGGGTTCAGGGAATAATAACTGTACTTACAACCCAATTGTAGCCATATGAGGGCACTTAAGGGGCTCATAAGTGGAGTAATAATTGGGCCCCCCCCCCCCATCCCCCAGAAGCCCCAGGACCCAAAAGACCAAAACTCCAAAAACCCCTAAAACAAAAAGACAAACCCTGCGCCGTCCTCCTCCAACGTGAAGAAGCCGTCCCCGACGGGAGCACGGATCCAGTCCCATGTGGGCGCAAGAGCTAAGTGAGTCGCCTCAGTGATGAGGCTAGAAGTCTGGGTCCCTACACAATGCGGGCCCTTTGTCGTTTAGAAGGAGACCCTTAAAGATACTCACGTGTACACAAAGCTAGAAACAAGATAGAGTGCCCAAATTACGAACTACCACTTTAAATCCTAGATCGGTGGTCTCACACAAGGGCTTGGGGCTTAAGGGCCTCCAGGCCTCAGCGGCTGGAGGGTTTACAAAGGGTGTAAGGATTAGGGTTTAGGGTTGCGGGCTGCCTAACCCTAAGCCCTAACCCCTAAACCCTAAACCCCAAAACAGTGCAAACTTACAGAATCCGAAAGGCCGATTGGATGTCGATGGAGAGGCCGCTGGTCTTGCGCATGCTCAGCTCGCGCGCCGTGCGCTCCAGGCGGCACCACCCCCTGCTTTCCCAGGTTCTTTTGTTCAGCACCACCTGCTTCGCAAATGCAGGTACTTCAAACCACAGGGCGGGTTTAGGGGCTTAAGGTTCAGGTTTCAGGTTGAGGGTGTAGGATTTAGGGTTTAGGGTTTAGGGTTGAGGGTTGAGGGTTGAGGGTTGAGGGTTGAGGGTTGAGGGTTGAGGGTTGCGGGTTGAGGGTTGAGGGTTGAGGGTTGAGGGTTGAGGGTTGAGGGTTGAGGGTTGAGCATCCACTTTGTGGCCGTCTCCTCGGCCCTGCCTCGTGCTGCGTGTGGCGCACGTGCGGGCACAGGACCACGAAGTACTGGCACCTGCAGACTTGCAGGGGTTAAGGGGTTTAGGGGGGTGTTGGGGCGGTTTGTTTGGGGGGTTTGGGGGGGTTTAGGGGGGTTTAGGGGGGTTTAAGGGGCTTTAGGGGTTTTGGGGGGTTTTGGGGAGTTAGCGGGGTTTGGGGTTGTGTAGGGGGTTTAGGGTTTACGGCGGCTTAGGGGGGTTTTAGGGGTCTAGGGGGCTTAGGGTGTAGGGTTTAGGTCTTGAGGCTTCGGGCTTCGGGCTCAAGGTTTCGGGTTCAGGTATGCTACCCCCCTAAACTCACACACCACCTAGGCCGAAACCCCAAACCCTAAACCCTAAACCCTAAACCCTAGACCCTAAACCCTAAACCCTAAACCCTAAACCTCTTGAGACCTAAAAACGCGCGCACGCGCCTCTCCACGAACGCGGGGATGCTGGAGATGGCGAGGTCGCGCAGAAAGCGGCTTCGCTGGGGGCAGCAGAAGTAGTCGTACCAGATGAAGAGGGGCTTCGAGGACAGCTCTTCAGCTGGAAGGGTGCTCCTGAAGCTTCTCTCAAAGTGCGAAGAGCTCGGAACTTGCTTTGAGAAGGTCTTACAGCTTCGGCGTCTTCGTGGTCTGAGACCAGCGCAGGGTGTTTTCATTTCGGGCTTAGGGGGCCCCCGAAGCTTCCTCCCTAAACCCTGAACCCTGACCCCCAAACCCTAAACCCTAAACCCTAAACCCTAAACCCTGAACCCAAACCCCTAAACCCTAAACCCTAAACCCTAGACCCTAAACCCCAAACTCTAAACCCTAAACCCTAAACCCTAAACCCTAAGCCCCACATCTCTTGCTCAGGTGCTGCTGCCCGAGAAAGAGCTCGCTGCTGATGTTCCCCTCGATGCGAACGGCGCCTGAGAGCGCATTTCTCAAGCCATCCTGCAAAACCTGAGGGCACAGTAGGGGAAATAGGGTTTAGGGTTTAGGGGCTTAAGGTTCAGGTTTGGGGTTGAGGGTTGAGGGTTGAGGGTTGAGGGTTTAGGGTTTAGGGTTTAGGGTTGAGGGTTGAGGGGATGATAAGGGAACCTGCACCCTAAAAAGGGAAAATGAGGGTCAGGGCGGGAGAAGCGTTTAGGGTTTCCAGGGTTTCCAGGGTTTCAACGGGCCCGACCTTGAATTGCTCAAGCTTGGGATCTGGATGATCAATGCCAGCCCACTGGTGTGACACAAACATGGCGTTGCCGTCGCTTTCGTCAAATTCCACCTTACGCGGACGCAGGCCCTACAAAACCGTTGAGTTCTACGAGGTGGCGTATTAGGACTTAGGGTTCTGGGGTTGCGCCCCTAAACCCTCAACCCAAAACCCTGAACCCTAAACCCTACACCCTCAACCCCAAACCCCATAGAGGCCCAGGCACCAGCGCGCCCTCTGCGAGCAAGTCCTCGTGAGGCTTGATCTCGGTCATCGCAAGCAAGGTGTCGAAGGGAACCACAAACATCTCGATCAGCGCCTCCGTGCTCGTGAGCCTCACCAAGCCTCTGCCAGAGCGGAGGCGCTCGGCATAGCTGCTGAGGGGTACGGCTGCCTCTTCATCCGCACCTTGGCAGCCCAGCAACCATATTCTCATAAGGGCACCTTTTTTTTGGGGGTTGGTTGCTTTAGAAGGGAACCTTGAACCCAAAAAAAGAAGGGACAAGGGCACCACTGGGCTTACCAAGGCACAGCAAAATAGCTGTGGCATTGTTCGGCTGGGGCCTGAAAGCCATCAAATTCTCCGGGGTCGCCGCACAGATGCGGAAGGAAGCATTTGACACCCTAAAGTGCAGAGCACGGACCTGCCCGAAAAAAGTAGGCTCCCCCATTTTCTGCAGCTGAAATTGCCAAATAACCCCCCCCCCCCGGCCCCATTAAGAACAGAACCCACATTCCAGAAACCCTAAACCCTAAACCCTAAACCCATAACCCTAAACCCATAACCCACGGATGCCCGAAACCGCTGGAGGCCCGGGAAATCCGAAAGCTTGGAGAGTCAGAGCTGAGGGACTCAAACTCGCAGGCCTAAACCCAACACTCCACGGTCGGACGGAAGCTTCACCCCAACTATCCCCAAAATCTCAGCCCCGAAAATCCCCCGACCCCCGGAAACCCTAAACCCTAAACCCTAAACCCTAAACCCTACACCCGGCACGTCTTTTGTCAGCCGCAAAACCGCGCGCCCAAGGGTGGCACGCGATCTCTCGAATCTCTCCTCTCGCCAAGCGATGTGAAGGCAAAGCCCTGAAAATGTCGACTCACGGCTCAGCAGGGAGCATGACCTTGGGGGCTTAAGAGAGTTTAGGGGTCTGGGGCTTATGGGGGTTTAGGGTTTTGGCTTCAGGGTTCACTTCTGCCCCCCCCTCCCCCCAACCCGAACTCGAGAAGAAGTCCCGTGAATCACAAGGATCCCGACGTTAGGCGCACAAGATCTGTAGCAAGAGTACATCCATCGTATGGCCGTTTGAGGTCACAACCTACAAATGGGGGTGTGTAGGTTTAAGGTATCTGGGGGGCTCGAGGCAAAGGCGGCCCAGGAGGCGTAAGGGTCCTGGAGGTTCGATTGCACGATTCTTGTTGGCACTTTCGGCGCGCTCTCCAGATGCCGGGCACACTTGCGTGTTTGCTAGTATTTCCCGTCTGTGGCCCAGAGGCGATGTAACAGAGACGTTTGAAATTTCGGAGCGTCATAACCTCCAGCCAAGACCTCTGGAGAACACCTTTGCGTACTTCACCAAAGTCCTGGCTATATGACTTGCCTGTTAAAAAGAAGCTGAAGAACCTGAAGCCGCAACTCGAACCCTAAACCCTAAAGCCTACAGTCTAAACCACCCCGGATCCAGGCAAGGCCACGTACGGCGTGGGTGCGGCCGCTGGCGTGGAGGCGTCCTTTGCCTCTTCCTGCACTCGGCAGAAGTCTAGGGTTCAGGGTTGAGGGCTGATAGGGTTGAGGGTCGAGGGTTTAGGGTTGAGGGCTGATAGGGTTTAGGGTTTAGGGTTTAGGGTTCAGCATCTCAAGTTCGAGCATTTACTAGGCCAGTAGTGTGTTCAGGCAACGGAAAAAAACCCACCCGCCCAAAGAATCCCATAACATTAAGAAAATATAAGGTTTTCATCCTACCCCAAAGAGTTTTACCTACCCAAGTCAGACACGTTTTCAACTGACCAACACCCGTTGCGGGAGGAAGGGGGCTGGAGGGGCAGGGGGGGAAGGAAGGGGGCCCGCCCTTGCCCGCTAATTCTCGGGCCTTTCCCGGGTCCGAAAATTAGCGGGCAAGGTCCGACAATTAGCGGGCAAGGTCCGAAAATTAGTGGAGGTGGTGGGTCAGCGGGCAAGGTCCGAAAATTAGTGGGCAAGGTCGTGGGGCAGCCAATGGACCTTGCCCACTGATTTTCGGACCTTGCCCGCTAATTTTCGGACCTTGCCCGCTAATTTTCGGACCTTGCCCGCTAATTTTCGGACCTTGCCCACTAATTTTCGGACCTTGCCCGCAAAGCCATCCATTAACATTTATATTATATATGAAAGAGCGGTTTAGGGTTTAGGGTTTAGGGTTTAGGGTTTAGGGTTTAGGGTTTGGGGTTTGGGGTTTGGGGTTTGGGGTTTGGGGTTTGGGGTTTGGGGTTTGGGGTTTGGGGTTTGGGGTTTGGGGTTTGGGGTTTGGGTTTAGGCCTGTAGGGTGCAGATTCTAGGACTGAGAGGCTAAACCCCAGACCCTCTGGGTTCAGGCTCCCAGAAGGGAACGTGACGCAAAACCCTAGTTGAGGGTTTACGAAAGTAGTAAGGGACCCCTAAACCCTAAACCCCTAATATAAGCACCCAAACAGTAGGATTCCCTGATAACAAGGGCCACAACAAGGTACCCCCGAATTTCGGAAATCGTCCGTTCAGGAGCTTGCCATAAGCAAACTAAGTCTCCCGAAGGGGCTTGTTCCAAGCCATGGCCCCTTCTTTGTGAATAGCCTCTCATGCTATCACTGAGTACTCAAAGATCCGAATTTTGCAAATGCTTATCTGACCTTTCTGATTGAGCACCCTGGAGTAGAAGCACCCGAAAACCCTAAAGTAGACAGCCTTTATGTTTGATCTTCGGCCTCTTTCTCAACTCGGGGGTTTCGGGCCCTCTGGTTCTCCTGCTCTTGAGCCCTTTTGACGTAGTAAGCAGGGTGAGGAAGTTGGGTTGTGGGCATCTTGAAAGGGTTTCTAGGGGAGACGAAGTAGACTTAATATACTCTGAGTCAAAAGAGCTAAACCCCAAACCCTAAACCCTAAACCCAGGTCTTCATGGAGCTTTGGCTTGGGAATGGCGAGGTGTCGCACGACCCTGTGATGGGGCTTAGGATCGAGGGTTTTTTGGGACTAGTTTAGGCTAGGGTTTAGGGCTTGGGGTGTTTGGAAGGGAAGCTCGCTGGTGCTAAAAGCACCCGGGCCGCTCGCTTGCGTTAGCATGTAGTCCCAGCCCAACCACCCAAACTATTCTCATTTAGGGTTTAGGGTTCACCCCCCAAACCTCTCTAAAGAGCCTGTCAGTGGCTCGTAGGCTTCTTGGAGCTTTCACGGAGTAAAATGGAGGGGTGCCGAAAACCGTCGATTGCAATACTAAAAAACCAACATTTTCATTACGGCCTGGGCAAATCCTGGATCGCGGGGCTTCATGCAGCCTTAGGGCAGCAAAGCGGCAGGGGGAAGCAGGGGCCTCGGTACTCCTTTCAACCACGAAAACAGTTTGCAAAGGCAAGGTCCCAGAAGAGGGCTCCAGGAAAGACAGGTTTGGAGGTCCTCGCCAGGCGGCAGGGGCTTCGGTAGGGTCTGCAGAAATTTGAACAGATATCCACAACCAGAAGGCGGGCCCAGCGGGTTGCAGGAAGGTGCCAGGGGGCGTCATGACGCCCAGACCCCCGCGGGGGTACCCCCCCGACCCCCCCAAAAAGACCAAAACACCTCCACGGTGCCGGCTTTGTGGTCCTAATGATATTAGGGCTTACGCCCTAGGTCTGAGGCGTAGCCAGGCACTGCAGGCCCAGTCTACCGGGAGGCTTTACCCTCCCTCACCGTTCTGTGGAGACGCTCGGTCCCGGACCTCCGTCGAAGCCTCGAGCGCCCATGTAAATGGACAGCGGCGCTCTCGGCAGTTTAGGGTTTAGGGCTTAGGGCTTAGGGTTTAGGGTTTAGGGTTTAGGGTTTAGGGTTTAGGGTTTAGGGTTTAGGGTTTAGGGTTCAGCAGCCCCCCCCCCGCCTCCTGAGTCTCCTCCACCTCCCTGGCGAAAGCCTTTCCACCGCGGGCGTAGACTGCGTAGACGCCGCCGAAGGCGGCCGTTGCGAAGCCCAAGTAGAACCAGAACCTCAGGAGAGGTTTAGGGTTTAGGGTTTGGGGTTTGGGGTTTAGGGTGAGGGTTTGGGGTTTAGGGTGTGAGGTTTGGGGTTTGGGGTTTAAGGGTGCATACGGGTACTTCGCCTCTGCGCATGGGCTCAGAGGTTTGCATGGGAACCCCCCCCTTTCCCCCTAAACCCTAAACCCTAAACCCTAAACCCTAAACCCTAAACCCTCAACCCTAAACCCTAAACCCTAAACCCTAAACCCTAAACCCTAAACCCTAAACCCTAACCCTAAACCCGAATCCCCCTCCTCGCCGACCCCATCCCGCATGAGTCCCCCCCCCCCTCCCCTCAGGTGGGTGGATGGAGTGGGTTTGGGCCTAGCTGGCTCTGACCCCTCGGCCACTGCAGTAGCTGGCAGGCACAAAAAACACCAGCAGAAATCACGAACCCTCGTATGCGATCCAGTCGCATGTTGAACGAGTGGTACGTCAGGCCATCCTAGCGCACTGAGACCACACAGGGGCAGGACCCTCTGGCTTCCCAACCCAAGACCCTAATTCGACAAGAGCCCTGCATTTCGCACCCCAAAACCTAAGGCTCTAGGGGCTACAAGATGTCGCAGTTCAGGTTTTCGGGTTACAAGCTTCGGATTCAGGAAGGGCCCCGGAATTCACCTGCAACCCCGACAACCCTATGACCACATATTCTCTACAAAACCCGATCACCCTACAACTCTGCAAGCCCCTGTACCCCATAACTCTCTACCCTATAACCCCTGTAACCCTACTGCCCCATAACCGAAAACCAAAACTTCTGCCCCCAAGTAGGCTGGAGGTTTAGGGTTTAGGGTCTAGGGTTCAGGGTTCAGGGCTTCGGGCTTAGGGTCCTGGAATTCGGTGTCAGGTCCGTTCCAGCCGAAGAGGAAGCCCACCAGCCAAAACGCGGCGGCGCAAATCACGAAGAAGGCCCCCAAAGACACCTCAGTCCACGGGTTCCAGGTCCCTCCCCTGAAGCAGTTTAGGGTCTTGAGTCTTGGGTTTTGGGTTTTGGGTTTTGAGTCTTGGGCTTTGGGTTTCGGGTCTTGGGTTTTGGGTTTTGGGTTTTGGGTTTTCGGTTTTCGGGTTTGGGTTTTGGGTTCTGGGTTTTGGGTTTTGGGTTTTGGTGGGGGGCCGTCCGGGGGTAATGTTACCATGGGGTCCTCCACTACTCCCACCGCAACTAACCCCAAATCCCAAAAGACGGCCAGAAAGCCCTCCAGTAAGCCTGGTTTGGGCCTTACGTACCTAGGATCAACCCTAAACCCTAAACCCTAAACCCTAAAGCCTGGTTTTTGGGCCTTACGTCAATAGGATCCGTACAGGCTCTATAAACTCTGAACCTTGGGATGTTCCCCCTCAGACAAACAGTCCTGAGTAGGGATTATACTAGGGGGTACCATAATCCCGATTAAGGACTGCTAGTATAAGGGTGAACATCCCACAACCTGAACCCTAAACCCTAAACCCTAAACCCTAAACCCTAAACCCCTCTCGTCAAGGGCGCCATCGTCTCACCACACTTGCAGCCGCACTCCTCGGCCAGGCCTTGGCCAGCACAGGGTGGGGGGAACCTACAGGGCTTAAGAGGGTTTAGGGTTTAGGGTTTAGGGTTTAGGGTTTAATGTTCAGGGTTCAGGGTTAGGGTTGGGATGTTACCCCTTGTACTAGTAGTCCTTAATGGGGAGTATCCTTATTAAGGACTGTTACTATATGGGGGAACATCCCAAGTTACAAGGTTTATTTTCTTGTTTGCTTGCTTTTTGTTCCTTTTGGTTTAGGGTTTAGGGTTGAGGGTTTAGGTGTTTTTGTTTGTTGTTGTTGGTTTTTGTTCTTTTTTTTGGGGGGGGGGGCGGGGGTTTTCAGGGTGGTGTTGGAGTCTAGGGGGGTTGAGGGCTTCGGGGGGGGTTTACGGAGTTTAGGGAGTTTTGGGTTTGTCAAACGCAAACACTCAGCCCTGCTAGCCGGATGTAAACCTTGGAACCTACACCTGACAATTTCCCAAGAAAAAACACAACCACCTTGAATCTCAAAACGACAGGAGCCCAAACCCTGAAAACCCTAAACTTGGCTTGGGGATGATTCGTAAGCTTCCTCGGACCATCTCTCCTCAACTTACCCAAAACCCTAAACCCTAAACCCTAAACCCTAAACCGAAAACGCAGCTCAGTTGCAATCCTCTGGGCAGCAGCAGTCTCCGCATGTGAGGGGCATCGCTGCAAGGTGTCACTGCGGCGTTCGAGGCGAGAGCGAGGGCGCTACTTTGACAGTCCTCAAGCTGAGCCGATGTCCTTCCCATAACGGGCACGTGACGTGTGGCTTGGGACTCTTGGGTTGATTGTCTCGGTCATCGTAGGTTCCTGAAGGGTTTGGCTTGCCAAAACGTGTCTAGGGGTTCAGGGTATGGTGATCTAGGCGTTGGGCTTTTTGGGTATGCTAGGCAGGATCCCAAAAGAAAAAGCACCCCAGAGCCCCTAAACCCTAAAACCCTAGGACCTTGCAAAGCCCTAAGCCATAAACCCTAAGGGCCCTGCAGACCTCAACCCCACTAAACCTTCAAGCGTAATTCAGGGGCCTTAATGATAGAATAGGGTTTCGGGGGGGAAATTACAGTATCACAATAAAGGGACCATAGGGGAATACTACCCTAAACCCTAAACCCTAAACCCTAAACCCTAAACCCTAAACCATCCCTAAGCCCTAAACCCTAAACCCTAAAGGCAGTTATTCCGACCCCATAGTACAACCACAAACCCTGTGCGCACCCTCGCAGCTCTGTCTCCAAGGCTGCCAGGCGAAGCCATGAGACCCATCAGCAAGGGTTTAGGGTTTAGGGTTTAGGGTTTAGGGTTTAGGGTTTAGGGTTTAGGGTTTAGGGTTTAGGGTTTGGGGTTTAAGTTTAAGGTTTAGGGTTTAGGATTTAGGGTTTAGGGTTTGGGGTTTAGGGTTAAGGGTTTGGGGTTTAGGGCTCTTATCATCCACGTATAAGCCTCGTACCCAGGTATGATGAAAGCTAGCTGAAAAAGCAAGTGTGATTGGGTTAAGAAGTGCCGTGGACTGTGGACCTACAACTGGGCTTCAGGAATTGCGGTGTTCCAGGGCCTAGCGTGCCAGGTTTACGAAGTTAGAGGATATATATGTTGGGGGGTTACAGGCTTCGGGGACTTCAGGTTTGGCTTTGGGGCCTTTGGGATATTGCCTGGAGATAGGGCTTGACGGCGGCGAGGTCCAAGCAAGCCTGGCCCTAACAACTGCACACCCTGATTAAGGTATACAAGGAGGGACGTCTAGAAGGCTCTTTATCTACTAGTCTATGATACCGGCGCTCGGCTCGCCAGGCCCCCCCCCCCTCCTATGGAATCCCCCCCTCCCTCCTCTAAGCCCTAAACCGCCTTCCCCTAAACCGTAAACCTTCACCTTGGCTCCTAAACCCTAAACTGCAGCCAGCCGCGGGCGCTGCGATAGCCAGCAGCGAGCGATACCGCGTGGCGACAGGCCCACGGACGAGCCCGAGCCGTCAGACAAAGCCTGGCGAGGGCTCGGGGCCGGGGCCGTTGTGCTCACCGTAGTCGTGCCACGCCTAGAAGGATTTAATCCGCGTGCTAGGGTCGGTCTGGCTCCAAAAGAGAATTACCCCAAGCTATGCTCCTTTGGATTTTGGGTTTTGGGTTTTGGGTTTTGGGTTTTGGGTTCTTGGCCTCTACAAGTAGGGTTTAGGATTGCGGGTTCAGGGGGCCTTTAGGATTCAAGCTTTGGGACTCAGGGCCTGTAGGGTTTAGGGTCGAGAGTTCTGGGCGTGTAGGGTTTAGGATTTAGGATTCACTAAGGATTTAAGGCATCGTTTTAGGGTCACTAAGGATTTAGGGTTCAGCGGCCAAGGATCCCTATATACATTAAGGTAATGTCCTGAACTAAGGGGTATATTGGGCTCGCTGGGCACCACCCCTGCGCCCTAAACCCGCCTAAACCCCACTTCCAACACCCAGACTCTTGAACACCAAACCTACACCCCTAAACCTCAACCACTAAACAAACAAACCCCACAACCCCGTCAAAGCTTGACGAGCTTTTGGGGCGTGCAAAGGCGGCGTCATGCGGCGCGGCGCGACTTCGCCCTCCAGACGGCAAGGCGCTTGCGGCGTAGGGACCAGCGGTCGTACAGCAAGTACAGCCTCAGCGGGGGGCTTAGGGTTTTGGGGGTTTCGGGTTGATTTGGGAAAATTTGGGAATGCCTGGGGTCCCTGAGGGCTTCGGGGTTTACGGCTTCCGGAGTCTCGTGTTCGGGCCTCAGCCACCCTAACGCCCTCAACCTTCCTAAGCTAAACCCTGCAAATCCCAGGGCCTAAACCCTCATCCCCAAACCATAACCCCAAAACCCGAAACCTTGAAACCCTGAACCCTGACCCTAAACCCTAAACCCGAAACCCTAAACCCTAAACCCGAACCCGCAGAGCATCCACGGAGCACCGGGTCCGGCCCCAGCGAACGAAGGGGAACCTCATCTGGCCTGAAGTCTGCATGTACCCATATAGGGGTTTCGGGTTTAGGTTTAGGGTTTAGGGTTTGCTGTCACAGGGCGTAGATGCTGTGAGGTTTGGATACGGAATCAGTTTGAAAGCTTCGTGAGGCTCGAGAAAAGCAGCTTTGGCCCGACTGTGGAAGGCCATCTAACACTTCTTTTCTCCCACCCCACGCCGTCCGAGGCGGCAAAGCCACCCAATCCCATTTCTTGTAGGGTCTAGGCCTAAACTCAGTCAACAGTCCACTTCCAGAAGCTTCTTCTGTTTCAGGGCAGTTCGTGTCAGGGGCAAGAATAGAGGGTCCCAAGCAGGTTCCGGGCGAGGGTCTCTAGAAGGCGCAGGGAGAGAGTCTCAGCAGGGTTGCAGGGAGGGCTGAGGCTCTTGAGAGTACCCCTTTCCCTCCAAGGCCGGGCCGCACGGAGGTTGGTGTGGGCTCATGGTGGGTGCTACCGACCTCCGAGCGTCGGCCTGCGCTTAAGCGCCGTCCCCACTTTAGAGGGAGCGGCCTAAGCCTTGAGTTTAGGGTTTAGGGTTTAGGGTTTAGGGTTTAGGGTTTAGGGTTTAGGGTTTAGGGTTTAGGGTTTAGGGTTTAGGGTTTAGGGTAGGTTTAGGCCGGGCCCTGGAGCTTAGGGCTCCAGGAACTCAGACCTAAACCCGACCGCCCTGTTCTGCGCATCCGGGCTGATGTCCTCATGCCTGTTCGCGGCATCATTGCAAGCTGGAGTAGATGATGCGCTGGGGGGTCAAGTGCTTGAGATGTTTAGGGTTTAGGGTTTAGGGTTTAGGGTTTAGGGTTTAGGGTTTAGGGTTTAGGGTTTAGGGTTTAGGGTTTAGGGTTTAGGGTTTAGCGTTTTTAAGCTTTGTGCCTTCAAGGCTGTGACGTATGAAACCCTGTACAGATTCCTGGGAACCCGGCTTTGGCTTGACCAAAAAACGGATGGGAAAATACGACTGAGCTGTAAGCAGACTCTTACCATAAGCCCTAAACCCTAAACACTGAATAGACCCGAACCCCCCCTGCAGCTGGGTCGCAGGAGCCTACCCTGCCAGAGCAGCTCCAGTGAGTTGAACGGCACATCTTGCCTGACCTGGGGTTTAGGGTTTAGGGTTTAGTCTCGGGTATAGGGTTGAGGGTTTCGGGTTTAGGGTTTCGGGTCTAGGCACCACAAACAGTCTCGAACACAGATCGTAAAAGCAAGTCTCTGAGAAGGCGCTTCTCTAAGGGCTTCAAGTTCTTAAGGGGGTTCAGGGTTTAGGGTTTAGGGTTTAGGGTTTCGGGTTTCGGGTTTAGGGTTTAGGGTTTAGGGTTTAGGGTTTAGGGCTTCGGGCTTGGGGTTTAGGGTTGAGGGTTTAGGGCTCTTGGACTCGAGGAGCTTCGGGGAGCTCCAAACCTCCGAGTCCAGCCGAGGCGCATAGTCGAGGCTGCGCAGCATCCATTTCAGATCCTGCGCTGGATTGGGGGTGGGTTTAGGGTTTAGGGTTTAGGGTTTGGGGTTTAGGGTTTGGGGTTTAGGGTTTAGGGTTTAGGGTTTAGGGTTTAAGGTAAGCCCTAAGCCCTAAACCCTAAAAACCCTGCTGAACCCCAAAGTCCCCTACAGCCAGCAACCCCACACCCGAAGCCCCCTTCCGAGCTCCGTCACGCGCGCGTGTGGGACCTCCACAAGTGGCGGCCTCCAGCTTGGCTTCGCAATCCGCAGAGGTTTCGGGGCTTCGGGTGTAGGATTTAGGGTTTAGGGTTTAGGGTTTAGGGTTTAGGGTTAGAAGGTTTAGGGTTGGGGCTAGAAGGTTTAGGGCGTACAGGGAACCTCACCCCACATCCCACATCCTAAACCCAAGCCCCAGCATCCCAAACTGCCCAGCATCCCAAGCTGCCGCCTTCCACTCTAAACCGTCCGGTTCCCCGAAACCCTCAACCTTACAAACCCTAAACCCCCAAAACATGCCTGTAAGCCCCAACCCTTTACGCCCTTCCAATCCTGCAAACCCTACAAACCCCGTAAACCCTAGCCCGAAACCCTAAACCCTATGCCCCAAACCCCACTAGTAAGCCCTAAACCCTAAACCCTAAACCCGAAAAAAATTGAATTGCGTGCGCGTCGACTCACGGGCGGGCGGTTCAACCGCCGCGACAGCTGGCGAGCCTGGCTCGACTGTGAGGGGGTTGAGGGTTTCGGGTTCAGGGTTCAGGATTCAGGGTTTAGGGTTTCGGGTGTAGGGTTTAGGGTTGAGGGTTCAAGGCTTAGGGCTTAGGGCTTAGGGCTTAGGGCTTAGGCCTTAGGGCTTAGGGCTTAGGGCCTTACGGCTTACGGCCTTAGGGCTTAGGGTGGCTTCTTGGCTTCGACCCCAAGGCCTGGGAAGGATTTAGGGGCTCAAGTCCCTTCTTGCGTGTCAATAAAAAAGCCCCCCCTTTTTTTTCACTTGGTAAATTCTTCCTTTAGGACTTCGAAGGTGCCCTTACAAGGACTTGAGCGCACCAAAGATTCTTCATGAAGAGTGAGAGCTTCGTTCCCCTAACTTTGTATCGTTCGGCGAACAATATACAACTAACGGAGAAGAGGTTATCTGCGTCTTTGTTTTTTGGGTTATCTGCGTCTTTTTTTTCGGGTTATCTGCGTCTTTTTTTTCTGGGTTGTCTGCGTCTTTTTTTCCTCGGTTTCGTGGGACCTGCCACGATTTTGGGCGGTTCACTGGGTTATCTGCGTCTTTTTGGGGGGGTTATCTGTGTCTTTTTCAGGTTGTGGCATCATTCAGGGTTTTGGTAATCAACATTTCTTTTTGGGGTTGAGGCTTGGTCAACTCCAACATTTCCAGTTGGGGTTTTGGGTTTGGCAACCAACATCTCCTTTGAGGTTGAGGGTTTGCCAACCAACACCTCTTTTGGGGTTTAGTGCTTGGCAACCAACAACACCTTTTAGGGTTTAGGGCCTTTTAGGGTTTAGGGTTTGGCAACCAACATCTCCTTTTGGGGTTGAGGGCCTTTTAGGGTTTAGGGTTTGGCAACCAACATCTCCTTTTAGGGTTTAGGGCTTGGCAACCAACATCTCCTTTTGGGGTTTAGGGCCTCTTAGGGTTTAGGGTTTGGAAACCAACATCTCCTTTTAGGATTTAAGGTTTGGCAACCAACATCTCCTTTTAGGGTTTAGGGTTTGGCAACCAACATCTCCTTTAGGGTTTAGGGATTGGCAACCAACATCTCCTTTTAGGGTTTAGGGTTTGGCAACCAACATCTCCTTTTAGGGTTTAGGGCTTGGCAACCAACATCTCCTTTCAGGACTTAAGGTTTGGCAACCAACATCTCCTTTTAGGGTTTAGGGTTTGGCAACCAACATCTCCTTTCAGGGTTTAGGGTTTGGCAACCAACATCTCCTTTTAGGGTTTAGGGTTTGGCAACCAACATCTCCTTTTAGGGTTTAGGGCTTGGCAACCAACATCTCCTTTTAGGGTTTAGGGTTTGGCAACCAACATCTCATTTTAGGGTTTAGGGCTTGGCAACCAACATCTCCTTTTGGGGTTTAGGGTTTTCCCACCAACATTTCCTTTTAGGTTTAGGGTTTGGCAATCAACATCTCCTTTTAAGGTTTAGGGCCTTTTAGGGCTTAGGGCTTGGCAACCAACATCTCCTTCCAAGGTTTAGGGCTTGGCAACCAACATCTCCTTTTAGGGTTTAGGCATCTCCCCTCCTTTTAGGGCTTAGGGCCTTTTCGGGTTTAGGGTTTGGCAACCAGCATCTCCTGAGGGGGTTTAGGGGTTTCCCACCAACATTTCCTTTTAGGGTTTAGGGCTTGGCAACCAACTCCTTTTAGGGCTTAGGGCCTTTTAGGGCTTAGGGCTTGGCAACCAACATCTCTTTTTAGGGTTTAGGGTTTGGCAACCAACATCTCCTTTTCGGGTTTAGGGTTTGGCAACCAACATCTCCTTAGGGTTTAGGGTTTGGCAACCAACATCTCCTTTTAGGGTTTAGGGTTTGGCAGCCAATATCTCCTTTTGGGGTTTAGGGTTTGACAACCAACATCTCCTTTTCGGGTTTAGGGTTTGGCAACCAACATATCCTTTGAGGGTTTAGGGTTTTCCCACCAACATTTCCTGTTAGGTTTAGGGTTTGGCGACCAACATCTCTTTTTAGGGTTGAGGGCCTTTTAGGGCTTAGGGCTTGGCAACCAACATCTCATTTTAGGGTTTAGGGTTTGGCAACCAACATCTCCTTTTAGGGCTTAGGGTTTGGCAACCAACATCTTCTTTTATAGGGTGAAGGATTTGGCAACCAACATCTCCTTTTCGGGTTTAGGGCCTTTTAGGGCTTAGGGCTTGGCAACCAACATCTCCTTTAAGTGTTTATGTTTTTGGCAACCAACATCTCCTTTTAGGGTTTAGGGTTTGGCAACCACCAACATCTCCTTTTAAGGTTTAGGGTTTGGCAACCAACATTTGCTTTTAAGGTTTAGGGTTTGGCAACCAACATCTCCTTTTGGGTTTCGGGATTTCCCAATCCTACATGTCCGCTTAGGGTTTAGG